>OY660874.1:33942697-34017697 GCA_962446985.1 Xyrichtys novacula
TCGATTTTCTCTACCATGTAACCAGCGTAGTCGGAGTATGAAGCCACGCCCCCGTAACCCCGTAACAAACCCCCAGAGTAGAGGAGTAGCGTTGGTCTCCTCTTTAGAAAAAGTAGC
This sequence comes from Xyrichtys novacula, assembly GCA_962446985.1. Classification (NCBI taxonomy): domain Eukaryota; kingdom Metazoa; phylum Chordata; class Actinopteri; order Labriformes; family Labridae; genus Xyrichtys; species Xyrichtys novacula. The sequence goes on from OY660874.1 coordinate 33,942,815, forward strand.
GCGTCCATCATGTCGGACAAAAACAACGCTGTACGATGCTCCATCTTCTTGTTTCTCCAAAATGCCCAGCAGCAGTTGTAGACACTTCTGACGTCTGACACCGACCTGCTGTTGTTGTTGACGGTTGGATGGGGTCGGAAACAGCGCCGCTGAAAAGACCCATATCGCCCCCTAGTGTTGGGGAGGAGGACACGTTCACCTCAATAATTCGATTATGAGTTTAGTCCGATTAAACTGAGACTGTAAACGACCTGACAGTGAGACCTGGTCTGAGTGTGTCCTCCTTAGTGAAGAATACGAGTCCATGTGTGTGTTTGAAACTGTCAGTGTTTTTTTTTTTTTTTTTTGAAATGTTATTTATTTATTGTTGTTTCCATTTGTATTTGTTAACCCTTTTGTGTCTGTGTATATGTGTATGCATGGGCATACATGTATATTTAGATGTTAATATATATACATATATATTAAGTTGTCATGGGTGTTACTTTAATGATGTCTCCTGTTCTGTTATAACTTCCATTACTATCTATAGTCTTTTTTTTATTTTTTTTTTATTTACCCATTATTTTAAATTACTTGCTTATTAGGTGTTTGTATGTATTCAGTTATTTTTATATATTTATTTATGTATTTATTTATTTTTATGTATATATCATTTATATTTTGTGAATTGATATAATTATAATTACATATAGTATATATATTGTATATTTTTTTATTACTATAGTTATTATTCTATTTTATAGTATGTGTATGTATATGTATATTTATTGTTATATACTTATTAATATTTTTTATTTATTATTTTATCTTATTTTATTCATATATTTTCTTGTATCTCAACGATGATTTGTGTAGAGATTGTGATTGCTTTATGTTTAGCTACATTGATGCAGCCGATCCAACAAGGCAAGTGGTACAAGGAGTAGCACAGTGGCGTATTTTGCAAACCAGAGAGGAATGAGTGCAGTTGGTGGTGACTTGGGGAGGGAGGGAGGGATGTTTTGTGTTTGTGTTTGTACTGTTTAAAAGAAAAATGGAAATAAAAAAATGTTAATCATAAAAAAAAAACAAAAAACTGTCAGTGTTTGATTTAGGTGAGTGTGTGTGTGTGTGTGTGAGTGTGTGTGTGTGTGTTTTTGTGTGTAAACCTTCTCACCTCCTCACCCTGCAGCTCGTTCTCACACACTGCTCACATTGTTTGGTTCCGTTATGAGCGTCTGGATGGACTCCAGTGAAAACAGTGTGAAGGACGAGATGGTAATCTATTTACCCACATTCTGGAGGAGGGAGGGGCTCGCCACGGCGCTCTGCAGAGGAGGAAACCATTAAACACTTTCTGCACGCTGATGGAGAAACCACATTTCCAGCTCGGAGCTGCAGGTTCTGGAGCGGTTCTGGAGCGGTTCGTCCTGATTGGATCACATGACGCTGACGCTCATTCAACAGGAAGGACAGCGTGAGCGCAGGAGAGCGGCTCAGACCCTCTAATGGGACGTTTGGAGGCACCCTTAGACCCCCCCCCCCCCCCACTGTGGTATACAGTAAAATTATGGTCCCATTAAGGCGGGGGAGGGGAGGCGGGGGCTGATGGTGGTTAGGTTTCAGGGTCTAACTGCCGGCGTGATGCTATCTGCTCAGACTCAGAGGAGCTCAGGAGACCCACATCCAGCAGCAGACAGATCGGTGCCACCAGGTCCGGAACCAGTAATGGACTAATGAGCTCCCAAACCCTCAAATCAGAGTCTGGAGTGAGGACCACGTCCCCCCCGACTCCTACTGCACAGCTCAGCAAGGTGGAACCAGCAGGAACCTCCAGACCTCCTGTTATCAGAGGCCGACAGGTAAGGGGACCAATGAGGCGAACAGGGGGCGGGGCTAAGACAGAAATCTTCATACTTCGAAAAAGCAACACAGACGACAGGAACAGCAACGCCACACACTCATGAAGGACAAAGTGGACCGGTCTGGGTCACATGACTCCGTGAAGTGGGAGGTGGTCAGAAGAGAAAAGGACAAATGAGACTCTGGTTTGATGGAAATAAATGATCTTTAAATATTAAAAAACAAACTTTATACTGTTGGGTAACAAAGACGAACACACTGATGCTTCAGGAAATATTTATCGTTTAATAAAGTAAATGAAATAAAATGTTTTTATTGATAATAAATTGACCTGAAAATCAGATATTAGTGGAATAAAAGTAAAGAAGCAAAAATGATCTCTATGTTAAACAAAGTAAAGGACGACTTAGATAATAATAAAGATCTTGTATAATCGGATTATTGATCCATATCTGACCTGCTGTGTTGAAGTGTGGAGACGTGCAGCTAAAACTTCCATCTGGACAATTTTTAATTTACAAAAAAGAACAAAACGAATTATTAGTCAAAGTCGACACAGAGATCCTTCAGACTTATTATTTGTTAAACTGCAGTTGTTGAAATTCAGTGAGTGAGTAGATTTCAGGATGTTGCAGATTATTTATTAAGGAACTTTTTACCGGTCAACAAAGAGAGAGTTTATTATTATTTAAAAGGATTTAAAATATTTAAAAGAATTAAAGTGACGGAGCGCTGAGTTACAGAGAGAGGACGAAGTCTGTGGAACAATCTGAACAAAGAAACTAAAGAAGCTCAATCTTTAAAAAAGAGTCAGTCTGTCGAGTAAAAACAAACAGGTCTGTGTCTGTCTGTGAACTAACCTGGTCGTTTGTTTTTGACTGTAAAAAAACATGTCGTCCTGCAGCTCTGGTTTATTTTGATTATTCTGTGTTTAGTTGATGAAGATTTTATTAAAGAGGTTCAGACACTAGAAGAGTTTTCTTCTTTCTGCTCCTTTTATTCACATGTTTGAGGTTTTTAATTGTTTGTATTGAAGGTTTTAAAGATTAACTAAATAAAATAAAGTGTGACACACAGGACTGTCCAACACATCAGAACTTTAACGTGGATAATAACCCGTGAGTCACTCAGATCCATCAGACCCTCCACTCAGAAAAGGAACCGCAGAAATGGACAGAAACACTGAGAACTGCAGTTCCTCCAGTGTCCACTAGAGGCATGTTAAAAACCCACATGTTAACATCTGGACCGGTCTGGGTCTGTGCTGATGAGCTGGATCTGGGCTCAGGTGAACCTTCATCGATCTAACAGGTGGGCAGACTCTTGACCGTCTCATCGAATCGCTGATGTTGGAGGTGCGACCGTCGAAGCTGCAGACCGACGTCCTGCTCCGCTGTCATCAGCGTGTCATGGCGGCGGAGCCCACAGCTGGGCCACATCAATCCCTCATAAACGTTGCAAAACTGAGATTTGTTTACAGGAGAAGCTGAACATCATTAGAGAGACCGTTGGCCTGGTCCACTCCATGACCCCCCGGGCCGTCCTCTGGCTGTTCCTGCTAACGTAAACGAGGCTACAAAGAGGCGTGGGCGTCATGTAAACCGCCTGTTGTCTCGCTGACACCCACAACAAACCCAGCCCTCCATCATCCTCCAGAACGAGTGTTTCCACAACCCCAAACACAGCCGTTCGTTTCTGACACATCAGGACAAATTACAAACGGGTCCTTCCTGTGAGCCGAACAGGCGGCGTGTTCGGAGACTAGAGGCGGAGCTGCTGCCAGGAACTCGCCATATGGTGAGGGTTAGCGGGGTTTGATTTATGTATTTCTGCTTAGGAGGGAATCAGGTTTATGTTTACTGCTCTGATGGACTGGACGGATAAATATTTACATGCAGACGGAGAGTCCTTCTTGGCGTTTATGACGGCCCGGATCAGGACGGATGGAGGATTTCATAAACACGCCATTTTTTTATGAAACAGAGTTTATCCAGAACAAACTCTGTCTGTTTGTTTTGAAACTGGATGTCACCGTGTCCCTAAAGAGCCACCATACATATCACCCCCCCCCCTCTGAGGACACGCATCAACTCAATCTAAACGACATGCAACATCCCAGACCCCCCCCCCCCCCGCCGCATTAACCCCGGAGAAACAGGAGAGCGCCGACATGCCGAGCTCAGCTGACCCCGCCGCAGCAGTCTGAGGTCAGTGTCGAGTTTCTGAGTGGAGGTCGTCCACTCAGCACACAGAGTGGATTCATTGTGGGGTAACAGGCGATCAATGGTCCATTGCATCAGATAAGCAGCTGACTGGGTGGCGGGGTGGATTCCCCTTCAGGACTGGAGGGTAAACAGAGAGTCCAGACTCACCTGAATGTTCAGGGACAATCAGAGCTTTTCACGGCAGCAGCCAGGTGAGCAGGAGGGGTCGCCGAGGGGTCGCCGAGGGGTCGCCGAGGGCTGAGGAGGCAATAAAGAGTCTGTGATTAACATGAAAATAACCCAGCTGATGGATAAACTCAGAGTTAGACGGGCTCAGTGTGTGTGTGTGTGTGTGTGTGTGCAGCAGGACGTTTGTATTCAAAAGTCTGACGGTGTTGGAGGACGAAGTGAAGGGTGCAGATCGGCGATGATTGGATGAAACTTTGTGTGAATGAGTGAACATCATGAATCCTCTGCAGATCTAGAAGTGAACTGATGAAATTCTCCTGAGTCCGACACTGACCTGCTGATTTCTGCAGAGACGTCTTCATGAGCTCCACACGTTACAGAGAGTCCCTTTAAATGAACTCTCTCACTGAGACTCTGCAGCTGAAGTTTATATTTTCATAGTTCAGTTTTTTGGTTTTATATTTTTATATTTCCGTTTATATTTTGTTTATATTTTTTCATGTTTCAGTTTTTTTCTGTTTATATTTTTATATTTCAGGTTTTTTTGGTTTTATTTCAACAGTTATGTTTTTTTCTGTTTATTTTTTTTTCAATATTTCAGTTTTTTTATTTAAATTTTCATATTTTCGTTTTTTGTCTTTATTTACATATTTCATTTATGTTTATATCTTCATATTTTTGGGGGGTTTGTATTTTAAAGTTTCAGTATTTTCTGTTTATTTTTTTCATGTTTCATTTTTCAGTTTTTTTTCTGTATATATTTTTACATTGTAGTTATTTTGGTTGATATTTTCATGTTTCAGTTTTTTTCTGTTTCCATTTTCATATTCAAGGTTTTTTTTTATGTGTCTGTGGAAATGTGGAGTGTACATACATACTTTCAGACTTATTCACTCGCTCCAGTTTTTGGTGTGTTTTCATTTGACTTTGACCTCTCAGTGCCCATGACCTCATGCTGTGAGCTCACACACAAACACACACACACACACACACACCTGCACCCACTCAGGTTCAGTCTACATGTTTCTCATCTCATGAAGAATCAGGACCAGTTCATGATTTAGAGACGGTCCCTGCTGAGTTTGGATCAGACGACGGCTCCGTCACAGTTTCATGACGCAGTGCTGGATCTGAGTGAGTGTGTGTGAAAACCGCCCCGGGCTGGACAGCAGTGTGTGTGTGTGTGTGTGTGTGTGTGTGTGTCATGGCGTGGCCTCTTCTGCATTCCTCTGCATGATGTCCTCAGGCTCAGTCACACACTGAAGAACAATAACATTCTCACACACACACACACACACACACACACACACACACACTCACACACACACACACTCACCCTGTTTTCTGCTGAACTTGAAGTTGTGTGACTCTTTCACAGAAACTGCTGCTGTGGCGAGTGGGCGTGGTCAGAGAAAAGGTCAGACCTGCCGTGGACGCAGGAACCTGATCCTCGAAGTGAATGAAAGCTGGACTGAGTCACATCGGACTTTCCTGGTCCAGTTTGAACCTCATCAGTGATGAACTGAGTTCACAGTCGATGGTTTCTGAGTCGATGCGGTGATTTCCACTCCAGAGTCCAGTCTGTGGGGTGCCGCAGCTCAAGGAAGAACATTTATGATCATTTCTTCATGGAAATGCAATCAGACCGAGACGCTAAGACAGAAGAACTACAGCGTCTGTAAAATGATCAATATGATGATTATTACTTCAAGGAAATGATAAAGAAATGATCATAAATGTTCTTCCTTGAGCTGCGGCACCCCGCTGTAGTCAGTAATGGACTGGCCTGAGGTCTCTCTACAAACAAGCGTCTGCTGGAAGAGAGTAGGTGAGTTGTGTTTAGTCTCTTTGCTAAAGAAATGAGTCAAAGTTAAAAAGATGTTTGGTCAGAACCATCCAGTCGTGGTTTTGGTCCTCGTCTCTTTAGAACAGAGATTTCTCCAGATCCTCTTTCGATGATGAAATCCACTCAGGATCTTTATTCTGCTGAACTGTTAACTCACGCGGTCCAGGGTTCGGATCACCCAGGTTTAGATCTAGGTTGTCCTTTTTTTTTTTTTCCCCTCCAGACGAGGAGACAGAATTAGATAAAGAGCTTCATTCAGGGCGGACTTGGTTACTAAACTCTTTGGGACGTCCCGTGTTCGCACCTGAAGACAAACACAGTCGGAGGAGTCCGGACTTGTTGAGGACGAACAGAAAAAGCTGCTGCTGACATTTTCAGCAGGGTGGGATAAAAAAAGAACAAGTCGACTGAAGCTCCTCCAAAAGGTTTATTTATTATCTCTAATTCTGCCCTGCAGCGTGTGTGTGTGTGTGTGTGTGTGTGTGTGTGTGTGTGTGTGTGTGTGTGTGTGTGTGTGTGTGTGTGTGTGTGTGTGTGCGTGCTCTGCAGCACCCACTCATGATGGGAACACCCGGTGATGGCATGAAGTCCTGCAAGACGGCACATGTATCCTCTGCTGGAGAGGAGCCCAACTTTCTATTTCCCAAAGACTGAAAGAGAGAAAAATCCTCTTTGTCTGATGAAATAATCGCTGAATCGTCACTTTTACAGTCAGACCCCCCCCCCCCCCCCCCACACACACACACACACACACACACACACACACACACACACACACACACACACACTTAAATCATGAAGTCATCCTCTCCACTCACAGAGTTTGAGAACAGAACAGCAGAGACCGCCAAAAATCAGGAACATCCAGGATCCACCTGTTACAGCAGCCAATCAGCTCAGAGCAATGTCAGCTGATCGGGTCAGAAAACCCGGATCTGGACCCAGAGGAGTAATCTGGGGGGGTTAGTCTAAAACCGCGGAATAACTCTTTAACCGTGTGTCTAAGAATAAAACTCAAGCACGCAAAATAAAAGATCTTGTTAAGATACATGTGCCTGTAAAATTTCGGGCAGCTCAGAAAAAGTCGACGTTCGTGGCGCTCTGTAGGGGGCGATAGTGAGCCATTTTTAATCAATTTTTTGGGTCACTTTAAAACATTGAGAGTTTTTGAGGCTGTTCAGGGGGGCAAATTTATGTTTTCGGGCGGCGTAAAATAATAATAATAATTTCAATAATAATTTCAATAATAATTTCAATAATAATAATAATAATAATAATAATTTTAATAATAATAATAATAATTTCAATAATAATAATAATAATAATAATAATAATAATAATATTATATATGTGTGTTTATTGTAGCTCCACAGTAAATCTGGGGTCTGCAGATGAAACCCTGGATTTGAGAGTTTTCTGGTTCGTTGAGGATCTTCTTCATCTGAATCGTCGTTTCCTCTGAACATGAGCTGAGGTGATGATCTGATGGTACTCCTGGTTGTGATATTTTGTTTGGAAGGATGGTAGGGGAAGGTCCCGCCTCCTTTGCCTCTGATTGGCTAAAAAAGCTGGAAACGTCGTCACAACGAATGAACACCGAACAGAACATTATCGCAATTCTGAATCTCCAAACCTGACAGACGTTTCACACTAAGGAATAACCAATCGGAGACCAGCACTTTTAGCCAATCAGAAGCGAAGGAGGGCGGGACCTTCCCCTACCATCAACCTCCTGGTCCTGGCTGATGGGACGCAAACTGGTCATTAGGAAGCCAAAAACTGCAGTTTCTCTCATGACCACTAGGGGCTGTCAGTCCCAATCGAGCCCTGTGTCCAAAGGTCCGACTGAGCAGCAGAAATAAACATGTTTACAGTCCGGGTCAGAAACAGTTTGGGTCTTTAGTCTGTCAGTCAGACCACCGGAACTACGGCGTCCCCACTCTGAACATCAGTGTGGGTCAGAAGTCCTCAGAAGTGATGTAAACACGCACACTACACTGCTGCCATTACACACACACACACACACACACACACACACACACACACTCCAGTCTGGGTCCCGCCAACAGGACCCGAGCAGGAAACTATGGTCCCTCAGACACGGACTCAAACTCTGAAACATGTAAAATAAAAACAGGACAGTGAACCTCATGCTGGTCCAACAGGAGAAGAAGACAACCTGGAGAAGAGCCAATCAGACGCCGGCGTGCAACGGCGTTCTGATGTGTGCAGACGGCGACCCGGTTAATCACCTCTGTGAAGTCTGTTTGGGTCACATGGGGCCAGCCGACGCTTATGGGCAGGTGATGACAGGACTATGGAGACACACACACACACACACACACACACACACACACACACACACAACATGAACAACAAACAACACGTTTCCACTCAATAACACACACTTCACACCAATCTCACACCCTGAGATTGTGACAGACTGAGACAGAGAGAGTGACACACACACACACACACACACACACACACACACACACACACACACACACTGGGCCCAGTCTGCAGACATAACTGTAACACAATATGAACACACAAACACAGTTCTCAACATTCGACCTCTGACCCCACAGGACCAGTTCTTCCTGTTTAGGGTCAAAATCTAGACCAGAGGTACCAGGAACCTTCAGATCCAGGAACCAAAGAGTTCCTGTCTGCTCCAGGTCCAGATCTCTCTCCATCCGTCTTCTCTGACTTTGATGTTCGTACGAACTCATTATGAAAACACACATCTGTACGTCTGCGGTACGGTGGATAAATGAGGACCCTGGACTTTTTCAAACTCCAACCTTCTCTCCAGAACTTTTCAATAACCTGAATAAGAACCCTGGAAATCAAAACCCTGGTTCCTGGTTTCGAAACAAACACAGTCCTAAAGGTTCCTCAAAGGTTCCTAAAGGTTCCTGAAGGTCCAGGAGGAGTTCCTGCGGTGGAGAAGCACCCTCACCTCCTTCGTCCGGTCATTTACAGTCAGCAGCAGGGTTGTATGAAAAGTCTGTTCATCAGTATTTCTCCAGCACTGATCCGACGGTCCTGGACCGGATCCCCGGAGCGTCTGTTGGAAGAACGAGGAGCAGAGATGGACCGCCGCCCTGGCATGTGAAGTGTTTGTGTCGTCTGCTGCAGCCAATCACTGATGAGGACTGTCTCTGCGGGGCCACAGAGGAGCTACAGTTACCCCGTGACTAATGCACTGTCCCCTCACTTCCTCCGCTCTCATCAGCGCCTCCTTCTCGAACCCTCGACACTCGTCTCCTGAGGGTCCGCCGCAGGATTTCACACCAAGTCACAAGGTCGCACCTGTAAACAGGACACGTTGGAGCACAACTGTGAGGTCAAAGGTCGGTTCGATCTGAGCGCTGTGGGACGGAGTGATGAGGTGAGCTGGATCAGAGACACAGAGTCAGGTATCAGTCCAAATCCCGGCTCATCCGGACCGACCCGGTCCAAAACATGAGACACACCTCAGAGTGACATCCTTCAGATGATCTGCTCTGTGTTTTTCTCGCCTGTCTCTGAACACACACACACACACACACACACACACACACACACACACACACACGCACACACACACACACACACGCACACACACACACACTTTGGTTCATCCGGACTTTGAACTGGGATTAAATCTGAAAAGTTTTTTGGAGATTTTTCCACTGAGGAGAAAAACGACTCGGTCAGTTCTGGAGGATAAAGTCGCTCGGTGTCGTCGTCACGTCAGCGTGAAACTGTTTCACTTCCTGTTTAACACGGACTCTGCAGAGTCATCAATACAATCAGTTATTTTAATAAATCAGAACAACATCAGAACCAGAACAGCTGCGTAGAAACTGTGTCGGCGGGCCCCTTCACCTCTACGGGTCACCTAGTGGACAGTGGAGGAACTGCAGGTGTGTAATGTAGGTTGCGGTGTTCGGATGAGAGCGGAACATAAACCTGATGAGGAGCGGCGTCCTGGTTACAGAGATGTTTTACAGCTCGGAGGTAAAAACGCTGCGAACAGGTGGAGTGTTTGGAAACACGACACCTGAGTGTGTTCCCGTGGACACCTGAGTGTGTTCCTGTGGACACCTGAGTGTGTTCCTGTGGCCTACAGGTGTGTTTGTTTGCAGAGACCCGGGTGGAACCTGATCACGAGTGTGTGTGTGTGTGTGTGTGTGTGTGTGTGTGTGTGTGTGTGTGTGTGTAGTGTTGGGTGTCCGTGTTGTCTTGGGAATGTGTCGTGTTTCCATCTTCTGCAGGAATCTGAGCGTTGGGCTCGGCGAGCACGTGGACGCTCGGCCGGGAGGGAAAGGCCGTGATTGGCTGGAGAGAGAAAAGCAGCTCCGGTGACAGAGATCAGTTTCTCTGACACGGTTTCGCTCTCCGCCAACACGACGAAGTGAACGAGTCGTCCCACCACCGCCACTGTCTGATAATGAGCGGCGTGTGCGTACCTGTGAGGGTGAACGGGGGTTTCCAGCTCCGACTCTGTGAGGTCACGCTCAGGTGTTCGCTGAGAGGGCGCTTATGAACCTGTATCTGTGAATCTGAGAGTAACTGTAACCGTCTCCGTGTGACTGGAGCAGGTTAGAGCAGCCGGGTCGCTCCTCAGGTGAGCCACCGAGGCATTATGGGTAAGCTGATCCACCTGAGAACCGCCCAGGGAATTGTGGGTTATTGTGCGGAGCAGAAAAGCCGAACCCTGCAGCGTGTGTCGGCTGAATAAGAGCCACTTGTGCCATTTTACAGGAAGGACAAAAACAGCGGCTCAGGAGGAACCAATCGAATCAACAGGCTTTTCTTTCCCACCTGAGCCGTGACCTCGTGTACAAAACCTGCAATTATGTCTTCCTAACCCGCCTCTACCCTCCGTCAGACAACACCCAGATAACACCTCAACACCAAACACCACTGCTCCTCCACAAACACGAGAGCCGGTCCAGCTCAGAACAGCGCCACCGTCGAAAGCTTAGACCAGGGGTGTCAAAGTCAAATGGACGGAGGGCCAAATAAAAAATTTAGCTACAAGCCGAGGGCCGGACTGATCGAATGTTCATTGAAAATTTTTTAAATGACGCATATAGTCAAGTGAACCTAACTGAACCTACTGAAAACTTAACAAATACACTCACCGGCCACTTTATTAGGTATACCTGTCCAACTGCTCGTTAACACTTAATTTCTAATCAGCCAATCACATGGCGGCAACTTAGTGCATTTAGGCATGTAGACATGGTCAAGACAATCTCCTGCAGTTCAAACCGAGCATCAGTATGGGGAAGAAAGGTGATTTGAGTGACTTTGAACGTGGCATGGTTGTTGGTGCCAGAAGGGCTGGTCTGAGTATTTCAGAAACTGCTGATCTACTGGGATTTTCACGCACAACCATCTCTAGGGTTTACAGAGAATGGTCCGAAAAAGAAAAAATATCCAGTGAGCGGCAGTTCTGTGGGCGGAAATGCCTTGTTGATGCCAGAGGTCAGAGGAGAATGGCCAGACTGGTTCGAGCTGATAGAAAGGCAACAGTGACTCAAATAACCACCCGTTACAACCAAGGTAGGCAGAAGAGCATCTCTGAACGCACAGTACGTCGAACTTTGAGGCAGATGGGCTACAGCAGCAGAAGACCACGCCGGGTGCCACTCCTTTCAGCTAAGAACAGGAAACTGAGGCTACAATTTGCACAAGCTCATCGAAATTGGACAATAGAAGATTGGAAAAACGTTGCCTGGTCTGATGAGTCTCGATTTCTGCTGCGACATTCGGATGGTAGGGTCAGAATTTGGCGTCAACAACATGAAAGCATGGATCCATCCTGCCTTGTATCAACGGTTCAGGCTGGTGGTGGTGGTGTCATGGTGTGGGGAATATTTTCTTGGCACTCTTTGGGCCCCTTGGTACCAATTGAGCATCGTTGCAACGCCACAGCCTACCTGAGTATTGTTGCTGACCATGTCCATCCCTTTATGACCACAATGTACCCAACTTCTGATGGCTACTTTCAGCAGGATAATGCGCCATGTCATAAAGCTGGAATCATCTCAGACTGGTTTCTTGAACATGACAATGAGTTCACTGTACTCAAATGGCCTCCACAGTCACCAGATCTCAATCCAATAGAGCATCTTTGGGATGTGGTGGAACGGGAGATTCGCATCATGGATGTGCAGCTGACAAATCTGCGGCAACTGTGTGATGCCATCATGTCAATATGGACCAAGCTCTCTGAGGAATGCTTCCAGCACCTTGTTGAATCTATGCCACGAAGAATTGAGGCAGTTCTGAAGGCAAAAGGGGGTCCAACCCGTTACTAGCATGGTGTACCTAATAAAGTGGCCGGTGAGTGTATATTCCAATATGATCAGATAAATAAAGCAATATTTTCTTCTGGCTCTGTCAGTAATCTTTAATTTTCAACAGACACAAAAGACAAATTTCCTTTATATAAAAATCCCCATAACATGAACATTAAATGAAAGAAACCGGTATTATTCAAGGCACCATCAGTAGCCTATATTTTCTATTTTAGCAAAAGTGGGCTAAATTTACTTCAAAGAAAAAAATAATAATAGCAATTTTCTATCATCCACTCAACTGAAATATTTTTAAAATATAATTGGATTGAAATACAATAAAAACGTGTTTCGTTTCATAATGTCGTCTCAGATTATACTCTTTCAGTACCGCCACACTTTCTCCACACAGAAGACACACAGGTTTTCCAGCTACCTCCGTGAACATATACTCCGACTCCCACTTTGTTTGAAACCCCCGGTTCTCAGTGTCCACCTTCCGTTTTGCCATTTTTGATGGGTATCTGAAAGTTAATTTTACTGTTATGCTGACGACTGCTGTGCTAATAAATATTGAAATGAAGCAGCCTACTGCTCGGTGCGTCACCATTGCATTGTGGGAAATGTAGTATTGGTGCGTCTAAAAGATCTGCGGGCTGCCGGCTTGCTGCGGTCTGCGGGCCGGTTCTAATAATAAATCAAGATCATCCCAGGGGCCGTAAAAAACCTTCTCGCGGGCCGGATGTGGCCCGCGGGCCTTGACTCTGACATATGTGACTTAGACTGAGAAGAACTTCAGAGTCTTTGGTTCTCGACCCACAAGGAACATTTTTAAGGATCAGTGATGAGAAAGACGAGGATCTTCACCGAATCAAACAGGCAGACGGCTTCAGCGTGGAGAGAAACAGACATCCTTTATATAAAAGTTTAAAGACGTTAAAATCTGTTTTATCTACAGACGAACGACAGGAGAGGATCAGACAGAAACTGATGATCAATAAACTTCAATAAAACAAAATTCAATTATAATAAAACTAAACAAGTACAGATACAAGTGGACCGAGTGGAAGAGATGTTTGTGAATCTGTCACGACTACGACCGACACACTTCAGAGTTTGAGGTGATTTAAAAGTGTGTGTCCTTGTGGTCGTTGTGTATCTGAGTGTGTGTGTGTGTGTGTGCGTGCGCGTGTGTGTGTGCGAGGAGACCCGAGACAGATGTGGGTGAGGGTGGAAAAGAGAGTGTCCGTCAAACCCGTGTCTGTGTGGGTGATAGTCCTGTTTCTCTCTGAGGGCGCCGCCGTGTTTACGACCACGGCTGAAACTTCTGGTGATGTCACAGATATGAGGAAGTTGTTTTTTTGGTGAATCTGAGTGACTGAGGATCAGCTGGTCCGGGTCCAGAGTCCCTCACTCTTTTGGACCTGTTCGAGGTTTGAGGGTCACATGTTCGGAAACGTCTTCATGTAGTTTGGGTTCATGATGAGCCGTCTGAGGGCGGACTACAAACCAGACGCCATTTCACCCCGATGACACCATGGATGAGGAGATGCTGATTCTAGAAGTCTAGAAGTAGATTTCCTCCTCTGGAAGGACACAATCTACTGCTTATATGTCTATGTGTCTGTCTTTAGAGAGACAACTTGTTATCGTGTGATTGGACGTCAATCTGAGGGTTCTTGTGATTGTCCGTAATCCGCCACAAAATTCGCCTCACAAACGGATCCCTTAGGAATCGGCGTTGAAGACTCTACAGTGGAAGTCTACGCACAGATTTACATAAAAAAGTGCTGTATCAGCTGTTCTGCAGGACGCCTGAACGTCGTCATGGACGTCTACACCTGCAGAACACACTCATGTAACACACGTGTGATTTAGGACACGGGCTTGTCAATACCTGTAACCGCTCTGCTGGCTCCGCCCACCTGTCTACACCTTCGCTCTCCAGATCCTGGCTGCTTTCACAGGTACAGGGCGGTGGGAGGGGTCAGCGGGCGCTCACAGACTGACCTTTGTTTCCCGCTCATACCTGCATTAAGTACCTGTCACTCACACACACACACACACACACACACACACACACACACTCAGAGCTAAAGATGAGGGCGGGGGGGTTAATACCTGCTGTCAGCCCGCCCTCTGACCTCTGCAGAGCATTCCTCTTTCTCATTGGTCCCCGCTCCACCCTGACGGCGTTCGTGGACGGTCACATGATGTGGTTTGGCGTTGGGCACAAAGGTAACAAAGGTAGCTCTGTGTTTCAGACGGGGACGCCGCAGAGCAAGACGGAGCGCCAATAAAGGCTGTGACAGCAGAGCGAGCGTGTGTGTGTGTGTGTGTGTGTGTGTGTGTGTGTGTGTGTGTGTGTGTGTGTGTGTGTGTGTGTGTGTGTGGACCCCTCCTCTTCAGCCCAAACACCTGAAGCTTATTAAACATAAATCTGCGCAGCGCCTCCTCCTCCTCCTCCTCCTCCTCCTCGCCGCCGCGGTTGTAACCTGAGACACATATTGACTTTTCGGGGGAGCTTCTTAAATCTCTGAGCCGCTCTTTCCTCTCGTCAACATTCCTCGTCCGTCCAACACTCAGATGTTTCTGAGTCAAATATCTGTCGGCCAACACGCCGCACATCCAGGAGCGTTTCTCTCCTGTCGTCATCGATGTAAAACGGTTATTATGGACTCTCATCTGAACGTCCTGCAGTCGGATCAGGAGGACATTTAAAACAAAGACAGAGAGGGACCACGCTGGTCTAATCCGGGTCCAGACCTGGTCCTAAAAAGGGGAGACTCCTTAAGATCGGCACCAATATTATAATCTTATCGACACATGCTGGAGGACCAGAATACTTCTGCTCTGACTTTAAGGTGGTGTAGTTCAGGATCTGAGGAAGTTCCAGTTTTTAGGAGAAATCTTGAATGTAAACTCTACCCCTCCAACCAGTTTTCCCCTCAGCTCCTCCTCTCCCTCTCTTAAGCCCCGCCCACAAACAGACGCTCCTGCTCGCTCGTCTCGTTCCGATTAAATTCAGATATAATGCAGATAAATACTTCAGATCATTACAAATGGGGCCCAGTCAAGGTGAAAGTCAAAAGCATTGGTGCTACTGTAGATGCCAACAGACTACCAGCAAACACAATGTTTGCAGGACTTCTACAACGAGGATAAAGTGACATAGTCCAGGACCCGAGGGAGGACAGTTTAGCGATGGCGCTACAACACGCTACAGCAGGTCCGTTTGACAAGAACCACTTCTGTTACAGACACTTGTCTTACTTTGTTAAAGCGGTTTACCTGTCCAGCAGAAAGGTTACAGGGTCACCAAGATCCCCAAGCGTCCCCCATCGTTTATGTTGACCCGGCTTTTTAGCTCTTGTCCGGTCTACCTCCGTTTTAAGCGCCCGTTATTCCTCCAGAGTCTCCGGTATTTACTTTGTTTTCTTGCTTGTGTCGGCAGTCGTGGCCAAAGGAGGATTCAGACAATTTTCCGAACTTTCTGGTTGGTTTCTACTGTCCGATATTGTAGCACGCTAACTTTGTTTGGGCTCCTGAACGACACGGGGGAGCAGCATTTTTTTGTTGACTGTTTTCTTGTTGACTGTTTTCTTGCTGACCGTTTTGGTGTTGACTGTTTATGGTTGACTGTTTTCTTGTTGACTGTTTTTTGTTGACTGTTTTTTGTTGACTGTTTATGGTTGACGTTTTCTTGCTGACTGTTTTCTTGTTGACTGTTTTTTGTTGACTGTTTTCTTGCTGACTGTTTTCTTGCTGACTGTTTTCTTGTTGACTGTTTTGGTGTTGACTGTTTTCTTGTTGACTGTTTTTTGTTGACTGTTTATGGTTGACGTTTTCTTGCTGACTGTTTTCTTGTTGACTGTTTTTTGTTGACTGTTTTCTTGCTGACTGTTTTCTTGCTGACTGTTTTCTTGTTGACTGTTTTGGTGTTGACTGTTTTCTTGTTGACTGTTTTCTTGTTGACTGTTTTCTTGCTGACTGTTTTCTTGTTGACTGTTTTCTTGCTGACTGTTTTCTTGCTGACTGTTTTCTTGTTGACTGTTTTGGTGTTGACTGTTTTCTTGTTGACTGTTTTGATGTTGACTGTTTTTGTTGACTGTTTTGGTGTTGACTGTTTTTGTTGACTGTTTTCTTGCTGCCTGTTTTCTTGCTGACTGTTTATGGTTGACTGTTTTCTTGTTGACTCATTATAGTTGACGTTTTCTTGTTGACTGTTTTCTTGCTGACTGTTTTCTTGTTGACTGTTTTTGTTGACTGTTTTCTTGCTGACTGTTTTCTTGCTGACTGTTTATGGTTGACTGTTTTCTTGTTGACTGTTTTCTTGCTGACTGTTTTCTTGTTGACTGTTTATGTTTGAGTGTTTTCTTGCTTGTGTCGGCAGTCGTGGCCAAAGGAGGATTCAGACGATTTTCCGAACTTTCTGGTTGGTTTCTACTGTCCGATATTGTAGCACGCTAACTTTGTTTGGGCTCCTGAACGACACGGGGGAGCAGCGTCTGCCTCACAACCAATCAGGTTAGAGGAGGTGGAGAACGGCTTTGTTTACAGTCAGAAAGAGCGGACCGCTCAAAAATGTTCAAATGTTGACGACACAGACATAAGAGAACACAGAGATATTGATATATTACCAAATAATCAATAACTAATAACTATTGACTGATATTCAAAATAAAAAGATGCTTCTTTAACAGATTCCTGTCTTCTCCTCCTTTAACTTCAGGAAGCGTCCAGCAGACTTTCAGCCGTCAGCGTTCACACGCCGTCGCTCCGTCTGAAGGTTTCCAAGCGTCTCTGTGTGGACACAGATTCAGACCTGCGAGTGCACCCGAGTCTAAAATGAAGTAAACCCAAACATCTGGGTGTGATTCCCGTCTCAGTGAGAGACACAGCAGCAGCAGCAGCAGCAGGATCCTCCAGGTGGGGGGGTTGGTGTGTTGGAGGTGGGGGGGTTAAATCTGCAGCTGAATCACAGAGAACTGCTGCTGCTGCTGCTGCTGCTGCTGCTGCTGCTGCCAGAGCCGCAGAGTTCATGACACGCTTTCCTCCCTGGAAAGAATGAGTGATCCCTGCCTACAATTAAACACAGGGAGGAGGCTGGTCTGTGTGTGTGTGTGTGTGAGTGTGTGTGTGAGTGTGTGTGTGTATGTGTGTGTGTGTGTGTGTGTGTGAGTGTGTATACGTGTGTGTGGATGAAAGTGTCAGTGGGCAGATTGGCAGCGGCTGCAGAGAAAGGGAACGGGGTAAAAACAGAAAAGTGGAGGTGTTAGAAAGCAAGACGTGCACAAAGGGCCCTCTGTGCAGGGGAGGCCTCTGGGTCACACACACACACACACACACACACACACACACACACACACACACACACACACACACACACACACCTTTGTAAACCTGCTGCCCGCTGTGAACTCATAGGAATAAAAAAGACGGAGGGAGAGGTGAGAGAGGAGAAGAAGGAGGGACAGCAGCTGAAGTGAGATTGTGACAAAAACACTGACAGTGTGTGTGTGTGTGTGTGTGTGTGTGTGTGTGTGTGTGTGTGTGTGTGTGTGGGGTGTCTGTGGAATGTATGAGTGGGGTTATTAGCCCATTTTCTCCTGTTTAAATCAGTCCCTGTAATAACAGTGGAGCTCACATACATAAATACTGGAGTGATTTCCTTTGGCAGGACGAGCTGCTATGACACACACACACACACACACACACACACACACACACACACACACACACACACACACACACACACAGGCTGTGTTTACAGACCAGAGTGTTTGTGTGTCTGTGGATGGAGCTCGACTCTCTCAGACCTCCAACCATCTGACGCCCCCCCCCCACCCCCGAGTTAAAATCCTTCAGTTAAACTTTAATCCAAGTGAAATAAATCTGTTTTCAGTATTTCACCAAAATGAGGCCGAAGCTCTGAAGCTCTGAAGCTCTGCAGCTCTGAAGCTCTGAAGCTCTGAAGCTCTGAAGCTCTGAAGCTCTGCAGCTCTGAAGCTCTGAAGCTCTGAAGCTCTGAAGCTCTGCAGCTCTGAAGCTCTGAAGCTCTGAAGCTCTGAAGCTCTGCAGCTCTGAAGCTCTGAAGCTCTGCAGCTCTGAAGCTCTGCAGCTCTGAAGCTCTGAAGCTCTGAAGCTCTGCAGCTCTGCAGCTCTGAAGCTCTGAAGCTCTGAAGTGATCGTCGTTTATGTGACTAAAAAACAAACATTTCTATCTCTCAGTAAAAACGATTTCATAAACATGAAAACAGGCGGAAAGGTTTTTCAGAGTTTTTAGGAGGTTTCATTTGTGTCACAAACATGTCAAATCATCATCACTATTTTCAGTGATGGAGACATCTATCCATGATTTCAGCCACAGTCAGGCGCCCCTATCTGTCTGTAGACCACACTACAGCGTCTGCAGTCAGACTCCCACAAGGACGAGCGTCCAACTCCACAACAAACAGCAGAAACCAGAGGACAGCGTCCCTGAGCCAAGTTTCCATATGGAGCTCAGCTAACCCATAAAGATGAACTCTCTGCTTCTCTCCGGAGACTGTGACGGGAAACACACACAGGAGAGGTGAGATTAACGGAGCATTATCCAGAGAGGAGGCAGCAGTCCAAATACTGCTCCGTTTACAGGGCCAGAGCCTCCATTCATACCTGTTTACAGTCATTTCATATACATGCATGTGAGGACAAGACCCTAACCCTAACACACAACAAGGGAGAGACGCCTTAAAACTACGATAACAAGAGTCAAGGAGCAAAATGAGGGTAAGAACCTTTGATCCGTAGATGTTTTATTATTAAAAACAGTTTTTAATGATAAAATCTTTTAAAATCTCTTATTTAGTCGAAGCTTTAATCTGTCCGGCGGTAAAGCGAGCAGGTGTCGGTTCCTGCAGGTGAAAACTCGCTGCGGTTGAATCCGTCTCTTTTCTGCATGAATGCTCCTCAGACTCTCCGAGTATTTCTCTCTCCAGGGCTGAGAGCTAAACTGCTTCACTCAAGTCTTAATTGAAGTTTGACCTTTGACCTCATGCCAAGATGTTGTTTCACATGTTTGGAGTCTGAGCGTTCAAAGTGAGATCTGGTGGAGCGTGTAGAGAGAGGGTCTGCTCTGTTCGGAGTCACCTCCCCAGATCAGCTGAGGCTGCAGGAGGATTTATATGTTATATATGTTATTGTTATATGTTATTATAGTTATCCCTATAATAGAAATATTACTAATATAACATACTTGGAATGATTAAATGTTTTATATATAAATGATTTAATATAACTACCTTGTGTGTGTAGGTCTATAACTATTGCCCTAACTATCTGTTTAATGTTTATTTATGTAAATCCATAAAATTATTCTTGAGTAAACAGGAACATAACTAAAACTCTGAGGTTTGTTACAAAACAAACTGTTTTAAAATCAGTTTAAAATTAATCAATCTGTGGTTATTTAAATGTTACATGAACTGTAGACTGGAATGTTAGGAGTGGGCGAGCTGCCTGTAGCAAGATGGCCGCCATGCGTGGGCGTCGGTCTCCATTGGCTAACAGCGTGCGTGAGTCATCTATCGTTTATATATATATTATATATATATATATATATATATATATATATATATATATATATGTATATATAATATATAAATATATGTATATAAATATTATTATATTATATAAATATATATATATAAATATATATATATATATATATATATATATATATATATATATATATATATATATATATATATATATATATATATATATATATATATATATATATATATATATATTATATATACTATACTATATATATATATATATATATATATATATATATATATATATATAACATATCTACGGGCGAGGGTCGGAACAGGAGAACTATCTGATGGTGACCCACTTCAGAGACCACGATCCTCTGAAAACACCTGGATCTCCAATAAGGTTTCAAACAAGTTCCCTGTTTGGGTCTGAAGTCTGGGTCTGATTATCAGAGACCTGTCAGACCCAGACTTCAGACCCAGACTTCAGAGCTGTCAGACGGTCTCTTCAGGCTGACTGAGCCGTCTGTCATGAATCACTCCGATCATCTGCTGAAGACCAGGACACTCCTCATCAGCTCAGACTCTCACACCTGGACCAGCTCCGGGGCCCCCGCTCTAAAGAGCTGTCAATCAAACGCTTAAGCTCCTGTGTGCTGGCTGCAGGCACCACCTAACACACACACACAGACACACACACACACACACACACACACACACACACACACACACACACACCTGACTGAGCCTGTGTCGAGACGTCGTCTCACCTCAGGGGGAAACACGCTGCACCGGATCACCCTGAACCTGCGGGTAAAGGTACCATCTGCAATTTTAGCGTGTGTGGTGGGGGTTCTTCTGCACACAGCACAGCCTCTAGTGGACACTTGGAGAATTGCAGTTTTTAGCACTTAAACATAAAACTTTGTCTAAGAGCTGCAAAATGTCGTTAAAGAACCATCTTCATCAAAGAACGAGAAAACACGAATATTTTTACGTTAAATTATTTCCTCATCAGGATTCTGGAAACATCACGATCTCTTTGATCAAGTGTTTTTTTATTTAACCCTGTAACTGGTTATGATAATCAGTCCATGCGCTACCCCCAATTTTAACCACAACGGCAGCGATTTTCACTGTCCACGAATTCCTACTGAATCCGTTTGTGTTTTATTTTGAAAAGAAGCCGGATGTTTTATTTTGTGTCTGTGCCCGACTTCCTTTCCAGCACGGGTTAATCTGTGCTGAATTTATCCGCCATGCTCCGGCGTCCAGAAAAAATAGAACTCTTGTGATCAGCTGAGGAGTCCGGCGATCCGCAGAGGAACGGAAAGAAGTCGGTGTAAATTGACACGACGACGTTCAGGATGAGGAGGAAATCGGTGGTTAGTTGATTCGTCTGTTGACGTTTGAACCGAGTTAAAGACGGAGCGTTCCTGAGCTGTTGTTGACAGAGAAAGCTGGATGTCAGAGTGGGAAAGTGATAAAGCACGGCGTACAGATATCTGCGTGCACTCTCGCTGCCCCCCTGGATCTTGGCAGACTCAGTAAAAGTGAGATACTGAAAGAAAATAAAGCCGAGTCTGAACACAGTGTGCTGCCAGAGCAAACATGGTGGCTGTTTTTGTAGAGAACGATTACACTCGGTTAAAGAGTGTACTCCTGTTTTTAAACCCGCAGTGTGCAGGAAAAACACACACACACACACACACACACGTGTATCTGTGCATTTAGCCCCAGTCGAGCGTGAACTCCCAGGCATCCACTTTCACCAGCATGACTGCTCGTGGAGCGACCCGGCTGTCCGGCCGCCAAACGGCACAATTATCTGCAATTTCTGCTCAGACAAAACGGATCACTTCCCCGCTAAATGAAATTCCCCATTAAGAGGAGCAACAAGGGGGGAGATAAGGTTAGTAATACTCTCTGAGGAGTGAGACGAGGGGGCACAGAGCGAGCACGCAGCCCC
The DNA here is from genome assembly GCA_962446985.1 of Xyrichtys novacula. Taxonomy (NCBI): domain Eukaryota; kingdom Metazoa; phylum Chordata; class Actinopteri; order Labriformes; family Labridae; genus Xyrichtys; species Xyrichtys novacula. The sequence continues at coordinate 33,964,711 of OY660874.1, forward strand.
TCTATTCCCAGAAACAGAGTCAACTGTAGATGCACCAAGAATCCAGAGTTTACAGCCCAGAGTTTCAGACGTTCTCCGACGGCTGAGGTTTCTACAATGATGTGAATCTTCTGTCTGTACTCAAACCTGATTGGCTGAAGGATGTCCAGTAACATCACTGTCTCAGAACTTCAGGTGAGACTCTGAACCAGCCTGTGTTCGGGGACAGAAGTCCAGCCTGTGAAGGGTCAGAACACGTCCACGGTAAAATTCTGCTGATCATCCGTCACCCGGTTTATAGATCAGTCCTGCTGATGAAATTCCACTGTCTCAGAGAGAGTCTCCGAGAAGATCAAAACACAAGAGAGGAAACATGACGAAGGACGGGCCTCAGCAGGACATGGACCTGAGGCTCAGTGCCACTTGATCTCAGGGGGTAACCACGGTTACCAGACTGTTAAAATTAATTCAGTTTTATTTCATCAAAGGTGGAAAAACACCTGAAACATGACACCAGCTTCACTATCAGCTCTAACATATCAGACAGCAGCTTCATCCTTCTGCAGGAATTAGTCAGGCCCCAAACGTCTGACTTTGAGGTGAGCAGGATCAGGAGGTCTGGGTCTTCATGATCAGGTTCTTACTGGTCTGCTGGAAGTCAGCGTCCCAGACCGTTCAGTCTAACTCCTGAGAACCTGAACCATGAGAAGGAGACACTGTTGGGCATCAAACCCCGACCCCCCATTTCTCCCTCTCTCTCCCTCCCTCTCTCCCTCTCTCTCTCTCTCTCTCTCTCTCCCTCTCTCTCTCTCTCTCTCTCTCTCTCTCTCTCTCTCTCTCTCTCTCTCTCTCTCTCTCTCTCTCTCTCTCTCTCTCTCTCTCTCTCTCTCTCTCTCTCTCTCTCTCTCTCTCTCTCTCTCTCTCTCTCTCTCTCCCTCTCTCTCTCTCTCTCTCTCTCTCTCTCCCCTCTCTCCCTCTCTCTCCCTCTCTCTCCCTCTCTCTCTCTCCCCCTCTCTCTCTCTCCCTCTCCCTCCCCCCTCTCTCTCTCTCTCTCCCTCCCCCCTCTCTCTCTCTCCCCCCTCTCTCTCTCTCTCTCTCTCCCCCTCTCTCTCCCTCTCTCTCTCTCTCTCTCTCCCTCTCCCTCCCCCCCCTCTCTCTCCCTCCCCCCCTCTCTCTCTCTCCCCCCTCTCTCCCTCTCTCTCTTATTCTCTTTCTTTAATGAGAAACTAAATCCCTTCCCGTCACTCAGAGTCTCTCTTGCTGAGCTCACCCTCCCCCCCAGTAGAAGTCCAGAGCCGTGTTCGGAGCGGTCCGGACCTCCATCAGCTGTTCAGATGCTCATTAATCAGGTTATTGATGAGGAGTCAGTGTGTGTCTCTGGCTCCTCTCAGAACTCTGTGGTTGGATCTGACCCCTCCCCCCCAGTAGAAGTCTCTGTGGTCGTGGTCGTGGTCGTGGTCGTTGACTTTGCACGCTGTGAGGAGTTGGTTGTTTCGAAAGACGACGGCAGAGTTTGTGTTGGACGTGTTCCTGATGTGAGTGTCGAGTTAAAGAGAAATTTATGACGAATAAAACTGAGGGCGAGTTTCTCCAGAATCCTGGATACTTCACAGAGTCCCAGATTTACCCTCATCCAGCCCACATTACCTGTCAGGACAGGTAAGCCTTCAGCCTCTCTGTGTGAAAATGTCCACAGACGTGTGCAGGTACGAAAACACCTGAGAGGAAAATTCCATCATGGGACTCTCCTGAAGTTCTCGGTGATCAATCTCAGCTGAAGTCAGACAGCGTTCCCACAGAGACAGTGTGTGCCTGCACTGCATTATGGGTAATGGAGGTCTCTGAGTGGTCGGGTTTGAATCCAGACCTCACCACGTCTCAAACAAAGACTAATGACCTTTTGAACAGACGGGTCAGAACCTCAGAACCAGGACCCGTCAGTCCGGACTCAAACAGAGGCGGCTGGACGAGTTCTTCTTCAACACATGATACAGAGAATTTGATCTCAGCAATCAACAGGCCGGATATACAAACACACCTGACAGGGACCGTCATGCATGAACACACACACACACACACACACACACACACACACACACACACGGAGCCCAAGGTCACCTGTGTGTTCGCTCATAAATGGCTGCTGGGTGACCTTAATGGCGGATCTGTCGTCAGCGTTCATTAAGAGCTCTGAGTTTAGCGGGTTTAGAGGAAAACCTCCGTCTGAGTGGAGACGCCGACCTGAGGTCTGAGGACAGGAACTCGGAGACTCAGGTGGACCTGCAGAGGGTCGTTCTGCGTGCTTGGCGTGTGTGTGTACAGAGCTGTGAGCTGGGGGGGGGGGGGGGGGGGCGCTGTCGGCCGAGACAAATTCAGCAAAGTCATCGTTAGAGAGAAAAACGGCGTGTTTCAGAGACGTCTACAAGACGTAGAGAGACAGAAGGACAGAAGGACAGAAGGACAGAAGGACAGAGGGACAGAGAGACAGAAGGACAGAGAGACAGAAGGACAGAGGGACAGAAGGACAGAAGGACAGAGGGACAGAGGGACAGAGAGACAGAAGGATGGGGGACAGAGAGACAGAAGGACAGAAGGATGGGGGACAGAGAGACAGAAGGACAGAGGGACAGAGAGACAGAAGGATGGGGGACAGAGAGACAGAAGGACAGAGGGACAGAGGGACAGAAGGACAGAGGGACAGAAGGACGGGGGACAGAAGGACAGAAGGACAGAGGGACAGAAGGACAGAGGGACAGAAGGACAGAAGGACAGAGAGACAGAAGGACAGAGGGACAGAAGGACAGAGGGACAGAGGTTCTCCTCCTCCTCAGAGGTTCGAGCACTGGTCCTCAGAATATTTTATTTTCACTGACAGTCCAACAATAAAACTTTGAGGACATATTTAATAAAGGGACAGCTGTCAGTCCTTCATCTTCATCCTCATCTTCATCATTTTTATCCCAGAAAACTTTGGGATAGCAGGAGGAGGAGCATGAGGAGGAGGAGGAGCAGGAGGAGGAGGAGAGACAGACTGCAGTGAAGATCTGCCTGCTGGTCTAACCAGTGAGAGAGTCATCGTTCTGGATCAAAACTAAATCAAAGTCCAGGTCCTGAAGTTCTGAAGCAGGTTTTTCTAAAAGCTTTTAAAGTCTGGATGGTTTTTGGAGCCTGTGATAAAATCTACGAGGAAAAGTTAAAATCTTTCAGTTTTTATCATAGAGTAAAAATACTTTAATAATACGAGTAAAATCAGATTTTTTATTCAGAGTATTTTTACTAAAATGAGGCCGAAGCTCTAAAGTGAAGAAGAGGGTCACTGATTTTAGAAGTTTTAAAGTTTGTAAGAGTTTTTAGAAGTTTTAAAGTTTGTAAGAGTTTTTAAAAGTTTTAAAGTTTGTAAGAGTTTCAAAAAGTTTTAAGAGTTTGGAATTTTTTTAAGTTTAAAAAAGGTTTTAAGAATTTTTTTTCAGTTTTTAAGAGTTTTTTAGTTTTTAAAAGTTTTAAAGAGTTTTTAATTTTTGAAGAGATTTTAAGTTTTTAAAAGTTTTTAAGATTTTAATAGTTTTTTTTTAGTTCTAAACAGTTTTTTAGTTTTAAAGAGTTTTTTAGTTTTTTTAAGTTTTAAAGAGTTTTTAAGTTTTTTTAATTTTTAAAGATTTTAATAGTTTTTTTTTAGTTCTAAACAGTTTTTTTTAGTTTTAAAGAGTTTTTATCAAAGATCTCTTAAGTCAGGTAGATGAGTGATGGACAGCTGTCAGGTCTGGGGTTTGTAAGAGTCGTCTGAACTGTTTCACATTAAAGGTCAATGTTGCGTCTTTGTTGATGGACAGCAGACGCAGAACTCAGTCAGGTACTCCTCACCTGGAGGGGCAGCAGCAGGGTCAGGTCCGGGACAGAAACCAGACTCTCCTGAGCATCACCACAGACGGACGGACGGAGGGACAGAACACAGCCCACCATGAGGAGCTCCTCCTCTGGATCACAGCCGGGTTTGGACCGGTGCTGGTCTCAGTTTCCGGCTTTAACTCCCCGCCCCTCCTCTTACCTCCTCCATCCTGCGGCTCCTCAGACACAGACAGGAGGAGCAGTAACAGGAGGAGTAGGAGGCGCTCACACAGACTAAAGCTGTCACTAGGTGGTGCTGGTTCCTCCTGAAAGTTCTCCTCCATCAATAACCGAAGGACATGCAGAGATGATCTCCAGAGAAGATAAAGAGGAGGTGTGTTTCAGTGAGGAGGCGAGGAGAGCTCCTCCTTTTAATCACACAATAATAATAACGACGACGACGATGACGCAGGGAAACTCAAAGAACTGCTCTGGTTCTCCTCAGTCACACAAACATCTCAGATCTCCATCTAGGACAGCATGGACCTTCAGAGTGGACCTCTAAATAACTGGTCTCTGAAGGAGGAGGGAGACACACGGACAGGCAGCCTGGTCTCACTTCCAAGAACAGTCTGGACTCGGGTCCAGGGCTGGATTTAGCGATAAGCCGACCATATGAGCCGCTCTGTCTGTCCGTCTGTCCGTCTGTCTGCTCTGACCCCGCCACAATAACAAAGGCGCTCAGCGGCGGCGGGCCCCCGGCTCCGTTTACTCAGCGGTGTAATGTTTGTGCTCTCATGGCCCCGCAGCAGCCCGGCTCAGCCCTTATCAGGGGCCCCGGCTCAGCTCCGCACGGCCTCGCCATTCTGTGTATTCTACCACTGCAAACAAACCGCACAAAGGCGAGGAAAACAGAGCGAGGGAGCGGAGGAGCCGGGTCCTGGGGCCTCCATCCCTGCTCCTCCTGACAGAAAGAGAGGAGGAGGAGGAGGAGGAGGAGGAGGGTGCATTCCTCTCTCCTGGTGCCCCGGAGGGCTGTCGGCTTTGGCTGCAGAGAGGAGAGTGAAGGCGGCTTTAAGCCCCCGCAGACACGCAGGTCTCGGCTGGTTAAAGGGATATTCTGACATAAAATTAATTTAGAGTCAAACACACCGTAACCCCGAGTTAGACTCCGCCCCCCTCCAGAGATGAATGTTGTCGACCGCTTGCTTCTCTAGTTATACCAACTTTAGTTACGACCACAGGATAGAAATACAGAGAGCCACGCCCTCAACCAAAACGCCACTCTATAGCCACAAATAATGCTCAGAACAGCACCTAACTTCATCAACAGGACATACAGGGTCACAGACATAGTACTAGACACCAAACATCTTTTTAACTTTGACTCATTTCTTTAGCAAAGAGACTAAACACAACTCACCTACTCTCTTCCAGCAGACGCTTGTTTGTAGAGAGACCTCAGGCCAGTCCATTACGGACTACAGCGGGGTGACGCAGCTCAAGGAAGAACATTTATGATCATTTCTTCATCATTTCCTTGAAGTAATAATCACCATATTGATCATTTTACAGACGCGGTCGTTCTTCTGTCTTAGCGTCTCTGATTGTATTTCCATGAAGAAATGATCATGAATGCAGCAGAGTGGTAGTTCAGGCAGGTCATGGAGTCAAGCTAAAGGCTACAGTCAGCTGATCTTAAGCCAGCCCTCAGTCAGCTGACAGCTCAGGTGATCACCCTCTACACATCCTATTGGCTAATGTCAAAATGGCGCCCTATTTAATCTGCTTCTCCTGCCTACTCCGCCTGCTGCAACCACTCTGCTCCCCACCTCCACCCCAGCTCCTCCTGTTCATGTCGTGTCTGATCTTACCAGTGTCTTATGTATTGTCGCTGATGCTTGCTCTCTTCTGTGGGGGGATTTTAATTTATTTATCTGAATCATATTTATTTGCTGCTGCCTTCTCTGCCTCGGCGTTTCATGTTTGTATGAAAGGGAGGGGAGGAGCTCTCCTCTCTTATAGCCGTGGCGTTCCATGCAACCACGTGGAAGAGCAGGGAACCCTCAGAACAGAGCCGTACCACCAATGTAAAAAAATGTTTGCTTGTAATAAAAAATTAATTTTGACTGAAGTGATCCTGACTGAAATGTTCTTCCTTGAGCTGCGGCACCCCGCTGTAGTCCATAATGGACTATTACTATCCTGCGGTCGTTTCTAAAGTTGGTATAACTAGAGAAATAAGCGGTCGACAACATTCATCTCTGGAGGGGGGGTCTAACTCGGTGTCTAAAGCCGGAATATCCCTTTAATGCTCCGCTGGTCTAACAGGAGAAAGTCGGACTCCGTTACCCCCCCTCCCTGCTCAGATGAAACCATTCGGGTTGTGAGGGGAGACGCGTTATTCTAAGAAGGGACATGTTTACAGAAAACAGGTCCTGCTGCGAACCGAGCTGAACCCCTCCACTCGTCGGTGAGTCAGAGGGACGGTCCAGCCAAGAGAAAAAGGACTGCTGCATATTTTCCATCTTTGTTTCTGCTTTCTGGGATTTTCTCTCTGAGCTGCACGAAGGCGGGCAGCAGACTGGCATGGCTGTCTTCATTTCCAGCTCTGAGGGAGCCGTGCTCCTCCAGGTCGCCCTCAGACCAGCTCAGTGTCACGTCTTTTAACAGCAGATAGAAAAAGACGGTTTTCTAGAGAGTAATCCCAGCGACAGTCAGGAAGTGACGATGGTCCCACCTCGAAAAAGAAAAACTTCCACAGCAGGAACACGTCCAGATTCCCTCTGCAGAGTCGGCTTCCTCTCTGTGGGGACAGTGGTTCTTAGAAAAACCTGTTCCAGTTTAGCAGAAACCCTCCAACCCACCAACCCACCAGCCCTCTCTGGTTTCCCTGGAACACAGAGATGGGACCCAGGCCTGCAGACTGGTTTGGATTGTACCCCTAAAAAGGACAAAGGGGGGCTGGAGCGCCTGAAAACTCCTAAACGAGGAGATCAGGGTCTCCTCCTGGATCTGCTGGAGGAGTCAGCTCCAGCTTCCTCCTCATTAGCCGTGGCTTATCCCCTCTGATACTGACCCCCTCATTATCCCAGCACCCCTGTGGAAACAGAGCGTGGGGCTCAGGACCAGGATGTGACCCCCCCTCTCAAAGACCTGCTTCCTCTCTGGTGGAGAAGGTCAAACTCAGTGGGTTTCAGGAGCACAGCTGATCGTCTGATATTTCCTCGTAATAAGAAGAAATTAAATGACGTTCATGTTTTATTTTATTCCTTCAAAGTCCTGGTTAACGATTGTAGAGATCAGTAATTATTATGAACCTCGTTTCCATGGCGATCATGGTCCTAAAGTGCGATCTCCACAAAGAGAAAAATGAAGTCGGAAAAAATCTGTTCATCTTATCAGGAGCAGGGCTGCAAAAACATTGACCAATAGGAGCCATCCGTCCCGGACAGCTCCTATTGGTCAATCTCCTGCTCCGCCTCTCCATCCAATCACCTCGCTGTATTCGACACACCCCTCTCCCGTAGTTCTGACTCGTCCCCTCCCACTCTCCCAGCGCAATTTTTTTTTTGAAGGATGGTAGGGGAAGGACCCGCCCTCCTTCACTTCTGATTGGCTGGATGCTGGGCTGCGATTGGTTATTCCTTATGGCTGTGAAACGTCGTCATCTGTCGGGTTAGGAGATTCAAAAGTGCGATAATGTTCGACGTACAGAGCTGACAGCCTGAGTTTGGCTTGAGTGTGTGATAACGTTTACAGCTTTTCTAGCCAATCAGAGGCGAAGGAGGCGGGACTTTCCTCAACATCCTACAAAAAAAAAATCGCTAACAGTAGCGTAGCAGCTTAGCTACAGGAGCTGTGATGGAGAAGGACGCAAAAAAACCCCACTTCTGCTCGCCCCACCGCCAAAAGTGGGAAGACAACACAAACGGAAAAAAGGGCGGAGTCAGGAAACGTGACCAAGCGAGGAGTCTAACGTGAATAACCATCGGGTCATCCTTGGAGCGGTGGAGAAAGCTCCGCCCTCAGGTCATGTTTATCTCCTTTTATCTCATGTTACATAAATAACTCTGATTAGTCTCTGACATGTCAACACGGTAGCTGCAGACGGCGCTCGCTAGCAGAGCTGGCGTTTACTGACGCTGGTCACTAACAATCCGACATGGTGGATCCTAGTTGAAGCTAGCGTAGGATCTTCTGTCAGAGGGGGTGTGTCAGGGGGAGGGAGATACAGGTTCAGGGGGCGGAGTTATGGTGGAGCACAGAGGGGAGGCTTCTGAATCCTGACTCTAAATGAATAAAATCCCCCTGACTGTGATTTTCTCCTCAATCCTCTTCAGACGCGGCGCTCACAGTCTCATCTTTGTGCCGAGTTTAGAGTATAAAACCGTTTTCTTTTTAATTCAATACTGAACCACAGAGCGGTAAAACAAACATGTCTGATTTTGTAGAAATAAATCACATAGATCCTTAAAGGGAAACCAGAAGAAGAGTGGTTTGTTTTCGGCTCCTGCTCGTTCTTCGTCTTCGTCCTCTTCCTCTGTTTACTAAAGTTAAAGTGAATTTGTTCACATTCCTTCACGGCTCTGGAAACCATTAGAGTCCCAGTTTTCTCTGCCAAGAAGCTTATATGCATATTTATACAGTTATGGCTCCTCATCAAAACACAGACGGGTCCATGTGAGCCCCAACATTTACACTACATGTTGTTTGTGAAACAGAGATCTGCAGGATCCAGATCCCAGTTTCTGCTCCATCAGGTCTGAAGTGGACTCCGTTCAACATCCCTCCAACCTTCTCCACCTTCCCGCTATCGCTAAAGTCAACACGGCTCCACCAGGCGTGAAGGAGGCGCGTCTCAGTCTTTGTTCAACGTTTATGAACACATTCCTACACACACACACACACACTCACACACACACACACACACTCAGAGTGTTTGCTCAGGGTGTGTGTGTGTGAGGCCCGCTGGACTCAGCCTTTCTGGGAAGTTCACCTGAGCAGCAGAGGACCTGCACACCTGCGCTCTGATTGGTCCTCCCAGGTCACATGGTTCAATGTTATCGACACCCATCTAGAGAGCAATCCAGCGCTTATCTATGATTGGCTCTGATTGCAGCTATTCAGACCAATTAGGAGCTCTCCCTCCTGTTCCAGACTCTGCCCTGCAGCCCGGCGGCCCCGCTGCACGGCTGCTGCAGATCCTGGACCACACCGAGTCCACCAGGACCATGAGGGGATCAAGATCCAGTCAAACATCATAAAAGACCAGATCACACCTGTGTCAGTGTTTGCAGAGAGCAGCAGATATCCTGGTGCTGTAAAAGAGTTACTGGGTTTTATAAACCAGCGTAAATAAGAACGTTTTCAATCAGGGTCTAAAAAGGTCCAGGTCTGAGATAAGTCTCATTTCAGTGGGGAGTTTATTCCAGAGTCTGGGACCAGCGCCTGAAAGACTCGGTCCCCCCAGAGTTTGTGTTTTGACCTGGACACCACCAGCAGACGTCACGACCTCAGAGCTCCTGAACGGTTAAAAGCTCGGTGAAATCGACGGAGGCGAGGCCGTGAAGAGCTTTAAAAACAAACAAAGAGTTTAAAATCAATCCTAAAAGAGACGAGAAGGACAGGAGTGATGAGCTCACGTCTGTTAGTGTTGGGTAAAAGATTGTGGACAAGTTGAAGGAGACTGAGAGATGATTGGGAGACGGGAGAAGATTAGAGCGTTGGTAATGATCTCAAGGTCATGACGGCTGAAGACGTCCAGGAGGCGGAGTTAGAAGAAACTAGTCCTGACAACAGGATCAGTTTGTTTGTCAGAAACCACTCCCAGATTCCATGACGGTCCAAATGTTTCCAATGGGGGACAAGTCAGGACCACATCAGTCCAGGTTCTCAGCAGGACTCTTCTCCTACAGAGCCATGCTGTTGTAAAACACTGTTAGTTTGTTTTTAATGCCCTGGAGATCAGGACCATCCAGTCCTGGTTCTGGTCCTGGACCCTTTAGTACAGAGACTTCTCAGGAACTTTATTTTGAAACTGTTGACCTGTGAGCTCAAACAGTCTCTTACAGAGTCCTGAACCTCCTCCATCTTTCCTTCTGAGAGACTAAACCCCCGACCTCCACCTTCATCCTGATCGTCTCCTAAAAGGTCGTATCCTCCGATCGTAGCTGATCGTAACCATTCAAGTTAACGTGTCAATTTACACCGACTTCTTTCAAAACGGGCGGAGACGAACAAGTGAAAGGTTTTTAGACGTCATTTCACCCCGATGACACCATGGATGAGGAGATGCTGATTCTAGAAGTCTAGAAGTAGATTTCCTCCTCTGGAAGGACACAATCTACTGCTTATATGTCTATGTGTCTGTCTTTAGAGAGACAACTCGTTATAGTGAGATTGAACCTGAACCTGCAGGTTCTTGTGAGTTCTCCTGATCCCCGCTGTCTATAATCCGCCCTGAAATTCGCCTCACAAACGGATCTGGTAGGAATTGGCGGATGGCGAAAATCGCCGCCGTTCTGGGTGAAGTGAAATTGGGGGTCCACCTCTCTGAAGGTCCGTCTTAGACCCAGTCATGTGGTGGACCTGTTGGACCTTCACCTCATTAGTTGAAGTCGTTCCTTCTGATGTTTTTACAACTTCTGACCCGTTTGGTTGTTCCTACAGCAGATGTAAAATCCTCCTGGTAAAACTCGGCCTTTTGTTTTCAGATTATTTTTTAAAGTTGAACCGAAACTTTAAACGTTTTTCTAACCATCACATCCTTCTTTACTTTCTCACATGACTTTTCCTCCGTTATCGTTAAACCGTTTTCACCAGAATCAAGCTGCTGCTGCTGCGAACGGTTTGCACTTTTCCTGAAAACAGAAGTTCGGACTGAACTAACGCTAACCTCTCGGTTGTTTCAAAAACACGGTACTGTTCCTGTGAAAACCTACAGTCATGATTTCACCGAGGTGTGACGTTGCCCGGCGGAGATCGGCCAGGCTAAGTGAGGTTGTGATGAAGCGGCTGACCCCGGGCTCACACTGCTGCTCAGGGACCAGAGGAGGGGGGACCTCCAGCACACCTCAGGAACATGCACACACACACACACACATGTGCTATTTCTCTTGGATGGACTGACCAATCATACGTCACCAGCCTGGCCATGTCTGACCATCGTCATGGAGACGACTCATAGCCCAGCCATTAACACAGTGAGAGGGCTGGAAATCTTGACACACACCTGGCAACGAAATTCACACACACACCCGACCGGCTCAGAGTAGGTGCAGAAATAGAAACTCTTCATGCCTGAGAGCTGAGACCGCGCCAGAGTGTGACGCCAGCAGAGAGTGTGTGTGTGTGTGTGTGTGTGTGTGTGTGTGCAGGTGAGTGTGTGTGAACCCAACAAGTGACCAAAAATAGCAAAGTGGATCCAGTTCAGAGAATCAGGTTAATGATTCCTGATGAAAATGCGTCTCAGCACAGCGGACAGTCTGCAGCTCTCTGATCCGGACTGATCCGGACCCCCACAGAACATCACCAAGGACAGAGACCCGCCTTCAGTCCTCAGCAGAGCCGTGCACAGACAGCTCAGAGTTCTGGACAAACCCGACCCTCTAAACAGAGAGGAGACAGGATGAGAGAGAGAGAGAGAGAGAGAGAGAGAGAGAGAGAGAGAGAGAGAGAGAGCGCCACCTTCCTCCCATTAACGACAGACTCTGACATGTGCAGCACTGAAATGCTGCCTGCTGATTGGACAGGTGCACCAAAGGGTATTATGACTTTAAAAAACATGATATTTAGAGAATAAAATCCACCCAGTCAAGGTGAAAGTCAAAAGCATTGGTGCTACTGTAGATGCCAACAGACTACCAGCAAACACAATGTTTGCAGGACTTCTACAACGAGGATAAAGTGACATAGTCCAGGACCCGAGGGAGGACAGTTTAGCGATGGCGCTACAACACGCTACAGCAGGTCCGTTTGACAAGAAACACTTCTGTTACAGACACTTGTCTTACTTTGTTAAAGCGGTTTACCTGTCCAGCAGAAAGGTTACAGGGTCACCAAGATCCCCAAGCGTCCCCCATCGTTTATGTTGACCCGGCTTTTTAGCTCTTGTCCGGTCTACCTCCGTTTTAAGCGCCCGTTATTCCTCCAGAGTCTCCGGTATTTACTTTGTTTTCTTGCTTGTGTCGTCAGTCGTGGCCAAAGGAGGATTCAGACAATTTTCCGAACTTTCTGGTTGGTTTCTACTGTCCGATATTGTAGCACGCTAACTTTGTTTGGGCTCCTGAACGACACGGGGGAGCAGCGTCTGCCTCACAACCAATCAGGTTAGAGGAGGTGGAGAACGGCTTTGTTTACAGTCAGAAAGAGCGGACCGCTCAAAAATGTTCAAATGTTGACGACACAGACATAAGAGAACACAGAGATATCGATATATTACCAAATAATCAATAACTAATAACTATTGACTGATATTAAAATGCTTCTTTTCTGAGCTCAGTCTTGTTTGTCATGAGTCACATCGATAGTCGGGTTCGAATGTCGTCATGTTCCCTCTAACTAAAGCGCGGTACAGCTAACAACACTGGGAGCGACCTTCTGACCTTCACAACCTGGACTAAGAGTGACGTCAGCCTCCAACAGACGGTGTGTGAAATTCAGAAATCCATGAAAGCTGATCAGCTGTGTGGCGCTAACACGGTCTGTGTGATGATGTTATTGTTGAACCTGCGTTTGAAAAGCCCAGAAGGATCTGAGGCGAAAAACGTCCCAGGTTAGTCCAGTTGTCCTTTTCCAAAACAGAGTTAGATTTTGATTTTGATCCTCAGAGGAACGGAAAGAAGTCGGTGTAAATTGACACGTTAACTTGAATGGTTACGATCAGCTACGATCGGAGGATACGACCTTTCAGGAGACGATCAGGATGAAGGTGGAGGTCGGGGGTCAGAGAGAAAGTGCCAGAAACGGAAGAATCCTCCTGTCAGCAAAACAGTCTGCAGAACTCAGGGGTCCAAAAAGGAAGTAGGAGAGCTCTGGTGGACTCTGGTGGACTCTGGTAGACCGCCGTCGCTCCAGTAAACCACATACAGGCTGACACAGATCAATATTTAAGGAGGAGTCAAAGAAAAGTGAGAACTTCTTGAAGCAGTCTGATCGTTTGGGTGAAAACTCTGGACTGACAGGAAAAATCGTTCAAACACGACAAAGAAGAAGAAAGTTTCGACTCCGCTCATGGAAATGATTCTTGGATCGCCTTGATAAGCAGCCAAGCCTCGCCGCAGCCCAAAAATCAAACATGCGGGACATGGTACATATGAAAGTCTTTATGGGACCCTATAGGAGGCCTCCCTCTCTCTCCCTCTCTCTCCCTCTCTCTTCCTTTCTCTGTCTTGTCGTCCTCAGGCTGTGTAAGCTCTGCGGTTTGGCGAGCTGCTGCACAGATCTCAGTAGTTCCTGTTGTGGAAAGAAAGATTATTACGAGCCCACACGGCTACAGTTCAGAACTATTATTATAATCATCATTTCACCAGAAACAGCCGAGGTATCCACTCACCCCGCTCTCCAGTGTCACCCTCATCCTCTCTGCTCTTAATTTAGCCTCTCTGTGGAAGAAAAAGGAAATATACTGAAAAAGTCAAAAAAGAAAAAGAAGAAGAGAGAAAAACGATCTTCAAATCCAGAGACACATAAAAACAGAGAAAACTGAAACTAGAGCGGAGAGTGGACAGGGATCGAGAATCAACAGGATTCTGAGGTTGAGCACCAAACACCAAGGAGGGAGGTAGGGAGGAAGGAAGGAAGGAAGGAAGGAAGGAAGGAAGGAAGGAAGGAAAAGAGAAGGAAGGAAGGAAGCAAGGGAGGGAGGAAAAAAGGAAAAGAGAAGGAAGGAAGGGAGAAAGGAACGGAGTAAGAAAAGAAGGCAGGAAAGAAGGAAGAAGTAGGGGAAGAAAGGAATGAAGGAAGGAATGAAAGAAGAAAAGAAGGAAGGACAGAAGGGAGGAAGGAAAGAAGGAAGGAAAGAAAAAAGAAGGAAAAGATATCTCCATATATGTTTATTTATGTATACATACGGTACATTATCCACACAGTCTTAAAAAATCGTTCTTTGACACAGAAATATTTCAGAAATGACAAAACTCTAAAAATTTGACCTTTTCTAAGAATCAGTTATTGTTTATATTTATAAGTTTATTTTTTTGTGTGTTTGTCTGTGTTTATTTGTGTTTGTTTGTGTGTTTGTGTTTATTTGTGTTTGTTTGTTTATTTGTTTTTGTTTGTGTTTTTGTTTTGAGTTTGTTTGTGTGTTTGTGTGTGTGTTTGTTTGTGTTTATTTGTGTTTGTTTGTGTGTTTATTTGTGTGTTTGTGTTTATTTGTGTGTTTGTTTATTTGTGTGTTTGTGTTTATTTGTGTGTTTGTTTGTTTATTTGTGTTTGTTTGTGTGTTTATTTGTGTGTTTGTTTGTTTGTTTGTTTGTTTGTGTGTTTGTTTGTGTGTTTGTTTGTGTGTTTATTTGTGTTTTTGTTTGTTTGTTTATTTGTGTGTTTGTGTGTTTATTTGTGTGTTTGTTTGTGTGTTTTGTATGAAGTGAGCAGGTCTATTCAGGAGATTATTGAAACCTTTACTTTAAAAACTGTTTTTTTTTTTACTCTGATTTTGAGTAAATATTTGTATTTTTCTGTTGTTTTTAACTCTGATTGTCACACATGGTAAATGTTTTCATGAACTCTAAGTTTTTAACTTAAAGCTCTTAAAAAAGTGAACTCCAACCATTTAAACGGTTAATCAGTAAAAGGCCCGATGAACTGAGCCTCAGATTTCACTGATTCACTGATCGGACTTTTTTTATTGATTTTGTTTTTTTACTTCCATCTCAGAGTGTTGTCATGTTCATTTTTAGGGACACTACGTCAACAAATCGTCCGATAATAACCACATTAGAAAAGTTCAACAGCTGTTTTTAACCTGCAGTGAGCTGATCGGACTTTCAGAACCGACCCGTTTTTAGACGGTTCTGGATGAGTTTTTTAATGATTCTGAATCAGACCGTTTATTCACCGCTGCAGTGAACAGTGAGGACAGTCCCACTCATGCTCTTCCGGACTTTCTCTCCCTCTCAGCAGCTGCACGTCCCTCTGAAGACACATTTCCTCCTTTCAGATAGATTTCACCGGCACAGACTGTTTCAATAAGACCCCCACAGACCCCACCTGACTCCACCTGACCCATTCATCACCTGTCAGGGAGCGCACCGAGCCCAGAACAGAGGCAGGAACCTGCTGAAGTACTTTCCTTTATTTTGTCACTAAACAGCTGACTCCCAGAGTTTTTTTTGTTTCCAGAGACTGAAGTATTGACGACGTTTAGAGGCGCTCATAACGACGAGAACAGGAGCACAGCGAGGCAGAGCTACACCCCGGAAAGTCGGATTTTATTACCACTATTTCCAGAGTTAGCAGCTATTATTCTGCTGCATTCATCCCTGTATATCTAATACTGTCAACAGGATGAATCACGGGTAAGAACTGCATGATGGGGGCACTCCCTGAGCTTGATCCCTCCAGTAAATCCTTCCTAAACATGGAGAAACCTGGTTTCTCTTGAACTATTTAATGCAGGAATAACTCCATAATGGTTCCTGATGCTTTAATTGCTGCAGCTCAGGATCCGTTTCTCAGCTCCTCTGGAGGAAAACAAACCTGAGACTGACATCTGTTGCCAGGCGTTGAACTTTAAAAGCAGCTGCAGAACAATCAGCTCGGTTTTTCAGGTCTTAGCACTGACAGATGAGAGGTGTGGTCGCCTGCAGGAGCTGCAGAGACACGGACGGAGCAGAGCTCATGTCTCAGCCTGCGTCTCGTCTTCATCCTCATTATTCAAACTCTGAAAAGTCATTTCACACTCTGGTTTGTTTTCTTTAGCTGAGTAGGTCTGTTGAAAAGTCTAAACTTGCTGTAATACCTTTGGCAGACAGAGTGTGTGTGTGTGTGTGTGCGCGTGTGTGTGTGTGTGTGTGTGTGTGTGAGGCCTTACCTAACGTGGACGACTTGAAGAAGAGCCACAGGGTTACAAAACTGTGAGGATGGACTTGAGTCGAGTTTTGCAGTATGTGTACTTCGACAGGGCAGTCAGGATCCTAAAGTTTCAAACATGATGTTAGTGGGACGGTGAAAATACAGTCAATGAAAGAGAAATATGATGAGAGAGAGCGAGACACAAGAAATACTCGAGCAAAGCAAAAGAGCTTTTCATTCCAGTAAGAGTCACTTTTCATCTCTGCCACTGAGGGGAGCCAGTGAGCCGCTTTCTCTGCAGAGACGAGGAGCGAGGACGAAAGAGAGGAGGTGAGCAGAAGGAGAGTGAGGGCAGAGGTCAGCTGATTCCAAGTCTGTGCAGACCTCCGACTCCCTGACAGACCCTTTAAATACAGGCAGGGTCTGTAGAGAAGGATTCAGAGACCATCAAGGAGATGAAATCTGCATCCATGTTCAAAACAAGACGGTTTGAGCTGCTGCTACATCAGAGGACCAAGTGGAGAGATAACAAACACTCTTCAGAACCAGGAGAGGAGCTCAAATGACCAGGTCTGTGTGTGTGTGTGTCCCGTGTTAGAGCATCCTCGAGAGAGGCTCAACATCCAGACCTGCAGAGAAAATAGACGGAGAGCAGACGTCCAGAAAAAAACCATCAGACTGAGCTCAGAACCGCAGCACGCAGGAACTCTGCAGCTCTCAGAGTCAGTGCCAGAGCTTTGAAGCTGTCAAACCCTCAGCATAATAAAACACACTCATCTATTTGTCTGCATTCAGACCTTTTCCAGCTTCACTGTGCTCTCTGGGCCAGTGTTTGCTGCGCCTGGCTCTGCAGTCTTCAATATTTATGCAGACCTTGGATCACAGCGCTCAGTCTGTTCTCACCGGTGTGGGTTTCAAAAACACACACATGCTGACGAGTTTACCTCAAACCAAACATTTTCAGCAGAGGTTCGGGGGCAGGAGGGTGTCAAAATTCATCCATCTTTGTATGTCAGCGCTGCTTTGGCACAACGGGGATTTCAAACAGTACGAAGCAGACGCAGCGTTCCTACGCAGGATGTTTGTTGGTCCGTCTCCAGGAGAAGTGGTCGCGTCTTGTGTTTGTCTTCTTATCTTCTGTTTATGAGGCTCTCTGAAGCTGCTGCCAGCAGTCACAGACACATTAGAGTCCCACATCACAAAGTATTTATGTTCGCTGTGATTAATCGTCTGTGTGTTTGCAGAGAGAGCCTCGCACTGATTGAGGAGTGGAAAAGGACGGCTGCAGCACATGGGCCGAGGAGGCTGAGGGCTGCAGCCTGCGTGCAACAACCATCTGTGGAGGTCCTGAGACTCTCTCCGCCCTCATGTCAGGATCACACACACACACACTCATTAGAGATGCACTCAAACAGGGTCACCTACATACCTGAGACTAAACACAGGTGAGAAACATGAGCATTCATTTGTCTGTTAAAGGTGGAGTAGGCAGGAATCTGTTCAAGAAACGACTTATTTTTGTTGTATAAACAAAAACTCTTCTAATATCAGTCAATAGTTATTAGTTATTGATTATTTGGTAATATATTGATATCTCTGTGTTCTCTTATGTCTGTGTCGTCAACATTTGAACATTTCTGAGCGGTCCGCTCTTTCTGACTGTAAACAAAGCCGTTCTCCACCTCCTCTAACCTGATTGGTTGTGAGGCAGACGCTGCTCCCCCGTGTCGTTCAGGAGCCCAAACAAAGTTAGCGTGCTACAATATCGGACAGTAGAAACCAACCAGAAAGTTCGGAAAATCGTCTGAATCCTCCTTGGGCCACGACTGCCGACACAGTTTCTAATTTGAACACATTTCAAACGTGTGTGTTCATGTATAAATGTACACTCCTGTCATGATCCACCCAGCCCTGTCTGGAATTTCTTCAAGTCCACTTCAGAGGTCCATTCATATCATACGAGGCCTCCTTCCTTTTTATCGGACATCCCTGAACCAATCCACACTGAAGTACAGAGGTCTATGTTTGTGGAACCAACTCCCTCACACTCTACACTCAGCATCTTCATCATCAAAAGGCCATTAAAGAGGTCATCACTGTGAGAGTTTTGAATGACTGATCTTGGATCCATGTGATTTGTTAACTGTCATGTAATTTATATTTCCTTGTTACTGTTAAATTTCATAGTTGTTTCTGCATGTTTATAATTTTTTTTTTTTTTTTTTGATGACTTGAACTGCACAGGTACTTCGACAAGCTTTAATGGCTTCTAACCTCCCCTGTACAATACTGTTTTAAATCTATCATGAAACTGTTCTCTATTTGTCATGTGCAAATGAATAAACCAAACCAAACTAAACTATTATTATTATTATTTCCATTATTAATATTATTATTACTTTCCACATTATTATTACCATTATTATGATGATAATATTATTATTACCATTCATAATCATTATCATTCATAATTATCATTATCACCAAAAATTATAATAATTATTATTATCAGTCAAAAAAAAAATTTCTCTGTCTGTGACGATAACCAGACCATCTGACCGGGACAATAGTCTGGTGCAGAGGAGTGATGGACTTAAGCCAGGCGTTTTATTGCGCTCGGCCGTGCGGGTGAGTGCGGCCCTGGCGGATCTCCACACCTCCCGTTGGCGCCCAATGGCTCCCTCACCGACGGGACGGCCACCGGGTGCTCCTGTTCGGGAAACAGGGGGGGCTGGTACCCAGAACAGCACATGAAGGGAGACATACCTGTGGCCGAGGAGGTGAGGGAGTTATGGGCGTACTGGATCCATGGGAGGTGTGTACTCCAGGATGCTGGATGATGGGCCGCAACACACTGCAAAGCCGACTCGAGGCTTTGATTGGCCCGCTCCGTCTGGCCGTTGGTCTGCGGGTGGTAGCCCGAGGAGAGGCTAGCTGCTGCGCCCACTGCCTGGCAGAAAGCTTTCCAGACCTGGGAGGAGTACTGGGGACCACGATCTGACACTATGTCAAGGGGGATGCCATGAAGTTGGAACACATGAGACACTAGGAGATTAGCAGTTTCTAGAGCAGAGGGGAGCTTGGGTAATGGGACATAATGCACGAACTTGGAAAACCTGTCTATGATGGTGAGCATGACTGTGTTACCTTCAGAAGGGGGGAGACCAGTGATGAAATTTAGCGCTATATGAGACCAAGGGCGTGAGGGCACAAGCAGAGGATGCAGCAAGCCAGTCAGAGGTTGGTGGGAGGCTTTGCCTCGGGCACAGATGGAGCAGGCAGCAACAAACACCTGTACGTCCCAGACCATCCCCGGCCACCAGAACTGCTGCTGAAGGAATTGGAGGGTGTGTTGAAATCCGGGGTGACAGGTGAGTTTAGAGGAGTGCCCCCATTGTAGGACCTGAGAATGTGCAACCTCAGGGATGAACTTCCTATCAGCAGGGCCAGTTCCAGGGTCCGGGTGCTTCCAGAAGGCCTTGTCCACAAATCGATCTCCCAAGAGGTGGAGCCGATGATACAGGAGGCAGGGAGGAAGGTGTCCAGTTCTCTGGGGTCCGAGGTAGCAGAGGAGTAGATCCGGGATAGGGCGTCAGGTTTGAGGTTGCGGGAGCCGGGACGATAGGAGAGGGTGAAGGTGAATCTGTGGAGGCGGAGGGACCAGCAGGCTTGCCTGGAGTTGAGGCGCTGAGCGGAACGGAAGTACTGAAGGTTCTTGAGGTCAGTCCAGATGAGGAATGGGTGTTGTGCTCCTTCCAGCCAGTGTCTCCATTCTTGGAGTGCCCACACAACAGCCAGCAACTCACGGTCTCCCACGTCATACTTTCGTTTGGTGGGTGAGAATTTCTGGGAGAAGTAGGCACAAGGATGGAGCTACTGGGTCTTGGGATCCCCCTGTGAGAGGATGGACCCCACTCCGGAGTCCGAGGTGTCAACCTTCACCACGAATTGGAGAGAGGGATCCGGGTGTTTGAGCAAAGGGGTGGAGCGGAGGCAATGAGAGTGGCAGTGAGGACTCCAGGCAGAGATTAAAGCTGTGGACCAGTTGATTTGGGGATTGTGGATCTGCAGCCACGGGAGTCCAAGCACAAAGGGTGAATGCGGAGAGGGAAGCAGGAACAACTGGATGTCCTCACAATGGTATCCTGAAAGGATGAGGGTGAGAGGAGTAGTGCAGTGGGTTATGGTGGCTATAACCCTGCCATCGAGAGCGGTGACCTTACGGGGGGCAGGGAGTGCCTCCAGGGGGAGCTGTAGCCGCGCTGCCAACCCGGGGTGAATGAAGTTGTTGTCCGCCCCGGAGTCAATAAGGGTTTGGAGCGACGTGGATCCTTTCCCCCACAGGAGACAGGCAGGTACAGAGATACGTCTGGGAGAGCTGGAGGTAGAGGAGGTGCTGCTGATTTGCATGGGTTCTCCAGCTGAGGGCACCGGCGCCAGATGAGCTGAGGGCTGCAGAGGAGACCTGCTGAAGGTGGAGGAGGATGAGGAATCTAAACTATGGGGAGGAGTGTTTAGTTTCTTCTCCCTACGTCTCTCCCTGAGGCGATTATCTACATGTATGGCTAACGAAATTAACTCCTCAAGTGAGGATGGCTCGTCACAAGCACCCACTCTCAGCCGCCACTGTGCGGAACTCAATGGAGAATTCCGCCACAGACTGAGAGCCCTGGGTGAGGGAAAACAACCGCTTGGTAAATTCTGGTCCCTCGACAGGATTATCAAAAACTTTGTGAAGTTCCTCAGAGAATCGGGCATATGAGGACAACATAGGTGAATCTTCTTTCCAAACCGCAGTAGCCCACTTAGCAGCTTTGCCTCTCAACAGATTGACAGTGTAGGCTATTCTGGATTTGTCTGAGGGGTAACTAATAGGCTGCCGATCAAAGACAAGGGCACAGCGGAGCAGGAAACCTTTGCAGCCCCCAATCTCCCCAGCATACGGCTCGGTAGGAGGGACATAAGGCTCTTTGAAGACAGGAGAGGGTGAAGAGGAGGCCGTACTCACAGAGGGGGGAGACCCAGATTGCTGTGGGGGGAGCCGGGAGAGGACTTGATCCGCCAGTTGCACTACTTGAACGGTGAGGCCTTGAAAGGCTTGGTTGAGGCCCTGGAGCATGTCCTCCTGTTGACCGAGGCGAAGTCCAAGCTTTTGGATGGCTTGTTGGTCTCTGTCTGGGTCTGCTGGGTCCATTTTCCTGGCCTTAGTATTCTGTGGCATGTGGTGTAGATTGTGGACCCAGAAGCAGACCCAGAGGCAGATAGCAAATTGAAGATGTATTTAATGTCCAACTCAGGGAAAAAGGCACGAGAGAAAGTCCGGTTGGCTGGCTGGCTGGCTGTTGTGTGGGCTGGAGACACTGTTGAGAAGCAGAGGAGAAGGAGGTGAGAAGACATACAAGGAATCACAGGGAGCAAAATTACTATCACTTAGCCGAGGAGAAGGCCGGGAGAAGCGTCTGTACCACTCGGGAGTGAAGACAATACTCAGGCGCTGAGACTGAGGGCTGCTGGCTTCTTAAAGGGCCTTGATTGCAGATGCAGTGCAGGTGTGGAGTCTCACTCAGCCTCAGTGACTGGGGAGGGGGAGGGTGCTCTGAAAAAAGAGTCAAGCCAGACCAGGGAAACAAAGAAACAACCAAAATAAAACAAGAGGAGGAGGCGTCTCACCACAATTACGTGAGACAACAGACAATTGAATTTCCCTTTGGGGATCAATAAAGTTCTTCTTATTCTTATTCTCTCCGTCTAATTCTCATCTCCCCTTTGCTCTGAGAAAACTGAGGATCTTATTATCATAATTATCATTACTATTTAATATTATGAATATTATCATTAAAAAAACTTTCTCTCTGTCTGGTTCTCATCTCCTCTTTGCTCTGAGAATACTGAGGTTCTCATTTCTCGCTGTCAGCTGTTATCTACAGTATGACCAAGCTGACCTTCTGTTCTTGTTGCCTTGTTTTCTTTGTTTGACAGATTTCCTCTTTATACACACAGTCATATTTGGAAGAATCATATTATAGTCAGAATAAAACAACAGATATATTTTAATCCACTACTATAGTCACCTGGAAACAAAACCACATGGACATCATTGTTCTGGTCTACTTTACATATTGACACATAGATGCTATTGTCTCTCTTCTTCAGAGGAGCTGGTAGATTATTATCACTCTTAGACGTTATCACACAGCATATTTACAGTTCACTGTTTGGATGCAGAGGACACAACACCAAACACTGAAGCTGGGACTCCATCAGGCCAAATCTGACTGTCCTCAAAGGTAAATACTGAACCTTATTTCTTCATATCTCTGAATTCACACAAAGATGTTAGAGCTGCATTAGAGCTGGGATACGCAGAAACAGTCGACCAATACATGTGAATGTCTGTTGAAGGTTCATTCCAGTCTGAATCTTGAGTAAGAGTAATCACAGATGTCTGATCATCCTGTCAGATGGTTCATACAGCTGGATGTTTCTCTAGGACTCAGAGTTTTAGTTGGTGACAAACTTTCAAACCAAATCTGACAGAGAGAGCGCTTTAATATGCTTAATCTGTGTCCATTACATTCATGCAGGTTAATGCAGGTCAACGTGTTTATCTCCTCCATATTTCCATGAAAACTGATGAAGAGATGATCTATACAGAGGAGGATGGAGATGTTTAGGTTGGATCATGATGAAACTGGGAGTTACTAACAGAGTCATATTTAATAACCTGAGACATACATCAGTTTGAGGACAGATTTGAACCTTCATGTCAAAGTAGCTGGTCTAACAAACTGCTTCTGAAGTGACGATATTTGTGGAGGTCGGTTGGAAACGTACTCGCCCAGACAGTGTTACAGTATGATCAATAAGGATGAATTCAACTAGAATATAACAATAAAAGACCACTGTTGTTCATCAATAATAATAAAAAACACTCTTCATTGTCTTTATAGAGATTTGGTCACTGCTCTGCAGATTCATCTAACACTAACCCTGTAGGAGATTTCAAAGTGTCGGAGCTGAAATGTTGGTTTTTAATTCTGATCGACTTTTTTTAACCAGGGAGTTTTATTTTATCAATTTGATGTTTTTTTTTTTTGTCTTTTTCTTCCTTTTTAGTTTCATGCATAACAGAGTGAGTAATGAGAGGAAAACATGTGTTTAAAGGTGGAATTCAATCTGACCACAAACACCAGATTAGCTGAGTTCTCATGGTTTTCCCTCTCTTTAAACTGAGACGTGTTGTTTAGGTTCACATTTCTGTAGCTGACTCCTGATCTACTTTGACTTTCTCCCATCCACTGAGCTCATTTGAATATAGGACAGTGATGTGACATCTATATACATATAGATCTGTGACTGAAACTCCTGTCTTCGTATTCCTGTTTGGACCTTTAGGTCATATGTTATCAGGATGAATCATCACAGATGATATTTATAGAGACTTTTCCAAACTTGGTGACCGACCGCTACGACAAATTTACAGAGACGTGTGCTGAGAGAAGAAGACTTCTGTTGTTGTGACTGTATGGAAATGGAAAAAACAAAGTCTGTGGGCTGATGATGTTTGCATACATGTAAATACAGACAGACTTATTCTCACACTTTGCATCAAAAACAGAAAAACAAATTGGCCACGTGACTTTTGTTTGTTTTTTGATTTTCAGTCTAGAGCGGTAAAAAGAGGAGACCACCTGACTTAGTTTCTGGTTCAGAACCATAGACCAAAACCACAAGACCTTCTCAAAGTTCAAAACAAGGTGGTAAAAGGAGAAAAGAAAGACCAAAGAAGAAGAACGGGCTAAAGGTGCTTTGAGTTAGGATTATTGGCATCAGACGGTAAAGGTTATCCAGTTTCTTTAAAACAATAAAGAGTGTATAACAGTCGTTAGAAATGATCCAACCATACCCTGAGAGTAAAACTGAGAGCCTGAAACTGTGGCTGATATTTGACCTCACAGGAATCATCAACCATAATGAAAAGATTGAAGGATTTGTTTTCCTGTTATAAGCAGTGATCTCTCAACCCCAGACTGGAAGAATGGAGGACGTCTTCACCAACTTCACCAACTTCACCAACCAGACTGTCTACGGCCCACAGGAAGCTGTTCCCCCTGACTTTAACTTGTGGAATGTAATACAGCCGTCAGTCTTTCTTCTATTCAGAAATAATATCACGCGTGTGGTGACATATGCTGTTGCTTCCATTGGCATTCCTCTGATCCTCATGGCCATCTACTCTGTGTATTTTATGGTAAGTTCATTATATATATATATATATAGAATATATTCATGTGCTCTTCATGTCAGTCTGTGTCTGTGGTATCATGTGTCTAAGCTGTACTGTCTTATTTTCAGACTTAAAAATAATAATTATGATTATTATTTAATGCTTTTCCCTGTTGTCCAGTGAACAGTGGAAACACAGTCACTGATTGGCCCGGTTATTTTCTGATTTCTAATACACGCCCCTAATGGGCCGAAGTCCAGACTGTTGTGGGAAGGAACAGGAAGTGATTCACGCAACTGGATGGCCCAGCCAGGCTAAAAACCTGTACATGGGGGAGAACGACCCCACACCCTCCAAAGTTTGGGGCCAGGCCTCTGAAGTGATCACTGACTAGCTCCGCCCCTTTATTACAAATGTGAAAAACCTCCAAACTGATGGACGATCAGAGTCAGCCCCTCCTGCTGTAACTGACCACGATAAGGCACCTGCCTTGGTCTGCCGCCAAATCCACCAAGTACCGGATCCTTTAAGTTCCTCCATAGGGTGGTGGGTCCACAGGAGGTGGTGCCCATGTGGCTCATTCGGTCAGAGCCCAGCCGGGCCCCATGGGTGCAGGCCCAGCCACCAGGTGCTCACCAGCGAGCCCCAACCCTGGGCCTGGCTCCAGGGTGGGGCCCCGGTGTCCCTTCGAGCCGGGTACACTGTTTCCCTTTGTTCTTCTCCACGTGGGTCTTCTGAACAGTTCTTAGTCTGACCCTTCGCCTCGGAACAATCTGCCTTGGGAGACCCTACCAGGGGCAAAACGCCCCTGACAGCAAAGCTCCTAGGTTCATTAGAGCACGCAAACTCCTCCACCATGGTAAAGTGACAGTTAAAGGAGGAGCCGATATTTTCAGGTCCAAGTAAAATGCAGAAGTTGGATAAATGAACGGCACATGTCTGACTGACGGTGGAGATCTGAACATTTTTTAAACTGGTCACCTTCCAAACTGTTTTCCTGCAGGTACAAAGGGATCATGTTGCTCCGATCTACATCATCAACCTCCTCATTGCTGACCTCATTCAACTCTGCTGCATGATCTCATGGGAGATACCTTCAGTGGGTTGGGATGATAAAGAGATCTCCTCTGTGGTTCACCAAATTGCAGTGCTGGCCAGTGTTGGGTTCATGGTGGCTCTCGCCATGGAAAGGTAAGGACCGATCAGCCCATTTTGTGTGTAATGATGTAGGTCTGTGTGTTTTCAGACAGTAGGTGTACCTCTGAGAGTTACCGCTTCAGACTTTAACTTGACCTGCTTGACAGGGATGAGCTGTTAACTCTTTGCCCCATAAAAAAATCAGACTGGTCTCAGCTGTAGTCTTTCTGTCTGGACTTTTTCGGAGCATCACTTACTCTATCGTCTGCATTCATACTCAGATTCTTCCTGCTGTTATAACCTGCTGTCTGTTTTACCCACAGGCACAAATATTTCAGGAAGGCAACAAATGAATATTTCATAAAACCTGAAACATACCGCCATCCTGACGTATCTTCAGGGCCACTGTACCTGCCTGACAGCTCTACAGAACTTTTCTTTGAAAACAGTCTTCTAATGAAATGTTTCATTTTTCGTCTTTCTTATTACTTTTATTTTTTCTTCTTGTATTTAATTATTTACAGGTACTTGGTCATCGTCCACCCCCTGTGGTACCGTGTCAGACGATCCATCAAGTCCACTGTGGTGGTCTGTGTCGTGGTCTGGGTCGTTTCTTTTGTTTTTCACCTCTCATTTCGCACCATCGTCGTCAGCTTCCTCCTGCCCTTCCCGCTGCTCATATTCTTCCTGGTCAGGACCCTCAGAGCCCTCTCTCTCTCCATGTCAGTCCCTGTGGAGGAGAAACGAAGAATTGCAGGAGTTTTAATCTTGGTGCTGGTCATTTATACACTGGTGTTCCTGCCTGCCATCATTTTTATCCTGGCAGAGACACAGCATAATATGTTATTTGTGGGTCAAACTCTGGACCAAATGTATCACATATGTATGAGGTTGAGTGTTATCGCTGACTTGGTTCTGTATGTTTTCATGAGAAAGATCTCACACTTAGTGTGCTGTTGCAAAGTAAAAACCAACGATCCACAAACAACAACCACTGATGGTGGAAGTGGAGCTTAAGCTGAATTCACCTCTGAAAACATGAACAACTACAATTCCAAAACCAGTGGTGAGCAATGAGGTCCAACAGTTTGTGCAAAACCTCAAAAGACTCAATTTAATAAGATTCAGTTAAAAGGAAATAAATAATATAATGAAACTGAGAAACCTCATTGATTTATGAAAATATGAACTCTAATAAAGATAAACAGGTCAGAAGTTCTGATAGAGGAACAACCAAACAGGTCAGAAGTTCTGATAGAGGAACAACCAAACAGGTCAGAAGTTGTCATACTAACATAAACAGCTGGAGGAACATCTCCAGCAGGTTGGTCACATGACTCGGTCTTAAAGAGGAAATCCAGAGAGGCTGGGTCTCTCTCCTAAAAACCATGAAATCTGAACAACATCTCCAGGTTTAGGACCAACATCTGCGTCCGTCCAGACAAAGACTTTTTCAGGGAAGACCTTCATCTGAGTCCAAACCACATTCTGACAACAGCATGGCTCTGTAGGAGAAGAGTCCTGCTGAGAACCTGCTCTGTCTGAAACATGTAACTGGTAACAACTTAAAACTGAGCACATAGATTAGTCCTAAAAAACAACATTGTTCAGTTTTAATGTCTTGGATTTCGTGTTTATTTAGACTAAATTAAATGTTAAAAGGATCTGCAAACCACCAAATGATCTTTGAATCACCCAAACACAGAGTCAGGACGTTTTTGGAGTTGGGGTTGTAATCGTACTTTCTTGAATGTTGTGGCAGTGATTTATTTTATTTTACAGCTGGGTGTCTTTTATATTTATTAAAGGATAAGGATTCATTTCTTCCTCTATCTTTGTACCATATCCTCCTAAATATCAAACTTGTTTATGGTAGATCACGTAAACTTCTTCAGAGTAGTTAATTCTTCTGATTTGTGGAGTAGAGGTGTTAAAGAGCAGACAATAGAAATACTGCAGTTCAATTCAAACACCTCTAAAAGTACTTGGGTACCGTACTCAGCTGTTTTAGTCTCCAGCAGTCTGTACATAGAAATGTTGATAAAAAGGAGTTTTGTGTCTGATTGAAAGTGGTCTTTTAAAATAAAACTAAATCAGAAATCTCCACGTCAAACAAACTGTGATCCGTCAGAATTGATCAATCAATCAATAAGTGTACAGACAGGTTCAATGTAAAACTGTGTGACTACAGCTATGACGGTCCATCCATTGTGTGTTAAAGTCTCTATATCAGTGATGAGTTTGGTTTGCTGTTGCAGGTCACTAAGAAGCATTAGTGCTAACTTTCTATCTGCTGTCAGGACCACCTTTAGCTCCTGGTTTATGTGGATCTGTATTTATCTGCTCCAAGACAATAAACCTTTGCTGCCTCTGCCTTCAGTTTTCTGACTCCAACCACTTTGAACCTGTTTTTGACAACAAAACCAGATCCATCAGTTTTACTCACAGTTATACCGGTCAGACTTCGTACGACCACGCACTTTTGAGTCAATGTTGTTGATGCAGAAAAGGATCTTTCTCCTCCCTCACCGTGGCCGTGGTCATCTCAACCAAACCTGCAGATTTAGAACACAAATCTGTGATTGAAATCCTCATTTAGATCAGCAGGATTAAGTTAGCTAACGAGGTAACGTAGTTTATTTCTGAGGGATCATTTTCATTAGTAGTCATGTAAGCAGTAGAAGTAGTTTTAGAATAGAAGAAGTAGAAGTAAAAGCAGTAGAGCTCATAGTAGAAGTAAGAGTAGAAGTAAAAAAATATTAAGAGAAGCAAGAGCAGTGGAGGTAGAAGTGAAGATCCAAGTTAAAGTGACATAAGTAGTAATTGTAGTGGTAGAACTGGGATTTTGTTTGAAGAATTAAAACATACATAAATAATGAGAATGATTTTGAAGTGGGAAAAAATTTAAATAATTAGAAGTCCTAATGTGTTAAACAGGTTTGAAGTATCAGAAAGGTTTGAATCAGTTTAAAGGAGTTTGGATTTGTCTGAAGAATTTAATAATGCATGAATAATGAGAATAATTTGTGGGGAAAAGTTAATGAATAAAAAACCTGAGTACACCCCATAATGTCCTCAATGAGCTGAATTTTTGGAGCCCTGAATGGTTTCTGTAGCTCAAAGTTTGTAGTCCTCGCTTTGTGGGTCTTTTCTCATAGACCTCACAAAGCAGCAAGTACAAGAATGTGTATGTGTGTGTGTGTGTGTGTGTGTGTGTGTGTGTGTGTGTGTGTGTGTGTGTGTGTGTGTGTGTGTGTGTGTGTGTGTGTTAATTAATGCATCTTGACAGGTGATAGACATCAAAGACATTAACTGACCTACTGTTTGAATGTGAAGCTGCTGAACTGCAGTGAATTTAGGGCCTCTGAACTTTTTCATGTAGCGTGATTTCCTTAAATCCCAGAATGAAAATAAGAACATCGTACAAATCCTCCGCCCTTCATGAACACAATGATGTGTTTTTCATGTCTGTACTCCAAAAAATGTGGCCACAACAGCAAGTTAAAAAAGTCTGAACCTGAGTGACGATCAGGATTTTCTTGGAGAAAAAATACATTAGGGTTAATGGGGAGAGATCTCCGCCTATTTGGACAGTTGGTCACCTGCTGGCCAAGGGGAATGATTTAATGATTTGAAACCTCTTTTGTGAGAAGCAGGACACATATACCTCCATTTTGATGTATTTTTTATGGCTGTGGAGTGAAATTTGTGGGCGTGGGAGCGATATATTCGAGCAAGGTTCTGTCGATCAGAGAGGAGGTCTGCACTCTAGCTTTTAAATCATCACTCTAGCCTCTCCAATACACACCCATTATAAAGCCTGAAAATTTGCTGAAAACCATGAGGTGCATAAAGCTAAACTGTGGAAAAACTGTAGGAGATAGCACAAAAAGGTCAATACAACATATTTAAAGGAGAAGATTGTGAACTTTTTAAAGCAAAAATTAGGTCTGTAGGTGAAAGTATGCTGAAGTTATAAGGCTGAGAAGGTGGAGGTGTAAAAGGTAGAATTTGAAGATTTCCCCATTCATTTTTAATGGGAAAAATTTTGCACAAAAAGTAAAAAATATCAAAAAGGGGTAGAAAAGTGAAAAATACATCCGCAATTTTCCTGAAGGAGAGGAATAGTTGAACGGTTGAAATCGCACAAAGTTTAAAGGAGTTGAAAAGTGACAAAAAAGGAACGAAAGAATAATAATAATGATAATAATAATAATAATAATAATAATAAAGAAATAGGAGAATAACAATAAGTGGAAATGCTTAATCAGCATTTCCACTTAATTAATCATTCATATACAAAGACAACCTGTCTCACTTATGAAGACGAGCTCTATTAAACTGAACAATCATCATTAAAAAGGATGTTGCTTCATGTAATGCAGAGGGAAGACTGCACAATCTTCTTGAAAGCCTAATTTCCTCTTTTCAGGTGTGTCACAAGGAAAGGACTAAGATTCATAGTAATGATAAGAACTAAAATAGTTATATTATAATTATAATGATGATAATTGTTCTTATCATAATCATAATAATAATAATAGTCATTCATTGTTATTAGTTTTTATTATTTTTATTATTACCGTTATTATTATTAAAATTTGTTATTATTGTCATTATTATTATTTATTGTTATTATTTTCATCACATTATAATTCTAATTATTATAATTCAACATTATTATTTTCATAATTTCCATTATCATTATAACAAATATTAATAATATTTAAAATAATAATAATAATAATAATTATTCTTATTATTATTATTATTATCATTACTAAAGATAATAGCATGACCTTTGCTCTGAGAATACTGAGGTTTTCATTATTATTTTCATAATTATCATCATTATAATTAATATCATTATTGTTACTATCAAAAAAAAAAAAACACTTCTCTCCGACTCGTTCTCATATCCCCTTTGCTCTGAGAATACTGAGGATCTTATTATCATTATCATATATTATCATCATTATTAATATTTAAATTATTATTTTTGGTAGTAGTATAATCATAGTTATTAACATTATAATAAAAAACTTTCTCTTTGTCTCGTTTTCATCTCCCCTTTGCTCTGAGAATACTGAGGTTCTCATTATCATTATCATCATCATTATTAATATTATAATTATAACTTTCATTTTAAAAACCCTTTCTCTCTATCTCGTTCTCATCTCCCCTTAGCTTTGAGAATACCGAGGTTCTCATTATCATAATTATCATTACTATAAATTATTATTATTATTATTATTACAATCATTAAAAAAAAACCATTCTGTCAGTCTTATTCTCATCTCCCCTTTGCTCTGAGAATACTGAGGTTCTCATTATCATAATTATCATTACTATTTTATATTATTAATATTATTATTACTATCACTTAAAAAACCTTTCTTTCTGTCTCGTTCTCATCTCCTCTTTGCTCTGAGAATACTGAGGTTCTCATTTCTCGCTGTCAGCTGTTATCTACAGTATGACCAAGCTGACCTTCTGTTCTTGTTGCCTTGTTTTCTTTGTTTGACAGATTTCCTCTTTATACACACAGTCATATTTGGAAGAATCATATTATAGTCAGAATAAAACAACAGATATATTTTAATCCACTACTATAGTCACCTGGAAACAAAACCACATGGACATCATTGTTCTGGTCTACTTTACATATTGACACATAGATGCTATTGTCTCTCTTCTTCAGAGGAGCTGGTAGATCATTATCACTCTTAGACGTTATCACTCAGCATATTTACAGTTCACTGTTTGGATGCAGAGGACACAACACCAAACACTGAAGCTGGGACTCCATCAGGCCAAATCTGACTGTCCTCAAAGGTAAATACTGAACCTTATTTCTTCATATCTCTGAATTCACACACAGATGTTAGAGCTGCATTAGAGCTGGGATACGCAGAAACAGTCGACCAATACATGTGAATGTCTGTTGAAGGTTCATTCCAGTCTGAATCTTGAGTAAGAGTAATCACAGATGTCTGATCATCCTGTCAGATGGTTCATACAGCTGGATGTTTCTCTAGGACTCAGAGTTTTAGTTGGTGACAAACTTTCAAACCAAATCTGACAGAGAGAGCGCTTTAATATGCTTAATCTGTGTCCATTACATTCATGCAGGTTAATGCAGGTCAACGTGTTTATCTCCTCCATATTTCCATGAAAACTGATGAAGAGATGATCTATACAGAGGAGGATGGAGATGTTTAGGTTGGATCATGATGAAACTGGGAGTTACTAACAGAGTCATATTTAATAACCTGAGACATACATCAGTTTGAGGACAGATTTGAAGCTTCATGTCAAAGTAGCTGGTCTAACAAACTGCTTCTGAAGTGACGATATTTGTGGAGGTCGGTTGGAAACGTACTCGCCCAGACAGTGTTACAGTATGATCAATAAGGATGAATTCAACTAGAATATAACAATAAAAGACCACTGTTGTTCATCAATAATAATAAAAAACACTCTTCATTTTCTTTATAGAGATTTGGTCACTGCTCTGCAGATTCATCTAACACTAACCCTGTAGGAGATTTCAAAGTGTCGGAGCTGAAATGTTGGTTTTTAATTCTGATCGACTTTTTTTTAACCAGGGAGTTTTATTTTATCAATTTGATGTTTTTTTTTTTGTCTTTTTCTTCCTTTTTAGTTTCATGCATAACAGAGTGAGTAATGAGAGGAAAACATGTGTTTAAAGGTGGAATTCAATCTGACCACAAACACCAGATTAGCTGAGTTCTCATGGTTTTCCCTCTCTTTAAACTGAGACGTGTTGTTTAGGTTCACATTTCTGTAGCTGACTCCTGATCTACTTTGACTTTCTCCCATCCACTGAGCTCATTTGAATATAGGACAGTGATGTGACATCTATATATATATAGATCTGTGACTGAAACTCCTGTCTTTGTATTCCTGTTTGGACCTTTAGGTCATATGTTATCAGGATGAATCATCACAGATGATATTTATAGAGACTTTTCCAAACTTGGTGACCGACCGTTACGTCAAATTTACAGAGACGTGTGCTGAGAGAAGAAGACTTCTGTTGTTGTGACTGTATGGAAATGGAAAAAACAAAGTCTGTGGGCTGATGATGTTTGCATACATGTAAATACAGACAGACTTATTCTCACACTTTGCATCAAAAACAGAAAAACAAATTGGCCATGTGACTTTTTTTTTTTTTTTTTGATTTTCAGTCTAGAGCGGTAAAAGGAGGAGACCACCTGACTTAGTTTCTGGTTCAGAACCATAGACCAAAACCACGAGACCTTCTCAAAGTTCAAAACAAGGTGGTAAAAGGAGAAAAGAAAGACCAAAGAAGAAGAACGGGCTAAAGGTGCTTTGAGTTAGGATTATTGGCATCAGACGGTAAAGGTTATCCAGTTTCTTTAAAACAATGAAGAGTGTATAACAGTCGTTAGAAATGATCCAACCATACCCTGAGAGTAAAACTGAGAGCCTGAAACTGTGGCTGATATTTGACCTCACAGGAATCATCAACCATAATGAAAAGATTGAAGGATTTGTTTTCCTGTTATAAGCAGTGATCTCTCAACCCCAGACTGGAAGAATGGAGGACGTCTTCACCAACTTCACCAACGGTACCAACCAGACTGTCTACGGCCTACGGGAGAACTCAGCTCCCCGTGCCCCAGAAGAGCGGATTCCAAATTTAACATACTATCTTGTAGACTCATTTGATATCGTGCGTAAGGTGACATTTGCTATTGCTTCCATTGGCATTCCTCTGATCCTCATGGCCATCTACTCTGTGTATTTTATGGTAAGTTCATTATCATTGAATATATTCATGTGCTCTTCATGTCAGTCTGTGTCTGTGGTATCATGTGTCTAAGCTGTACTGCCTTATTTTCAGACTTATAATAATAATAGAAAAAAAATAACAACAGTAACTGACCACAATAACTGACCACAGTAAGTGTCCTCAAAAACTGACCACAAAAACTGACAACACTGATTGACCCCAGTGAACGACGACATTAACTGACCACAATAACAGACCATAGCAACTGTCCACAGTATTAGACCACAGTAACTGACTACAATAACTTTCCACAGGGACTGACCACAGTAAATGACAGAAGTGACTGACCAGTGAAACAGCTCTGGTATTGAGATAATTCCAGGTTAAAAGTTTTGGTCATTTAAAAACTAAAAGAAATTTTAATAAAATTGAAGCTGAAAGTTCGAGGTTTGATCTTGAAATTTGAAAAATTAAAAACACTGTATTCAGATTAAAAATTAGTCTTTGAAAGTTAATTTCAATCTTAATAAAGTTGTGAGTCAGCTCTGGAATTCTTTTGATAAAATCATTTATTTTTATTTTTCTCTCTTAAATACATTTGTTAAATTTAAAGGAGTTAAATGAACAAACCCTTTGGTCTGGATTCAGCTCCATATTCCGGTATTTTCAGGTCCAAGTTAAATGCAGAAGTTGGATAAATGAACGGCACATGTCTGACTGACGGTGGAGATCTGAACATTTTTCTAAACTGGTCACCTTCCAAACTGTTTTCCTGCAGGTACAAAGTGATCATGTTGCTCCGATCTACATCATCAACCTCCTCATTGCTGACCTCATTCAACTCTGCTGCATGATCTCATGGGAGACACCTTCAGTGGGTCGGTATGATAAAGAGATCTCCTCTGAGGTTCACCAAACTGCAGTGCTGGCCAGTGTTGGGTTCATGGTGGCTATCGCCATGGAAAGGTAAGGACTGATCAGCCCATTTTGTGTGTAATGATGTAGGTCTGTGTGTTTTCAGACAGTAGGTGTACCTCTGAGAGTTACAGCTTCAGGTTCATTATTTACAGGTACTTGGTCATCGTCCACCCCCTGTGGTACCGTGTCAGACGATCCATCAAGTCCACTGTGGTGGTCTGTGTCGTGGTCTGGGTCGTTTCTTTTGGTTTTCACCTGTCACGTCCTACCATACTCGTCAGCTTCCTCCTGCCCTTCCCGCTGCTCATATTCTTCCTGGTCAGGACCCTCAGAGCCCTCTCTCTCTCCATGTCAGTCCCTGTGGAGGAGAAACGAAGAATTGCAGGAGTTTTAATCTTGGTGCTGGTCATTTATACGCTGCTGTTCCTGCCTGCCATCATTGTTTTAGTAAAACCCTGGACTTTAACTCTGGACACAATATATAACATATGTATTAGGTTGAGTGTTATCGCTGACTTGGTTCTGTATGTTTTCATTAGGAAAGGGACCATATCCAAGATCTTAGACTTAGTGTGCTGTTGCAAAGTAAAAACCAACGATCCACAAACAACAACCACTGATGGTGGAAGTGGAGCTTAAGCTGAATTCACCTCTGAAAACATGAACAACTACAATTCCAAAAACAGTGGTGAGCAATGAGGTCCAACAGTTTGTGCAAAACCTCAAAAGACTCAATTTAATAAGATTCAGTTAAAAGGAAATAAATAATATAATGAAACTGAGAAACCTCATTGACTCTCTAATAAAGATAAACAGGTCAGAAGTTCTGATAGAGGAAGAACCAAACAGGTCAGAAGTTGTCATACTAACATGAACAGCTGGAGGAACATCTCCAGCAGGTTGGTCACATGACTCGGTCTTAAAGAGGAAATCCAGAGAGGCTGAGTCTCTCTCCTAAAAACCATGAAATCTGAACAACATCTCCAGGTTTAGGACCAACATCTGCGTCCGTCCAGACAAAGACTTTTTCAGGGAAGACCTTCATCTGAGTCCAAACCACATTCTGACAACAGCATGGCTCTGTAGGAGAAGAGTCCTGCTGAGAACCTGGTCTGTCTGAAACATGTAACTGGTAACAACTTAAAACTGAGCACATAGATTAGTCCTAAAAAATAACATTGTTCAGTTTTAATGTCTTGGATTTCGTGTTTATTTAGACTAAATTAAATGTTAAAAGGATCTGCAAACCACCAAATGATCTTTGAATCACCCAAACACAGAGTCAGGACGTTTTTGGAGTTGGGGTTGTAATCGTACTTTCTTGAATGTTGTGGCAGTGATTTATTTTATTTTACAGCTGGGTGTCTTTTGTATTTATAAAAGGATAAGGATTCATTTCTTCCTCTATCTTTGTACCATATCCTCCTAAATATCAAACTTGTTTATGGTAGATCACGTAAACTTCTTCAGAGTAGTTAATTCTTCTGATTTGTGGAGTAGAGGTGTTAAAGAGCAGACAATAGAAATACTGCAGTTCAATTCAAACACCTCTAAAAGTACTTGGGTACCGTACTCAGCTGTTTTAGTCTCCAGCAGTCTGTACATAGAAATGTTGATAAAAAGGAGTTTTGTGTCTGATTGAAAGTGGTCTTTTAAAATAAAACTAAATCAGAAATCTCCACGTCAAACAAACTGTGATCCGTCAGAATTGATCAATCAATCAATAAGTGTACAGACAGGTTCAATGTAAAACTGTGTGTCTACAGCTATGACGGTCCATCCATTGTGTGTTGAAGTCTCTATATCAGTGATGAGTTTGGTTTGCTGTTGCAGGTCACTAAGAAGCATTAGTGCTAACTTTCTATCTGCTGTCAGGACCACCTTTAGCTCCTGGTTTATGTGGATCTGTATTTATCTGCTCCAAGACAATAAACCTTTGCTGCCTCTGCCTTCAGTTTTCTGACTCCAACCACTTTGAACCTGTTTTTAACAACAAAACCAGATCCATCAGTTTTACTCACAGTTATACCGGTCAGACTTTGTACGACCGTGCACTTTTGAGAAACGAACTGAGCTGAACTGGATCCCGGATGATACCTGACTGATGCTGAACCAGCTTTTAGAAACGAGAGCTTCTCTGAGGGACCTCATCCAGTGGTCTTGAACTGAGGAGAGTTATGGGGAGGTTGAGTCGCAGTCAACGGACGAACACTCAAACCTCAGATTTGGGTGTTTGCTGTAAAACAGGAAGTAGTTTTTATCTCCGCCATGCTTGCTCCAAGCTGACCAAAACTCACCACGTGTGTTTGAGATCCAGGAATGAACAAATTCATAACTTTATTATTTCACGTGTTTTACCCCAACGTTTGCATCATACCCCGACGTAGGACTGGGCGATGAAACGATAATGATATAAATCAAAAATTATTTTCCCTGGATATCGATATGAAACATGGTCAATATGCTTTCCGATAGTCGGCATTCTGCCGTGTTTTGGTAGACTGTACGAATAGCCAATGAAAAGGGGAGTTGCTCTGAGTCTGCGCTGCGCTGAATCAATCATGTGCTGAATTAGAACAAAGTATCAAACAACTGTGTAAAACAAAAACGTCGGTGGCGTGGAGGTATTTTGTTTTTTTGAGGTCGGACAGAAGCAGAGTGGAGAACATTGTTTCCTTTACTAATGAATGTTTTTAAATTTGTTTGTAGTTGTGTATCTGTTTGAAATAGTTCTATGTTACATAACGTCATTTTCAACTTTGACAGAAAAAATAAATACTTAAATTAAAATGAACCTTCTGATATATTTAAATTTCATGTAAGAGTAACAGGGAACGTTAAAGACTGTAAAGTGATTGTTTTTGTTTTGTGATAGATATCGATATCGACTGATATGAAAAAAAAAGAACTGTGATAAACTCTTTCCCATATCGCCCAGCCCGACCCCGACACGTTAGGGTCTGCATGTTATATCGAAAAGCTAAAGAGGCCTGAAATGTAACAAGTATCTACTAGATTTTAGGCTCAGCCTCTTCTTAGATTATTGACCAGTTGTTACGTGTCTTTTATTTGGGGCCTGAACTTGGCCTTGACTCGCCTCGGTGTGGCCCTCTTCCTCCATCCTGTGACCGTCGTCTGGTCGCTGCTGCTGCTGCAGAAATCTTCTCTCCGTCTGGTGAAGGCTGCAGAACGGAGCAGAGAGACATCTGTAAAAACTCACTTTATTGGCATTGTGCAGCCGAGTGTGAAATCACAACAGAGCCGCTCTTGTTCAGAAGCATTGCACCATCCCTGGAGAGATCCGCCGTTCACACGGTGACCAGCAGCCTCACCTGTTCCAGCCAATGAGCGGCTTTACCTGACTGCGTCACACCGTGTTACCTGGACTCTGAACCAGCAGCTACCTGAGGAGTCCGTTTTCCTGAACAGGTGGATCGGATTCTGCAGAACCAGATGTGCTGAAACACGCCGGGTGAAGTCCTCCAACACACTGTTGCATAAGATCAGTCTGAGCCAAGGTTCCTGCTGCTGCTGCTGCGTCAGACCTGCAGAGTGTGTGTGTGTGTGTGTCTGTGTATGTAGTGTGTATTGTAGGTCAGTGCAGCTGCAGACCCTCTCTTTATGACTGCTGCACATTATCCTATTCCCTCATTCCCCATTGTGAAATTTGTTATCTATCATGTGACTGGCTGGGATCCATTAGCACCCCCCCCCTCTCTAATGGAGGTGATGGTGACGGATGGCGTTTCTCCCCACGTTCAGGGGTCTGGACGGGTGTTTATTTGCGCAGCAGTGGAGTCAGAGGGAGTCTGCCTGTTGGAGCTGCACATAT
Organism: Xyrichtys novacula; assembly: GCA_962446985.1. NCBI lineage: Eukaryota > Metazoa > Chordata > Actinopteri > Labriformes > Labridae > Xyrichtys > Xyrichtys novacula. The sequence continues at coordinate 34,002,427 of OY660874.1, forward strand.
TTAAGAGAAGATTCATGTGTGTGAAGAACCAGCTGACCCAAATTCTTCATATGTGCAAACATCTACGCCCTCCGCCATCGCCGCCGCCATGACGCTGTGTATCATCCATCCACCACGCAACAGTGGACGTAACCGCAGTGACATCACCCGCTCCCCATGTGTTCTGGTGACCATATTTTAATCCTGGGGGGGGGTGAGACAGAGTCCTAGACCTCGCCAAGAGCCGTGACTGAACCAGATTAACGCTTTGACAGCCAAGTTCTGTTCCAAAGGTTTCAAAACAATCTGTAATCTGGTCTAAACAGGTGAGTTTAATCTGTAATCTGGTCTAAACAGGTGAGTTTAATCTGTAATCTGGTCTAAACAGGTGAGTTTAATCTGTAATCTGGTCTAAACAGGTGAGTTTAATCTGTAATCTGGTATCAACAGGTCGAGTTTAATCTGTAATGTGGTATCTAACAGTGAGATTAATCTGTACTCTGGTATAAACAGGTGAGTTTAATCTGTAATCTGGTCTAAACAGGTGAGTTTAATCTGTAATCTGGTATCAACAGTCGAGTTTACTCTGGTATAAACAGGTGAGTTTAATCTGTAATCTGGTCTAAACAGGTGAGTTTAATCTGTAATCTGGTCTAAACAGGTGAGTTTAATCTGTAATCTGGTCTAAACAGGTGAGTTTAATCTGTAATCCCGTGTAAACAGGTGAGTTTAATCTGTAATCCGGTGTAAACAGGTGAGTTTAATCTGTAATCTGGTCTAAACAGGTGAGTTTAATCTGTAATCTGGTATCAACAGTCGAGTTTACTCTGGTATAAACAGGTGAGTTAGATCTTTAATCCCGCGTAAACAGGTGAGTTTAATCTGTAATCCGGTGTAAACAGGTGAGTTTAATCTGTAATCTGGTCTAAACAGGTGAGTTTAATCTGTAATCTGGTCTAAACAGGTGAGTTTAAACTGTAATCTGGTATCAACAGTCGAGTTTAATCTGTAATGTGGTGCTAACAAGTGAGATTAATCTGTACTCTGGTCTAAACAGGTGAGTTTAATCTGTAATCTAGTCTAAACAGGTGAGTTTAATCTGTAATCTGGTATCAACAGTCGAGTTTACTCTGGTATAAACAGGTGAGTTAAATCTTTAACCCCGTGTAAACAGGTGAGTTTAATCTGTAATCTGTGTGTGAAAAGTTTTATCCGTAATCCTGAGACCATACTGTTTCTGCTCCTGACTGTTAACATGTTTATTTCCTGCAGTAAAAGTTTAACATCGGGCTCTTTGGGGACTGACTTACTGTAGGACAGCGCCTCTAATGGACACCTGAGGAACTGCAGGTTAAAAGCTGTTTTTAATATAAACAGAGGAGATGGACTGATGGAGTCGGCCTGTCTGTGGAGCTCAGTGGAGTCATACAGATCCCATCGCTCTCTGGGAGCCTGATAACAAGCTGGTGCCACAGCAGAACTTCACATGAGAGAGTGAGAGAGTGAGAGAGTGAGAGAGTGAGATCGACTTAAAGCCACAAGGAGAACTCGGACCTCCATCCATCACCGTCTCCAACCAAACACCATGATCCCCCAGTGTCAGGGTAAAGGATGGGGGTTATCAGCCAAAGACCTGGGAGAGGAGCCGGGCTGCGGGGTCTGGACTGATACCACGATGAAGGAGAAGCTGCTGTCTGACCAGAATACACTTTACAAAGTACCAGGAACTTTTAATAACACCGCTTTACACTAGTGGAAGTCATGAGAGCTGCTCTTTCACAGAGATGCTGAAGAGAGAGAGAGAGAGAGAGAGAGAGAGAGAGAGAGAGAGAGAGAGAGAGAGAGAGAGAGAGAGAGAGAGAGAGAGAGAGAGAGAGAGAGAGAGAGAGAGAGAGAGAGAGAGAGAGAGAGAGAGAGAGAGAGAGAGAGAGAGAGAGAGAGAGAGGGAGAGAGAACAACGTCTCCGTGTTCCTGATCCTCGTCTTCTGAGCGGATCACTCCACACAGAGGGGTCAGGGCTGAACCATGGAAAAGCAATAAGAGGTCCAAGAACACACACACACACACACACACACACACACGCACGCACACACACACACACACACACACACACTCAGAAAGGTCACCCAGCTGTGTAAAGGAGCCAAAATACACTTAACTAATCTGCTTGATCTGTCGATTTATCGACGATGAAAATTTCAAAAGGTTTGAAACTCGAGCTGCATGCGTCTCCTAAACCATAGCTGATGCAATTTCCCCTGACCGGGGGGAGGGGGGCGGGGTTAAGGTGGAGGTCTGACCAGTGGATAAGGGGCTGTTATTGGTCGCTTTAAAAACTAACCCCCCGCGATGACAGCCCACGACGAAGGAGCGAAAGACAAGACGCGTTCTTCCTGCCCCCCTTCCCTCCAAGGCTTTATTAGCCGCCCCCCCTCTGACAGAGCTACACACACACACACTCTACACACACTTCTACACACACCTCTACACACACAGCCCAACCCAAACATGTGAGACTGCAGGCTGAGGATTTACATCGTTCTCAGAGTGAGAGAGCAGATCTGTCTCAGTCTGACTCCATCACTGCGCACACACACACACACACACACACACACACACACACACACACACACACACACACACACACACAGCTCAATTTACAGTCAAGCTATCACCTGCAGTCCCATCAGTGTCCACTAGAGGCAGTTTCCTACAGTGAGTCAGTCTCCACAGAGCCCCATGTTACAGCAGAAATGAATATAATTACAGACTACATCAAAGACAATAACACTGAACAGCTGTTCACATCAGATTAGGGATTAAATGACCTTAAATTGACAGGGATGAAAACAGAGGTTTAAAAAAAACTATTATCTGACCTGGAGGGGGCGGGGTTTTGACCTTTACTGCAGCCTGTCAGTAGGGGGAGCTCTAGGCCTTTTGGCTTCATGTTCTATCATCCAACAAGTCTGTGCATGCCGACATAATATCGATATACATATATGAATGTATACATATATACATATATATGTATATATGTATATATATATACATATATACATACACATATATATATATATATATATATACACACACACACGTGGACAAAATTGTTGGTACCCCTCAGTTAAAGAAGGAAAAACCCACAATTCTCACTGAAATCACTTGAAACCTACAAAAGTAACAATGAATAAAAATTTATTGAAAATTAAATAATCAAAATCAGCCATTACTTTTGAAATGTTGATTAACATAATTATTTTAAAAAAACAAACTAATGAAATAGGGCTGGACAAAAATGATGGTACCCATAACTTAATATTTTGTTGCACAACCTTTTGGAGGCAATCACTGCAATTAAACGATTTCTGTATTTGTCAATGAGCGTTCTGCAGCTGTCAACAGGTATTTTGGCCCACTCCTCATGAGCAAACTGCTCCAGTTGTCTCAGGTTTGATGGGTGTCTTCTCCAAATGGCACGTTTCAGCTCCTTCCACAGATGTTCAATGGGATTCAGATCTGGGCTCATGGAAGGCCACTTTAGAATAGTCCAACGCTTTTCTCTCAGCCATTCTTGGATGTTTTTGGCTGTGTGTTTTGGATCGTTGCCCTGTTGGAAGACCCATGACCTGCGACTGAGACCAAGCTTTCTGACACTAGGCAGCACATTTCTCTCCAGAATGCCTTGATAGTCGTCAGATTTCATTTTACCTTGCACACATTCAAGACACCCTGTGCCAGATGCAGCAAAGCAGCCCCAAAACATTGCTGAGCCTCCTCCATGTTTCACCGTAGGGACAGTGTTCTTTTCTTCGTATGCTTGGTTTTTGAGTCTATGAACATAGAGTTGATGTGCCTTACCAAAAAGCTCCAGTTTGGTCTCATCTGTCCAAAGGACATTCTCCCAGAAGCTTTGTGGCTTGTCAACATGCATTTTTGCAAATTCCAGTCTCGCTTTTTTATGATTTTTTTTCAGCAGTGGTGTCCTCCTTGGTCGTCTCCCATGAAGTCCACTTTGGCTCAAACAACGACGAATGGTGCGATCTGACACTGATGTACCTTGGCCTTGGAGTTCACCTTTAATTTCTTTGGAGGTTGTCCTGGGCTCTTTGGATACAATTCGAACGATCTGTCTCTTCAATCTGTCATCAATTTTCCTCTTGCGGCCACGTCCAGGGAGGTTGGCTACTGTCCCATGGGTCTTGAACTTCTGAATAATATGAGCCACTGTTGTCACAGGAACTTCAAGCTGTTTAGAGATGGTCTTATAGCCTGCACCTTTAAGATGTTTGTCTATAATTTTTTTCGGATGTCCTGGGACAATTCTCTCCTTCGCTTTCTGTTGTCCATGTTCAGTGTGGTACACACCTTTTCACCAAACAGCAGAGTGACTACTTGTCTCCCTTTAAATAGGCAGACTGACTGATTATGAGTTTGGAAACACCTGTGATGTCAATTAAAGGACACACCTGAGTTAATCATGTCACTCTGGTCAAATAGTTTTCAATCTTTTATAGAGGTACCATCATTTTTGTCCAGCCCTATTTCATTAGTTTGTTTTTTTATATAATTATGTTAATCAACATTTCAAAAGTAATGGCTGATTTTGATTATTTAATTTTCAATAAATTTTTATTTATTGTTACTTTTGTAGGTTTCAAGTGATTTCAGTGAGAATTGTGGGTTTTTCCTTCTTTAACTGAGGGGTACCAACAATTTTGTCCACGTGTGTATATATGTATACATATATACACATACATATATGTATGTGTATATATGTATATATACATATATATAAACATATATGTATATATATATATATATATATATGTACGCAGTTCCTGTTTTTTCCACCTGTGATGGATAAATGTGCATATATATATTCTGATAATTTAGCACATGGTAATCCTTCAGGCCTTCTAAGCTCCACCCTCTTTGTCCAAATATGGTCACTTCTGGCATAAGAAAAACAACATGGCGGCCCAAACAGCGGAGGGGTGAGGTCACAGCAGCGTCGTGTGTTGTTGGTTCAGTCTCTGGAGTCTGGAGGGTAAAAACTCGGACTGTCAGTAAGACTCTCTGCTGACGCCTGGTCCGTCTCAGGGTCTTGGTTCTGAAGATCAGGAATGTGACCTTCAGCTCTCTCCGAGATCCACGTCATGCTGAGGTTAGAGACCCGCGGGGCTTTACTACACGGGGCCTCCAGCGGCTCCGCAGGCTCCAGTTTCCTTCGCTCTGGTCCCTCCTGGTTCCACTTAGAGCTCTGTTTCATTATTTCAGATTTATCACTGCCATCTCTGCCAGCTGCTGCGTTTCCCCTGAAACTCGGACTGTAATTCACAGCATCTAATAACACACAAACCAGGACCTTTAAACGCTCTGGGAGCTGGACCGCTTCCCAGGCTGGACATATTAGGGGCTCTCTGGGGGCCACTGCAGGGGCCGCTGGGTAAATGGTGAAGTGTTGCCCAGAGGAGAGAGGGGCCAGTCCCCCCCCATTACTGGATATATACCACGGCTCGGCCCAGAGGTCTGGTCTGACACCCACCTAAACCCCCTCCCACTGTAGAGGAGAAGGTTCCTGATCTACTGAAGCTCCACATCTCCACTGAAACCACATCTACGCTGACTTCAGCAGAACCTGCTCTCCATCAGAGGACTCAAAACGGGCCAGAGAGGTGCTGAGAGAACCACACACCTGTTTGGTTCGTCCTCTATAATCAATCAATCAATCAATCAAACTTTTCATACATAAAATGTAACACAAAGTGTCGTCCATTCACACAGGATATTAAAAACAATGAAATAAAATAAATACAAATACAAATACCAAACCACACACACACACACACACACACACAACACACACACACACACACACACACACACACACACACACACACACACACACACACACACACACACACACACACACACACACACTATCTTGAGTTAAAAAAGACGAGGAAACTCAGGATCTGGGACTAAAACGATCAAACATAATAAAGGTGATAAAGTGTAAAAAGTTACTGAAATAAAAGAGTCTTAAAATCAAACAATAAACAATAACAGAAAGTCATTTAAAAAAAGAGGAAATAAAACTCAGAAGAGTTTCTCCAGGACTAAAATCACATCATGATGATTAAAACAAGATTCAATAAAGCCGGACTGAACAGGTCGGTCTTTAGTCTACCATCAGAACCTGTTCGGTCGGTTCTGAAACTGCTCTAGAAAGGATGGAAATGATGACGTTCCTCCGTTTTAGTTAAAAAAAGTCAAAGTGAAGAAGAAGAAGAAGAAGAAGAAGAAGAAGAAGAAGAAGAAGAAGAAGAAGAAGAAGAAGAAGAAGAAGAAGAAGAAGAAGAAGAAGAAGAAGGTTGGAGGTTCAGGGTCAGTTCGGTTCTGTGATGTTTTGACCAAACGGACTTTTCCAGGTTACAGTTGATTGACTAACTTGATGATTATTATTTATGGTGATGTTGTTCAGTGAGCAGTTTTCAGGACACTCAGCTCTCACTCTCTGAAGACCTCAGATCATCTCTCTGCAGCAGAGGGACTTCGTCCATCTCAGGGGGCCTCTGGGGGACGTTTAGCTGTTGTGTCTTTGTGCCGGAAACTCTCGTGGGGGTGTGAGGAGGGGTCTTGGATCAGGACTGGAGCCAAACAGGGGAGGGAAGCTGGGACCCCCTCCCATTACCATCACCATAATAGAATTAGGAGCGGGACAAAGCGGGCATTAGAGCGCCTGAGGGGGCATTTGGAGAAGATCCATCTCTGTTTCCTCTGCAGGCCGGCCCCCCGCTAAAGAAACGGGGAATTTACGGGCCCCTGTTCACACACACACACACACACACACACACACACACACACACACTCTCCCAGCATGCTTACTGCACATGCATGTGTGTGTACTGTGCACACACTGCTCCACCTGTCCATCAGAGAGGATTACATCTACATAACACCAACCAAACTCCGCCAAACTCTCCTCTCACTCCTTCTCCTCCTCCTCTCTCCTCTCCCTCCTCCTCTCCTCCACCTCCTCTCTCATCCTCCTCCTCTTCCTCTCCTCCTCCTCCTCCTCCTCCTCTCGTGTCAGAGATTTTCCCTCCTCCAGCTGAGCTCCATCAAACATCACTCCGTCCCCTCAGAGCGTCAGAACACTGACCTTCAAATATTTATCACAGGTTCCAGCTTGTTGTACCTGAGAGGAGGTTTACACACACACACACACACACACACGCACGCACACACACACACACACACACACACACACACACACACACCCACACACTCACACACACACACACAGCTGAAGTGTTTCTTCAGATCGTCTCTCTGATAGAGGGAACGCCGCGGCGCCGTCACGCACAAACACAGGGAGCTGTTATGAAATGGACCTGCAACTTCTGCAATGACCCACTGACACACACACACACACACACACACACACCTCACACACAGGAAACACGCTCCACACACCCTGGAATGTGTTTGGACTGGATTCAGACAGATTTGGAGCAGAGTCGTCGCTGCGAGGAAAAGAAATCACGTGTTGAACAGACTGAATCAGTCAGAGCGATTCAACAAAAGCTCTCTCTGTTTTACATGCAACATTTTCCGAACGCTCCTCCGACTCTGGCTCAGCTGGACGAAGCCCATTAAAACAATCTGTCAAGTTTCCACAACAAGCAGAGAAGCCTCATCTTTAACCGTTCCTGCTCTCTGAAGAGTCGCAGATACAGTCGGAGGTCAGAGGTCACGTCATTTATCCTCCAAAAGAAGAAAAGATCTCCTCATTTATCAAACGCAGAGCCGCTCCGCTCGTGTTCAGCTCAGAGAGGCGGGTTCTCTCGTTCTCTTTGTGAGTCTTCGTTGTGTGATAATTGTGTGTTAACTTCCTCCATGTTTATTCTGGTTTTCTCGGACACCACAGACTCTCTGATGGAGGAGCTGTTCTCGTTCAAACATCTGAACCTTTTCTTGAACCTGCAGCGTCAGAGGAACGTTGAAGGAGCAGCAGGAGGAGAAGTTTGTCTCTTTTTTTTTAAAACACGGTTTCTTGACTTCATCTCAACTTTAAACGTAAAAAAGGGAAAATTTCTGTTTCTCAGTGACTCTCAGCACATCTGTGATCCATCTCTGCTCACATCCTGTATCTGTCGGCCTCTGCTGCCCCCTAGTGCTCACACACTGAAACTATCAGTCCCATATCAACAGAGGAGGACACTGTCCGACTAAAACACTAAATCTGACTCATTTTACTGAACGGATCCTTTTTTTTTGCATTTTTTGCAGCTTTAATCCACTTTTTCTCACTCGTGAAGTTTCGTCTGAATCATAAAATCTTTTTTTTTTTTATTACTTTATTGCAAGGCTTCTTTCTTTCACAAACATAGTCAGGCTTTCATTTTACAATATTATACCTTACATTTTTTTTTTTTTTTTTCTCTCTTCCTTCCCTTTTTTTTTTTTTTTAACATACAGAAAGTAAATAACAACTTTGGAGATATGTCGATTTGGTTACTTTTTGGTTGTTATTTACTTTCTGTATGTTAAAAAAAAAAAAAAGGGAAGGAAGAGAAAATTTATGCATTTATTTTTTGTATTTTGTTTGCTTGTATGTTTTGCCTTATTTTTGGAGATATGTCGATTTGAATCATAAAATCTGAGCGTCTTTAAACTAAAATCGTTCTTTGGTTGGTTTGTAGGAATTTAAGGCTTTAAGAGTCGTATAAATCAGACGCAGTATTTGTTGTGTATTATTACTCTGTACAGTGTGTCAAACATGGAGCCGTAAGAAGACAATAAAGACTGTGAGATCATTTCTCATCCACCTCAGTTTTTCTGTTTGTCATTTTACGTTTAATATTATTTGGATGAAGCTTCAAACTAAGTTCATGATCAATGAGTTCATTTTTATTTTGGCATCAAAGTTTCACTCGATTCTGAAGTTGTAGAGTAAAAAAAATATGAACTTTGTTTTAATTAGAGGTGTTGTAGTCAGGATCTGAGTTAGTCCCAGTTTTTAGGAGAAATCTTGACTGTAAACTCGACCCCCCCAACCAGTTTAGTTCCAGTTCAATTCACATAAAATGCAGATAAATTATTCCTCCAGAGTCTCCGGTATTTACGTCGTTTTCTTGCTTGTGTCGGCAGTCGTGGCCAAAGGAGGATTCGGACAATTTTCCGAACTTTCTGGTTGGTTTCTACTGTCCGATATTGTAGCACGCTAACTTTGTTTGGGCTCCTGAACGACACGGGGGAGCAGCGTCTGCCTCACAACCAATCAGGTTAGAGGAGGTGGAGAACGGCTTTGTTTACAGTCAGAAAGAGCGGACCGCTCAAAAATGTTCAAATGTTGACGACACAGACAGAAGAGAACACAGAGATATCGATATATTACCAAATAATCAATAACTAATAACTATTGACTGATATTTAAATGCTTCTTTAACAGATTCCTGTCTACTTCACCTTTAAGTTCAATAAAAAACTTCAATAAATGAAATTATTCCTCAAACTCAGACGTGTTAAAGAAGCGTCTCCATGTTTCCTGTAAAAATCTCTCATCAACAAAGAAAAGATGTTTCTATCGTGTCGATTTCATGAATGTGGAGTAAACAGACGGGGGTTAAGAACTGAACCCTGAGGGACTCCTGGATGATCCTTAAGTACTTCAGGTTTTATTGATTTAAGAGCATTAAAATCTGTCCGTTCATTCAAACAGCTGTTATCACTGTCTTATAAATCTGAATTTAGGAGTTCATCCTTTTTCTTTCATTCATAAAAAGGTTCATCTCTGTGTTGTCAGAGTTCTGCTGTCCTGTAAATGAAGATTTCAGCCCTCGGCTCGGTCTGCAGTCAGCATGTGGTTAAAATCCTCGGGGTTCAGCTGGACGTCTGTCTGTGAGGCTCAGGAGACGAATCTGTCCTCTTCTCTCTCTGTTGGTGGAAGTTTCCTGTGATTGATCACCGTGTCAGCGTTACAGCAGAGCACATATTTTACTTTGAATCACACCGGAGACAGACCGAGCACGTGCGGATCCTCAGGAGTGGAGGCACTCCACCGCTCCTGGGCCCCCTCGGCCCCCCTAGCCTCGCTCTGACACAGGCCCGGCGTGCCGGTCATGGAGGAAACACTCAGACTGCGCTCCACTGGAAACCAAAACATGCAGGAGAGTGGGGGCGCTCACAGGAAAGAGAGGAGGGGGTTACAGCAGGGTCTGTACACACACACACACACAGGTGTCCTCTACATCCTCCCTCAGCTCATACAGCAGCTTATAAAGAGTCCGTTTCCTTCATGATGGTCTCGGCCTCCCTCCCTCGAACCCCCACAGGACCGTCTCAGAGAGGGGGGGGGTCATCTGTGACATCTCTGTTCCCTTCAGAGCCGGACGTGACGAGGAAAAACGAGAAACACTTTCATTACAGAGGCCGACGGGAGGGGGGGACCTTCAGTCTGGGAGTCCTGGTCTCACTTTTCCTCCTCTGAGCGAGAAAAAACGAGAAAGTACGACAGTAATGTAGATGTTCACCGTGACAGTGTTTAAGAAGTCTGGACTCACACCTGACTCTAACTTTGTTCTCCTGAGTTCAAAAAGTAAGGAGCACAAAGAACTTTAGAGGATCAATGAAAACTGATCAATAATATTTGCCTTATTGATCGACCTTAGTACTATTATTAGAAATCAATTTTAGGTCTTTTGGTCACATGACAGTGAAGTTATTGAAGGAAAACAGCCTTTTCTGAGAACATCAACCGGTAATTTATTGACGGTCCCTTATTCAACACCGACGTTGACAGTGAGGGTGTCGAGTAGATTTAACCGCGCTGCTGTTGTTATTCCCGGTTATGGAGAGTGAGAAGACACCGGTAGATCCTCAGAGAATGTCCGTCAGATATCCAACCTGAAACTAACTTCACCGCCGTATTTACAGGAAAATATATCCAACCTAAAACTAACTTCACCGCCGTATTTACAGGAAAATATATCCAACCTGAAACTAACTTCACCGCCGTATTTACAGGAGAATATATCCAACCTGAAACTAACTTCACCGCCGTATTTACAGGAAAATATATCCAACCTAAAACTAACTTCACCGCCGTATTTACAGGAAAATATATCCAACCTGAAACTAACTTCACCGCCGTATTTACAGGAAAATATATCCAACCTGAAACTAACTTCACCGCCGTATTTACAGGAAAATATATCCAACCTGAAACTAACTTCACCGCCGTATTTACAGGAAAATATATCCAACCTAAAACTAACTTCACCGCCGTATTTACAGGAAAATATATCCAACCTGAAACTAACTTCACCGCCGTATTTACAGGAGAAAAAACATTTAATTTTTTTTATTTGCACACGTGACCTTAAAGACATTTGACGATTCACACACATCTATTTTTAGTGAGAGTGAAACGGTCGCACTGTCGAGGCCTGTGATTGGCTGTGTCATGATCAGCTCAGATCTCTGATTGGTGTTATTTTAACGGACACTCCTGGACAGTCTCTGGAAACGTCCTTCTTACTCGTCTGTGAAACAGGAAAGTCTGAATGTTGCAGAAACTCATGAAGTTTTTCCCTGAAAAGAAGCTTCCTGTCTCACGGAGCGAGTGGATTTCAGAACTCTCCGCTTTGTCGTTCAGTTTCAGTTTTTGGTCGATATTGTAAACTCGGTAAAAACATGGAGAGGAAACGATTAAACCCTGAATATAACAGACGCGTCTCAACAGTCCTCCTCCTCTTCTCCACGTCTACACACAGAGCGTCATTAACACCCTGGACTGGTTCTGGGTGATCCGGTCTAGAAGAAGTTGTCCTCTCTCCCAGTCAAACCCTTTTGTGTCCTCAGCTTGGATCCAGTCTGAGGTTGTGAGAGGTGAAAGCAGAGCAGCAGATGGAAACGAAGCTTCCAGAGAAAGACTGATGGAGCAGCGTGAACATGAGCTGGCGGGATGTGCGACCGCTTTCTTAGAGACGGAGAAAAGCTGCGACAGACAAACAGAGAGAGAGAGAATAAAAGGATCAAGTGCATTTAAGGTGGAAGTGCTGTTATCGGAGCCATTTGGCGAGCTGGGTGGTTTCCTGAATTAAAGCAGTTAGACGGAGGAGCAGAGGCCGTGCATGCTGATGAGCTGGCTCCAACGGCTGGACCTGCTCCCCGCCACTTTTTCATGAAACCATTAAAGCCGCACAATCAGGTGGTCTGTGTCTTTTCTTCAGCCCAGCTTCCATTTCTGCAGGAGGGAGAAAAAAACACACAAGACGAATGTGAGGCGGAGAGAAAGGACGAGGAACGGTCGGACCCTGGAGGAGAGCTGCAGCCAGCTGTTGGACCTCCTGAGCAGAAAGGAGCTCATTAATTCACCCGGAAGCTTCTGGAAAAGGAGCTCATTCACATTTCACACTTTGATAAATGAAGTAACGTACAAATTCAATCTACCTGAGTCTGAATTTAAGGAGGAGAGCTGAATACAGCAGCACAAAGAGACTGTCGGGAGAGAAGCAGCAGCAGCGCCCTCTTCTGGTTACAGCCCTGAATGGAAACAACACAACAACTACAACATGAAGTAATAAAAAATACTGATTTCAGTTCAGCCAATCAGAGGAGAGGAACTGCAAATCAAACTGCAGTTAAATCCAGAAAACAGAAATAAAAGATCTGATATTTGAGCTGCAAAGAAAAAACATTTTCATCGTTTCACAAAAACACAAATATAAATATAAACATAAATATAAATATAAATATAAATATAAATATGAATATAAATATAAATGTAAATATGAATATGAATATAAATATAAATATGAATATGAATATAAATATAAATATAAATGTAAATGTAAATATAAATAAAAATATAAATATAAATATAAATATAAATAAAAATAAAAATAAAAATATGAATATAAATATAAATATAAATATAAATATAAATATAAATATGAATATGAATATAAATATAAATATGAATATGAATATAAATATAAATATAAATGTAAATGTAAATATAAATAAAAATATAAATATAAATATAAATATAAATAAAAATAAAAATAAAAATAAAAATATAAATATAAATATGAATATAAATATAAATGTAAATATAAATATAAATATACATATCTGCTCTTTATGGATCAGACTCCAGGAACGACCAATCACTGATCACCTGACAGACTGTCCAAACTCTTGGAGAGGAGCGCCCTCTTGTGTCCACACTGATAGAAAGCAAACACACTGAGAGCTGAAGTTCAGACAGATTTTATTTGTTCTTCTCAGACTCAGAAAGTTCAGGGTTTCAACATGAACATGGACGACAGCAGCAGCAGAGCGACTCCAACTACAGCCCACTGATGAAGACGACTACATCTACACCAGCATCGTTAGTCCCCAAAATAGGCCTGGGTTGCCATAGCGACAATTTTTCTGGGGTCAGCTGTGACATGGAAAGAAACAGGACTGTGCAGGAGGACTGAACGGGTCACACTTCAACACACGATCACCGAGGAGTCACATGATCAGCGAGGAGTCACATGATCAGCGAGGAGTCTGCAGGGTCTCACAGCTGGTCTCCAGAGCAGCAGGTCTGTGGGAGAGTCCAGCTGAGAGACGGTTACCGTGACGAGCAGCGAGAGACGTCTGCAGAGGAATGTATTCACCGACATCACAGGGAGAAAAAACACCGTTAAAGGAGCAGGTCACTGTTTTTATGACATCAGGGAGAACAGACGTGTGTCAGCCTGGAGCTGCAGGTTTCTGTCGACTCAGTTTGTCTCACTAAACTCAACTAAAGGTGCAGTCCGCTGAAAAACACATCTGTGGGTTTTGGCTTCACTTTGGTGTACGTCTGACATTAAATCATCGGGGGGGGCATCGTTACGTTCAGAAACACCAGATTTCCTTCATGTCATGATCAGAAGTGCAGCAGGAATGTTGGAGCTTTTCAAAGTAAAACAGGAAATGTGTCTTTTTAGGAATAATCATTAATCTTAGTTTTTTTTTTCTTTAAATGAACATTTAAAATCACATCAACACTTACAGATATTATCATTATTATTATAATTATTATTACAGGCACCAAAAACAAATCTCAACAAGCAACCGTGACGAAACTCTGCAACCCAGAAAACCACAGAACGACATCAACGACGTGTTCGACTAAACCAGAGCTAAGGTGTGTTTGTTTAGGGCGGTGACATGCACACGCACACACACACACACACGCGCGCACGCACACACACACTCCTTGTCTTCTCTCCTGACGGAGGTAAAGTTTCTGACGTCTTCACTCTGTGCTCTCCTCGCCCAGCTCCACCTCCTCTTTTCCCATGATGCTCTCTGTCACGCCTCCCTCTCCCTGGAATAACTCCTCCAGCAGCGTCTCCCCGGCGCTCCCGGCCCGTGACGCCCACAGAGCGGCGCCCTCCTTCAGACCCAGAGAGCGCAGCAGGCGAGCGTAGTCCACGAACGAAGCTTCGATCAGTTTATGTGAAAAAAACAGACGTCAAGGAAAAAAACAAACACGGTGAGGGACTTCCTGTCAAAGATCTCTGCTGGTTCTGAGCATGCTCAGTCTGCTCCAGTGATCGAGCAGGTGTGTGTCCTCATCCTTTGTTCATTGGACAGAATCAATCTGATCTAAAGGTGGTGTAGTCAGGATCTGAGGAAGTTCTAGTTTTTGGGAGAAATCTTGAATGTAAACTCTACCCCTCCAAACCAGTTTTCCCCTCAGCTCCTCCTCTCCTCTCAAACCCCGCCCACAAACAGACGCTCCTGCTCGCTCGTATCGTTCCGATTAAATTCAGATTTAATGCAGATAAATCCTTCAGATCCCCCAGAGTCTCCGGTATTTACTTTGTTTTCTTGCTTGTGTTGGCAGTCGTGGCCAAAGGAGGATTCAGACAATTTTCCGAACTTTCTGGTTGGTTTCTACTGTCCGATATTGTAGCACGCTAACTTTGTTTGGGCTCCTGAACGACACGGGGGAGCGGCGTCTACCTCACAACCAATCAGGTTAGAGGAGGTGGAGAACGGCTTTGTTTACAGTCAGAAAGAGCGGACCGCTCAAAAATGTTCAAATGTTGACGACACAGACATAAGAGAACACAGAGATATCGATATATTACCAAATAATCAATAACTAATAACTATTGACTGATATTAAAATGCTTCTTTAACAGATTCCTGTCTACTCCACCTTTAACGGTCTGAAGTCTGCCCCCTACTGTCCGCTCTGATACTCTCTCTGGGTTTTGTTTTGAGGATGTTT
>OY660874.1:34022697-34025197 GCA_962446985.1 Xyrichtys novacula
GTCCAGGTGGTTCTGCGGAGACGACTGGGTCCCTTCTGTCTGGGTCTGACCCTCTGCAGACGACACGCTCAGCTGACGGGCCTGAGCGAACGACTGCAGGTAGTGAGACGCCACGGTCCAGAAGTGAAGGTCTGACTCGTCCCCGAACAGCCTGAGGGTTACAAAGACACCGCGGAGAGGACATTAGGGTCTCTGGATCTTAAACGGACTCTGCAGAGCAAACAGAGTCCGTTAATCTTCGGCCCACTCCTCCCTCAGCAGCTTTGTCTCCTTTAACACCTCTGAGCGTGCACGCAGCTGTTGCTAGGTAACCTCGTCTCTTTCTCTATCGCACAAAAACTTAGGCGGACATGAGGAGGGACGTCACCGTGATCTCTCTGCTTTAACCCCAGTCAGGAGGTCTAATGAGTCAGGAGGTCTAATAAGTCAGGAGGTCTGGTCCAGGTTCTCTGATGTCAGGGGGGCAGAGTCTTGGTCAGAGGTCAGACCTGCAGGAACCAGCTCACCTCAGAGTCTCAGAGTTCAGAGGAAGACTCAGGTTTAACTCGGAGTTTAACTCGGAGTTTAACCCTCCGATGGAAACGTCCTTCACGTGTTCTTTGAGAGTGTGTCTGCTCTCAGGACGATTCAGACCTCCTTCTGACCCGCCTCTGAAACGTCCGTCACTTTAAAATCAACCCCCCCCCCCCCCCACACTCATGTCCAGAACAGCTGATTTCACACAGACCCCCCCGCCCTGCCGTCGCTGAGGTCTGAACTCACCGTGAGACCAGGAGGCAGCGCTGCAGCAGGCTGAGCTCGGGATCCTGTAACACGCTCTTCATGTCACTGAGGAGCCAATCAGAGACAGAGGGTCAGAGCACAGCCAATCACAAGGCTGGAACAGAGTCAGTCTAAATAAATGAGGATACTCCTGCGAACACGCCGCACAAACACAGAGGGGCGCTCTCCTGTCAGACGGCGCAGGAACTTACTTTGAGAGCGAGTTGAGCTGCTCCTGGATCAGACCTTTTATCTCGCCTTTCTCGCTGTAGTCTCTGAAACACAGACATCAAACATCAAACATCGGAGGTCCGGACAAAATAAAACCACAGCTGATATTAAAAACTGCTGCTCAGTCTGGATGGAGGAGGTCGCAGGTCTTCATCCTCTCTCTGGACCGCTGAAGAATCCGTAAACACTCAGAGTCAGGAAGGTCGGCTCAGGTTGATTTAGCTCTGCGGTGTGTGTGTGTGTGTGTGTGTGTGTGTGTGTCACTGTAAGGCCGGGTGATTTATGGCCCGTTTATTTTAGACTGTCCTCAGAGGTGAGACTTACACCTGAGTGATGTCCATGGTGAAGGTTCCTGACCACGGCTGCAGCAGCAGGAAGGCCTTCAGAGTGAGAGCGGCTCGAGGAACCAGCAGGTACGGACACCAAACCGGGTCTGGATCCAGAGACAGAGACACAAGATTCAGAGACACAAGATTCAGAGACACAAGATTCAGAGACACAAGATCCAGAGACACAAGATTCAGAGACACAAGATTCAGAGACACAAGATTCAGAGACACAAGATTCAGAGACACAAGATCCAGAGACACAAGATTCAGAGACACAAGATCCAGAGACACAAGATTCAGAGACACAAGATTCAGAAACACAAGATCCAGAGACACAAGATCCAGAGACACAAGATCCAGAGACACAAGATTCAGAGACACAAGAACCAGAGACACAAGATCCAGAGACACAAGATTCAGAAACACAAGATCCAGACATAAGATTCAGTGACACAAGATTCAAACACACAAGATTCAGAGACACAAGATTCAGAGACACAAGATTCAGAGACACAAGATCCAGAGACAAGATTCAGTGACACAAGATTCAAACACACAAGATTCAAACACACAAGATTCAGAGACACAAGATTCAGAGACACAAGATTCAGAAACACAAGATTCAGAGACACAAGATACGACTTAGACTCATGTTTCTCTCTTTAAAGGGACCATACGTGACGTTTGAACCGCTGCACCTGGTTGTAATGTCAGACAGGTGACTGACGGGGTCTCTACCCCGATGCTCTGATTCTGCAGAAACACTCCAAATGCTCGGCTCCATGAACGCTCCTGATGATGGTCACACACACACACACACACACACACACACACACACACACACACACACACACACACACACACGGACGTCTAACTCACCCGTCAGGTCTTGCTCGTCCATGCGGTAGCTGGCGGACTTCATGGCCATCTCCAGAACCCGGATGCAGCCGTCATCGGAGGCCAGCACCACCTTGTCGGACGTGCACCAGTCGATGTCCAGGATGCGGTAGTTTACGTTACGACCGATCCTCATGCTGCTGACCATCTGGACCTGAGAGAGAGAGAGAGAGAGAGAGAGAGAGAGAGAGAGAGAGAGAGAGAGAGAGAGAGAGAGAGAGAGAGAGAGAGATGATTTCACACAGGCTGTCAAAGATGAACCTGAACCCGGACCACTTCTT
>OY660874.1:34040197-34047697 GCA_962446985.1 Xyrichtys novacula
AATCATACTGTAGAGGCTCTGCTGGCTGTTTAATAAGAACATGAAGTCCAGTTCAGGTCTTTACCCTGAACAACATTCATGAATTATTAAAACCTCTTTTTAGGGCATCAGGGACCCAACAGGCCTGAGGTGGACATATACAGATAGATACCCACTGCAGCAGGAACTGTTAGTGAGAGAGGATCTAAGTTACTGTGGATCTAGATTTTATACTTTAAAGGAGAAAACATTCAGCCTGCAGACAGGACACAGGAGCAGAACAGTGATAACAATCATTACAATACTAATACTACTATTATACTACTACTATTAATAATATTAATGATGATGATAATAATAATAATAACAATAGTAATATTAATAATAGGAATAATTATAATAGTAATAAACACACAATTTATCATAATAAAATAACAACAATAATGATAATCAAGATAATGATAAAGATGATAATAATAAAATAATAAATAATAATTATAATAATAATAATATACAATATTACTAATGATAAAACTACTACCACTACAACTACTTCTAATACTACTAATATATTTATTAATAATAATAATGATAATAATAATAATCAAATTACTAATAATAGTACTACTACCACCACTACTGATATATTTATTAATAATAATATTAACAACAACAACAACAATAATAATAATAATAAATAATAATAATAATAATAATATAATAATAATAATAATAATAATAATAATAAAAATAATAATAATAATATTTATAATAATAATAGTTATTATTTCACTGAGAACTCCTTTGGAAACCAAGACCAGAACCATGTGGATCAGAGTCTCTGCTGGTCCTGAAACCTGGAGCTGTTCATCTGTAAAGACCTCCATGAAGCTCAGAGACACAAACAGGAAACACCGTCAGGACAGCTGATGATGATGATGATGATGATGGAGCTGTGTAAAGACTAACACCCCCCTGACCTTTCAGAGTAAAAGCAGCAAACGAAGGTCTTCTGTGTGTTAGCATTAGCCACTCTTAGCTTGAATACAGCTCACAGAAACCATGGAGGCCCACGAGTCAAACCCATCAAAGAGTCCAAATCATCAGAGTCCATGTCATGGGTCTGTTCCAGGTCTGAGCGATGTATGAAGGTCTTTGTAAACCTTTAAAATCTATTTTCATGGAGATTTGTCTCAGCGTCCAAACTCCTACAGAGCTGTTTTTTTTATCTCCTTCACAGCTGAAAACCACGTTCACAGACCCACAGATCTGAAGACCGGCTCATTTCAGAGTCGGAGAAAAACAACGGCGTGGGCAGAACCGTCAGAGGCGTCGCTTTCTCTAACAACACATCTCCACCTAAACATACGAGGGCGGGTTTCTATAGATATGAGGAGAGGACAGAGACATTCGACCGCTGACTACAGGATCTCAGCCTCTTTAAAGAAGCAGGATGAACGCTTCTGTCTTTGTGACGATGATAATGATCATTAACTAAAACAAACACTTCGTTGTTGTTGTTGTTTTTCTTCCCTTTTTCTCCTTCATGTTTGATCCTTTTCTTGTCATTTTCTACCTTATCTGAATAAAAATGATGTTTGTTTTTATGTAAATTCAGAAAATAAAATCTGATTATTAAAAAAAAGGAAAAGACGTATCAGGGTCTCTCTGTGTGTGTGTGTGTGTGTGTGTGTGTGTGCACAGAAACCTGACTTGGATTCTGGTTTATAGCAGCAGCAGGTAACTCACTTCAGATGAGACACTTTAATCATCTCGATGGGCGGCTCGTCGTTTCCTCTCTCACCTCTGAATGCAAAACACCTGCCTGAGAAAACACAGAGAAGGAGGTGAGAGAGAGAGGAGGAGGAGGAGGAGGAGGAGGAGAGGATGAAGGTCGTCTGTCCTCCTCACACCTGTAAAGATTCATCTCATCACTCCTCAGTGCCAGACTGTCCTGGTTTCACCTGGAGAGTCGTCCTCACACCTGAGCGTCAAGGAGTCCCCTCAAACAAAACAAGGACGCCCCGTCAGAGGAGGAGGACACTCGAAGACACAGAGCTGTCTGAGGGGGTCCAGACTGAGGAGGTCCAGACTGAGGGGGTCCAGACTGAGGGGGTCCACACTGAGACTGAGACCACCTCCAACTGTTTACACCGAGCGTGTTAGAGGGGGAACTTCAGAGCTTTCAACGATCGACAAGTCAGGACCACATCAGTCCAGGGCGCAGATTTTTTTCCGTAGGATATAGGGGAAGGTCCCGCCCTCCTTCACCTCTGATTGGCTAGAAGTGCTGGGCTCCTATTGGTTATTTCTTATGGCTGTGAAACGTCATCATCTGTCGGGTTAGGAGACTCAGAATTACGATAATGTTCTGTTCGAGGTACAGAGCCGACAGCCCGCGTTCGGTTTGAGCGTGTGATGACGTTTCACAGCCAATCAGAGGCAAAGGGGGCGGGACCGCCTAAGGCGAAACGTCTCAAGAAAGTCCAGTTGTCCTTTCCAAAAGAGTTTTAGATTTTAATCCCTCAGACCTCAGGAGAGTTTGTGGACAAGTGATATTAAAGTCGTGGTTAACGATTGTAGAGATCGGTAATTATTATAAATCGTTTCTATGGCGACCATGGTCCTTTAGTGCGATCTCCACAACGTGAAAAAAGATCGGAAAAAATCCAAAAAAACATCGACCAATAGGAGCCATCCGTCCCAGACAGCTCCTATTGGTCAATCCCCTGCTCCGCCTCTCAATCCAGTCACCTCGCTGTATTCGACACACCCCTCTCCCGTAGTTCCGACTCGTCCCCTCCCACTCTCCCCGCCCTCCTCGGAGCTCTGAGCGGCTAACAGTAGCGTAGCAGCTTAGCTACAGGAGCTGTGATGGAGAAGGATCTTCTAGCGTAGGATCTTCTGCCAGAGGGGGTGTGTCCTGGGGAGGGCGATACAGGTTCAGGGGGCGGAGTTATGGTTTGTGTGTGTGTGTGTGGGGGAAGGGACGCTTTTTTCAAATCTGCCTCAGCGGCTCAGAGACTCGTCCTCTTCAGTATTTTAAATGATTTCTTGATATAATTTTAATCTAAATAAACGTTTTTTTCATAAATATTTTACTCGGCATCTAAACTCTCGAGGAACTGAGTTTGTAATATGAAACCAGCTGTGTGTTTACTGTTCTACACAATAAGTGTTTATAATGTGTGTTTGTTAATGCGTTCATTCACAACAGCTGCAGGCAACCAGACGTCCACAAATCTGTGTAAGACGTTTGAACACGATGTTTTAACGTCCTCCAGTCTCTTCAGAAAACACTCCATCAGGTCCACATCCTTGAAGTGTTCAGTTTTTACGTGTTCCTGCTCCTCTGTCTGCAGACTTCTTCATGCAAAAATATGCAAACCTTCTCTGAGGAAATCAGATGCGTGCACATACGCTCAGGTGTGGGACCCAAACCTGTGCAGATGTCTCAGCTCTGAGGAGCAGCAGCGTTTCAGTGAAGGCAGGTAAACAGGCGGTGAAGTGAAGGATGGAGATGATGTGGAGTGAAGACATTCGTTCATCTCAGCTGGTCAGGAGGTGGTGTTGAAGGAGCGGTCAGACACCTGCCTCTGCTGATGGGAGTGTTCTCCTCCCGCTCTGTCCTTCTCCCTCTGCTGTCTTCTTCTTCTTGTTCTAACAGGCTGAACACGTCTCAGACCTTTTGTCTCTCCGTACTGAATACACACAGATTAAATTGATATTGATCTTTGCCTTCTGGCTCTTAGGGAGACGGCGAAAAAAACGTCTAATTCCTGAAAGGCTGTGACCGTGGCAAACTCTCACACACTCATGAGTGGATCGGAGATGAATCCCTGCAGCCTGCTCAGACTAACAGCAGCAACATTTAAAGTCAAGGACACCTTGGAGAGCCTCCGACTCTTCAACTCATGGGAACTGGACAGAAACATTAAGTGTGTGTGTGTAAGAGTGTGTGTGTGAGCGTGTAACTAAAGCCATTGCTGTGCTCTGTTAACTGTGATGACTGTTCCTCCTTCAGAGTCATTAACAGAGAGACTTACACTCTGTGTCCGGCTGACTGAGTGGATAAAAGCTCTGAGTCCAAAACCTTCACAGACGGACAGACGGAGACACATGAGCATTTATCTAGATCTTTACACTAGATTCCCTAATCATGAGCTCGTGTTCGGACTCACCGAGGACTACAGCGATCATCACACCCACCCCTAAAGATCATGTGACCAGGCAGTGAGGCTGAAATCACAGTTTCTGTGGAATGAGACGAGATAACAGGAAGACGGCCACACTGGTTTGAAAGGAGCTCTACAGGTAAGGTACATTTTATTATTATTATATTATTATTATTTCTTTTTTAAAATTTTATTATTATTATTATTATTATTATTATTGTTATTATTATTATTGTTATTATTTTTTTTAAATTTTATTATTATTATATTATTATTATTATTATTTCTTTTTTTTAATTTTATTATTATTATTATTATTATTATTATTATTATTATTTCTTTTTTTAACATTTATTATTATATTATTATAATAATTATTTCTTTTTTAAAATTTATTATTATTATTGTTATTATTATTATATTATTATTATTATTATTATTATTTCTTTTTTAAATTTTTATTATTATTATTATCATTATTTTATTTTTATTATTATTATGTTAAAGAGCGTTGGAGAAGGACCGCCTTCTTTAGCGAACGCCATGTTTGTCTACACTGGTGTGTGTGGGAACTGTAGACCCTACGGTGGCCTGGAGGTGCGAGACATGATAGAGAGGAAAACTGATTTGATGATTTTAATTTTTTAACATCATCATGATTAAATAATCCGATAACGATGTAAATGGATTAGTCGTTCAGCCCTACATGACTGCAGGTATTAAACTCACACTGATTCATATGCTGAATAAAAAAGTGTGTGTGCGTCACTTTGTCGTCACAGACTTGTGTTGAATTGTTTGTGTGTTAATTTAGCAGTAAAATCGGAATATTGATGTCATGAGTGAACCGTCAGAAGCCCCGCCTCCTCTGGTGTTTGTTCCTCAGTCAAAGTCGTAACGCCATCCATGAAGCAGCAGACATAAACAGACCCGACACGGTGGAGTGAGCGAGGACGCACGGGTTCAGACGTGGGTTATGTGTTAAATACAGATGTTTCCATGGTGACCATGAAGACATTTCTATGCAGAGTCTGGTTCTCAGAGAGTTCCTGAAGGTTAGTGTCTCCTCACACTGAACACAGAGGAGCTGAAAACACACGGGGTCAGCGTGATGATGTTTCTACGGAGGCCCTGAAGGGCTCGGCTGGGATATAAGTCAGTCTGCAGCCACTCAGGATAAGATCTCATTTTCAGAGCGCAGCATCCTCCGGTTAGATCCTAACAGGGTTTGGTTTGGAGCTAATTTGAAGCTGTGAGTGAGTGTCCCCAGGAGGAGGAGAGAAGAGTCTCTTAGAGAAACACTCAGACAGAGGAATAAAAACAGAGGAATAAAAACAGAGAGAGAGAGAGGGGGAGAGGGGGAGAGAGGGAGAGAGAGAGAGAGAGAGAGAGAGAGAGAGAGAGAGAGAGAGAGAGAGAGAGAGAGAGAGAGAGAGAGAGAGAGAGAGAGAGAGAGAGAGAGAGAGAGAGAGAGAGAGAGAGAGACTCTGTCATGTCTTTGTTATTATGGCTGCAGAAACTCCTCAGAACCTCCAGAACCCTTCAGAACAAAAGCCCAGACACAAACACAGAGAGGTTCTGATCGACCCAGAGGGCTGCTGGGAGAGGACGTGTGTCTCACCTGTGGGCAGGTCAACATGCTGCAGCTCGTTTCGCACCAGGCCCATGTTGTTGGGAGCAGAAGTGGCGAAAGAAAGGAAACTGGTGAGGCTCACCCACTCGATCCCCCTGCAGACAGACACACACACACACACACACACACACACACACACACACACACACACACACACACACACACACACACACACACCTTTAGTGGTCATGAACTGTGTTTCCGTCTCTCACAGTCGGAGGATCTGCAGAAGTAAAGATCAGACCAACAGGTGAGAGAGAGGAGTGAATGTTTTGGAGAGGCAGACCTCGCTCAGGGAGCTCCACTCCACCCTAATGAGACGGAAATTAGCCACATGATTAATTAGTCCATTTCTCCACTAAATGTAAATGAGATGCTAAGTAGCCAGACTTCCTCTGGCCTGGTGTTCTGGGCAACAAGCTGCCCGACTCTCATTTCCATAAAAGACCTCGACTCCCTCAGCTGAGAAACTCTGAACTTCACAGAGAAACAAAGACTGCAGACAGGAAGAGTCTGTGAGAGCTCCTTCAAAATAAGACAAAGATCGATGAAGATCAAGTCTGTGAAAAAAGAAAGAAGCATCAGGACCAATCAGGAGACAGGAGGTTTTGGTGTCTGTCTGTACGGAGAGTAAAAGCAGGAGGAACTGACCCCCGACCTCCACCTTCATCCTGATCGTCTCCTAAAAGGTCGTATCCTCCGATCGTAGCTGATCGTAACCATTCAAGTTAACGTGTCAATTTACACCGACTTCTTTCTGTCGGACGCCGGAGCATGGCGGATAAATTCAGCACAGATTAGCCCATGCTGGAAAGGAAGTCGGGCACAGACACAAAATAAAACATCCGGCTTCTTTTCAAAATAAAACTCCGGCGGAGACGAACAAGTGAAAGGTTTTTAGACGTCATTTCACCCCGATGACACCATGGATGAGGAGATGCTGTTTCTAGAAGTCTAGAAGTAGATTTCCTCCTCTGGAAGGACACAATCTACTGCTTATATGTCTATGTGTCTGTCTTTAGAGAGACAACTCGTTATCGTGTGATTGAACGTGAATCTGCAGGTTCTTGTGAGTTCTCCTGATTCCTGCGTCTGTAATCGCCATGAAACTCGCCTCACAAACGGATCATGTAGGATTTGGCGGACGGTGAAAATCGCCGCCGTTACTGATGCGGTGAAAATTCGGGGTCAGTCCTCCGTCATGACCTTAAGCTTCTTTGGTTGGAGGAGGATTTCTGTCTCTGTTTGAAGGTCAGCGAACAAACTGATCTGAGGGAGGAACAGGAAACCAGAGAGAAGAGAGACGACCTACAGAGAAACTGAGACCCTCCAACAGTTCTTCTTCTTCTTCGTCTTCTTCTTCGTTTTTTAAGTCTGGTGGACACGTTCACTGATCGACTCTCGCCCTCCCTCACGTGTGAAAGTGAACTTTTCTCATTAGAGTCTGAACTGATGCTGTTTGCTCACAATCAATCTCTTTAGTGCATTAATTGATTCAATCTCGCGCTCAATTAATCTGGTGGAATAGTTTCTCTGCTCATTAGAGAACATCGAGAGACGGAGCAGAGCGGCCGTCTCCACCTGATGACCTGCTGCTTTGTGAGCGATCAGACGGCGAGGTCTCATATCAGCTGTTACGGATAATTAACCACATCACTGTGGAGGCACGACACCGCAGAGAAGTTAGGAAGAAAAAACAATAACTCCACCAAC
>OY660874.1:34052697-34055197 GCA_962446985.1 Xyrichtys novacula
ACAACCTGACGACTCACCTGAGTCTACCCCCCCAGGTCTGTTAAACTGTCGTCCCCCCCCCCCCAGTCGTTGATTATTGAGCTGCAGTGACGTTCAGGGATCAGTCTGTAGAGACGTGCAGCTGAAGGTGGTTTTATTGATCCAGTTGTGGGTCTGTGAGTGTCGGGGAGGACGTTTATCTGTGAGCTCTGATTAAAACATGGGGGCCGGGTCAGGGACCAGATCAGGGCCCGGGTCAGGGACCAGATCAGGGCCCGGGTCAGGGACCAGATCAGGGCCTGGAGGAGGGACCTGAGGAGAGCGGTCCAGTTGTTCTGCAGCTGACAACTAAACCCCAGGAGGGAGGAGAGAGCGTGAGGAGGCTGCAGAGGCAGGAAGTCGTGGACATGCTGACAAAGACACACAAACACACACAAACACAAACAACACACAGTCGTGTCACGTCGTGGTTACGTCGTGGTTACGTCGTGGTCACGTCGTGGTTACGTCGTGGTTACGTCGTGGTTGCGTCGTGGTTACGTACCCACGGCCAGCAGCGGTTGGTAGTGGTTGATGTTCTTGGTGGTCAGAGGAGGACACATGCGGATGGCGAACGGCGGCAGCGGCAGACCGGAGAGCAGACCGGTCAGGAGGAACTTCAGCTGCACCTCCTGCTGGTTGGATGAAGGAGGGGGAGGAGACTCGCCGGCGATCAGGGTCTGACCTACAGACAGGAAACAGGAAGTTAAAGTCACTGCTTCATAGATGTTACATAGATGTTACATAGATGTCTACCCCTTCACACTATCACATGCCTTTTTCTTCACGACAGTTTTAGCGCCACCTTTGGATCATAAATGGAACAAACTTTCAAATTCACAATCCAACCCGTTTCAGATTTTCTCCACGTCTAAACTCATCCACATACAGTTTTGTCATAGTAACAGCGCCCCCCGGTGGACAAGCGTGGTACTAATGTGTTCGAGTTTCCTCGGAGGTCAGATGTCGGAGCTGAAAATGACGTCACACCCGAGCGTTTCAGTTACAGAGTCGGAAAAAAGCAAAAATCGGAGAAACACGAAGGCTAACATCTACGAAAGTTATTTCAGCACTAGCCTTATATTCAGACAAAGCTGAGCTAATGCTAAAGCGCTAAAATAACTTAAGCAGATGTAGCCATCGTGTTTCTCCGATTTTTGTGTGCGACGTCATTTTCAGCTCCGACTTCTGACTTTGGAGGAAACTCGATCGCAGCAGATCTCACACGCCCTTCAGAATAAACCTTCGATATTCATGATTTTATTAACGTGATGTCATGAAATGATATAAAACTCTAACTCGGTCTAAGTCACAGCTCCCCCTGCTGGTAAACTCCAGTACTACACTGTCCTCTGCATTATAAATTACACATAAACGTGATGTGGACAGTCTCAGTCTGATCAGACCTACAAAGAAAACCAGCATTTGGTGATCGGCTTTAAAGTCAGGTTATATCCGTCTCCATGAATCAATCGAGATGAATGAAAACACTGTCAATAAATCTGATTGAAGCCTTCATATATTTAATCTTTAATCAATAACATACAGTGACCGACTCTCCAGGTCCAATGATGTGATTTATCTCATGTTTGATTTCCTCGTTTCTTTAATGATGATTCAGGGGAACATGAGGACGTCGGCTTTATTAAGAGGAACGACCTGAACTGAACCGTCACAGTGAGACATTAACCCACTGAATTACATGGAAAAAGCTCCACGTGATGAAACATTCATCCTGTTCTGTTGTTTACCTCTGATCCAAGTCATTCGTTATTCTCTGTGTGTTGAAAGAACGATGTTCAGTTATAATTATGTGTTCATTAAAATTAGTCAGGCTAATCCAATCTAGTCTGAAATGGCTAAAAACATCTGAATTAAGAAAATTCTGCATGCATCACAAACTTCTTTAAATGGTTCTTTGACATTTTCCTCTCTGCAGGCCGACGTCTAACGGTTTCTTTTTTTCACTGGATTTATGGAGAAACTGTGGAGCAGCCAACCAGAAGCTATTCCATTAAAACTGCAGACATATTTTATTAGTCTCTGCTAGAGCGTGATACGCTCGCATGCAGAAATGTGTATTAGGACCAGGTTCAACAGAGTTAGAGCCGACGTTTGAACCGTGGACTTCAGAGATTTCAGACCAAACTGACGAGAAGAAGAAACACAGACATAAACCACAGAGCTGCAAACTGAAACTAACCAACACGAACGACAACATTTATGATCCTGAGCAGGTGTGGAGTTCACCTGTGTCTGTGAGACGCTCATTTACACACCTGCAGAAAACACTCAAACTAAAACTGAGAAGCTCCTGAGGTGCAGAGGTGGGACTCTTGTTGTTAGAATTATTGTATTTTCTTCTTCTTCTTCTTATCATGATTATTATTATTATTATTATTATTATTATTACAACTGTTATTGTTTATTATGTTTGTGTTAAATTATTTAACCCCTACTTAACCGTAACCCCCAATTTTCA
>OY660874.1:34060197-34177697 GCA_962446985.1 Xyrichtys novacula
TTTTTTTGCACATGTGACTCTAAATACATCTGAGAATTCACACACATCGATATTTAATCAAAAATCACAGGCGAAACTTCTCAACTAAGTCCAGTTGTCCTTTCAACATAGAACTTGAAATCATAGATGCTGCATCCTCAGTTTTAAACAACATCTTGGTTTAAGAAGCGCTGAGGACACAGGATGAGGAACAGTAATCAGTCCCAGTTTTCGGTCACTATTTCCAAACACAGACTCTAAATGATCTGCAGACCATCAAACTCAGTGTTTATCTTCAGGGTCTTCAGGGTCTCTGGTCGTATATTTCAGGATTTATTTTCTTTTTAAATCAGAAGCAGAAATGATGAGAAACAAAGAAGACTTTGAAATTAGAAAGACAACTTCTCTCCTTGAATTTACCTGAAATAGAAACTTCATTTAAAAAACTATAATTAGACATCTTCACACAGAGAGCACGACGCCGTCACTCTTGAATCTGAAGACTGAGCTTCGTCTCGCTGCCTGAAATAAACGGGTCGGTCTCAAACTGACAGTCGAGTTAAAAGAAGTGAAGAAACGAGGGAACGAGGGAGAGAGGGAGCGACTGTCAGAGCTGAACTCCTGCACCGTCACTTAGGAGGCTAATTTCAGGTCAGGGGTTCACAGCCTCTCAAGAGGAGGTCTTCAAAGCTACTCTTGATCCAGGACCTGCATAGACCTGGGACTCCTGTGGATTCAGTCCAAGTATCATTAAGTCCAATCAGATAGATTTCTGCAGAACAATCAGAACCAAGTGGACGGATCGGACCGTGACGAATAAAGACTGAAACAAGCAGAACTGAAAAAACACGTCAACCCAGAGGGACCAGAGGGACCAGAGGGACCAGAAGAACCAGAGGACCAGAGGCACCAGAAGAACCAGAGGGACCAGAGGAACCAGAGGGACCAAAGGAACCAGAGGGACCAGAGGGACCAGAGGGACCAGAAGAACCAGAGGACCAGAGGGACCAGAGGGACCAGAGGAACCAGAGGGACCAGAGGGACCAGAGGGACCAGAGGGACCAGAAGAACCAGAGGAACCAGAGGGACCAGAGGGACCAGAAGAACCAGAGGACCAGAGGAACCAGAGGGACCAGAGGGACCAGAGGAACACACTGAGCTGAAAATACGACTCTTCTGAACAAGAGCGACGGCCTGATGTCCAGATTTATTCATGAAGTGGAGAAATGACGTCACTGTTGGATTACAGCATTGACTAAAATATGAAGTTCTGTCTGTGAGACCCACTCTCCTCCTAAACCTGTTCTGACTCTGTCTGATGGCCAATCAGAGGCTGTATCTGTGATCAGCTGACCAGTGAAAACAGACCTCACAGTCTGCTCTGAAACAGGAAGAACTGTTTCCACAGAATTCGGACCCGTCCAGCTGGTTCTGGTGTCAGCAGACCTGAGCTCAAACCCTCTTTATTGACACCAGAGCTGTTCCAGAGCGTCACGGTTTACAGGAACCCTCGCAGCAGAGAAGGTGACAACGTTCTGATCCAGATCACTGGTTCCACTGGGACAGAATTCTGGATCCTCACTGGGAAAAAGGGGAACCATAAACTCTGTGTGTGTGTGTGTGTGTGTGTGTGTGTGTGTACCTGGGGTTGGCAGCGGCCCGCCCAGTGTGAGCTTTGAGCTCCCACAGCATGACCCGGCCGTCGCTGACCATCAGAGCGGCGTTGTTCTCGTTGACGGGGCAGATCACCATCCGATACGGCCGGACCGTCTTTGTGACCCGGATGGCGTCGCACTGAGAGCGCAGGTCGTACACGAGCTCGTGGACGCTCTGCTCGGGGTCTGAGGAAGAGGAGGACGAAGATAAAGAACGAAGAAGAGAGAAAAAAGTCAGAGAGAAGAGAGAGAATAAATGAAAAGAGGAGAAGATGAAATAATAAAGGAAATAAAGACGGAGGAGGAGGAGGAGGAGGAGGAGGAGGAAGATAAGAGAGCGAGGATTCAGAGAAAAGAAAGGAAGGCGAGTAGAGACATTAGAGAAGGACCTGAGGAGATAAGAAAGGAGACAGGAAATGATCCCAGTCCTGACTCCGTTTCTCATTTATCGCTTTAGTCGCTCTGAAAACCAGAATAAAGACCTCCTCATCAGCGGGTTATGATACCGCCAGACATCCTCACGTGAGTCCTTCATCACCATCCAATACGAGTCACTTTTTCACGTGGTCAGACCGCTGCAGCACCAGCCTACTTCCTGCCGCCATCATAGAAAACAACGACGCCACCAACAAAAATCCAAGATGGCTGCTGATCATAAATAAATCCCTCCAAATATCACTAACAGGAGCGATGAGGTCACCAAAACATGACCACATCACGTCCCTCCATCAGCTTCCCGTTCATTTTCAGATGTTCTTGTTTGTTTTTAAATCTGTAAACGGATCAGAACCACAGTTGACCTCTGACCTCTTCAATGTTCCCTGAGGTCAGCTGATCGACTCCGACTCCTCGTCCCTAAAACTCTGAAGATCTCCGTCCTTCTGTCACTTTCATGTCTTTTGAGTTTTTATTTCAGTTTAAATGTTTTTTTGTTTAACTCTGAGCTCCAACCTTAGACTTCATCAGAGACTCAAACCAAGGACCGAGACTAAACCTGACATAGGTGCTGAGACTGAGGAGAACTCGGGTCCAAACCAGCACAGACGGGTCCTTTTAAAGGGAAGGTTCTACGATGGAGGTCCACGGTGACCGGATCATGGTGAGACTCTTCTTCACCTCCGATAAAATAATCCTTTCACCTGAGCAGGTTTAATAAACTCAGGAGGCTGCAGGACCGCCGTAAACACGAACCAGGAGTCCCTGAGGAACCTGTCCTCGACGTCGCTGATGTGAACTGGAGACCAAATTATAAACTCAGAAATAAGTGAGAGTGACTTTAACGATGATGATGATAACTCAGCTGTAAATCTGCTCCTGTCCTGGACCGTCTCCAGACGTCGTCACAGATGCTGTTGTCGTGGACGGCAGAAGTTCAGAATTCTGAAACCGTTTCCAGATCCGGAGGTTCGCTCAGAGACGGTTTCCTGTTTCCTCTCTGTGTGAGTCTGAAAAAGCTCGGCTGACTGAATCTTTAACGTTAAAATCTCTGCGGGTCAGGAGGTGTTCAGGGTTTGTGTCCATTCAGCAGGAAGAGCTGGAGGGAAATCCGTTTAATTAACTTTACAGGTTAGAAATAAAATCAGAGTGATAGACTCTCCTGCTCCTGCCAACTCAGAGCACATGAATAATTCTGCTCATTTTGGACCAAGATCCCCACATGTTTCCCAGCTTTGGCAGCCACAGCTGATTTAATATGAATAATTTTTAAAGTTATAAACTTTAATTAAAGAAACTCGTCTGGCCGAAATAAAAGAGTGAGACACCCTCATTAAGAGATGGGAGGACTAAGAGATAGAGGGGGGGTCTGTAACCCTGAGATAAAGATTAATGAGACAGAGGAGTCCAGGGAGGAGCTGCAGAGACTCAAACCTCCGGGATCCAGACTAGGCCTGAACGATATATCGTTTGACTATCGTCATCGCGATGTACGTGTGTGCGATAGTCACATCGCAGAGCCTGCGATATTGGAGGTGGATGAACTCATTTAATTTCAAGGGTAACCGACTGAGATACACTCCATGTGACTCTGCATGTGCTGTGCAGCGATCCACCAATCGCCTTCGTCCTTAACTCAGTTGCCAATCAGACTCACTTCTCAGTTGCCAATCAGACTACCCTGCCAGCTGTCAATCAAAATCAGGGAGGAGAAAACCCACCCCTGCACATGTTCTGCACATGGAGGGAGACGTGTGTCCGCTGAGAATTACTTTCGGAACTTTACTCATGACTGTTTAGCCCAACAAATAAGAACTGTATGGGTTTTAAATTGTACATTTCCGTGGACCACTCTACTATAAGCAGTGCGCGTTTTGCGAGGTGCATGCAATTCTCGGAGGACATGCGTTTCTCGGCACAACACCGCTAACAACAACAACAACGATCGCAAAATGAACAACGAACAAGCGAAAACCACCGAAAATGAAGATTTGTTGCCAAAAAGAAAAGGAAAGTCAGTTATCTGGAATTATTTCGGTTAAAAGAAGGATGATGTCGACCAAAACACGTCTTCTGTGTTCACCTGTTTTCACAATAACGTCCCAGCACAATAAAAGCTAAAAATATCTCTGAGACAGACAGAAGCCATTCTACTAACATTCACAAAAAGAGGTAAGATCAGAGCAGATTAACTGTCCTCAAGATTTCAGCAGTGCAGCATAACATTAAGTGATATTCAGGTCATCTGGTGAAAATTCCTGTATTTTTAATATCGCAATATATATCGCAGGGTTGAAAAAAATCGCAATATTATTTTTTTCCAATATCGTGCAGCCTTAATCCAGACTGAGCCTGGATCAGCAGCGTCTCCTATCAAACAGGTTTCTGATCAATACAGTAGAGCGAACAGGACCAGTATCAGCTCCTCGATTTTCTCTGCTCTACGCTTCCGATGAGCGTCAATCCACACAGAGACGATCGTTTTTGACAGGAAGTCAAGCAGGAAAACCGCGAATGTCCTCCGGTATTTCAAAATAAAAGACCATCTGTGAACTCCTGACTGTGTATCAGTTGGTGTGGATTAGAAATCCTTCCTGGTTCTGGATTTATCAATAACAGAACAATCTGATGGTCGATCCCTGATCCATGTGGACCTGCTAACTCTGTCTGAAGGAAACAGCAGAAAGGATCAGAGTTTACTCTATCAAACAAATCCAAACACGCTGAGATCCTGTATGAGATACTCAACGCTGCTCTACAGAGACGATACAGAACGACGAGCTCAAGACGATCCTGGAGGTTTTTATGGTGGAGGTGAAAAATGAAGAAAGACAGAATCAGGCCGGCAGCCTCTCACAGGATTTATTTTAGTTTCAGCATCAAACAAACAAACTCAGGACCAACAGAGGAGCCCCAAAAATCCAGAGAACTGCTCCTCCGTCACCTTCCTACACCCCCCCATGGCGATTAGTCCGATCCCTGTGAGCGACCTTCACGTCGGTGTCTGAGAGTCAACAGCGTGACTTCTTCTGGACTCAAGAAAATAACTGAAACTTCATCATGAGCTGGACTCTCTTTGTGTGTGTGTGCGTGTGTGTTTGTGTGTGTGTGTGTGTGTGTGTGTGTGTGTGTGTGTGTGTGTGTGTGTGTGTGTGTGTGTGTGGAGGTACCTGCTGCCTCCTCGATGGAGGTGGTGGAGCGACACACTCGGAGGGTGATGCAGCCGTTCTCATGCAGACAGTAGAGGGCGTCACGCTGAGCGCAGGGGATCACCTGAACACAGAGCAACAAAATAAATCAACACTAGGGGGCGATATGGGTCTTTTCAGCGGCGCTGTTTCCGACCCCATCCAACCGTCAACAACAACAGCAGGTCGGTGTCAGACGTCAGAAGTGTCTACAACTGCTGCTGGGCATTTTGGAGAAACAAGAAGATGGAGCATCGTACAGCGTTGTTTTTGTCCGACATGATGGACGCGCTACTTTTTCTAAAGAGGAGACCAACGCTACTCCTCTACTCTGGGGGTTTGTTACGGGGTTAAAGGGGGCGTGGCCTGTAACTGATCATACTCCGACTACGCTGGTTACATGGTAGAGAAAATCGAACTTTAATCACATTATCAGAGTGTCTTAATCTGAGTTCTCAAACTCTGATTATAGTCGGACTGAGGTGTTTACATGACCTTCAGTTGTCCGGTCTTAATCGGAATAAGGCGATAATTCGGTTTAGTGTCATGGAAACGTACTGAGTGACAGCAGCTGGAGGAACCTCGTCAGCGCGGCTCTGTCGTAGAAGTTTCCTCCCTCTTTTCTGAAACATGTTCCTGAATATGTTTGTATAAAAAATGATATTCTGTCGTTTCTTCTCTCGCTCATTTGTTCGACCGGGTGTTTGTCGTGCACGGCGTATCCTTCAGGCTCATCATCCTCCATCTTTGTTGTCTGGTTGGTCCTGTCCAATCAGAGGGGAGCACCTGCTGACTCACTGCTGAGGAAGCGGTCCAGCTCCTTCTGCTGCTGGTTCAGACTCACCGACGTGGACTCCTTTAAGAGCTGTCAGGAGAACGTTTGTTTGACTTCCTCCTTACTTCCTGCTGCGGTTTGACGCCTCTCCACTGAAACGACAGATTTCACTCTGGACTGGATGAATCGGAGCGTACAGACGTCCCTGTCCTTGAGTTTTCACCCTCCAGCCTGGACTCTCTGGAGCTGAGCCATCACTCATGTAAATTGGCTGCACGACACGCTCTTTGTAACACTTAGCCGAGAGAGAGGGGGGCGGTGTCAGCTGAAGCAGATCTGGGGGTCTGAGTTCTGCTCCTCTAACTACAAGAACTCCTCCTCCTCCATCTTTGTTCTGTTTGACAACAAAGACGGTTGCTGCGTCCGAACTGCCCGCTCGGATACTACATCCTACTGCTAGATCCTACTCCTACATACTAAAAACGTTGGCCCAGTCGGACACACTAGACGAGCGGTGGGGAAAGACGACCCCCGCAGGCAGAGAGTAGGTACTGCGCCCGTGCAGACAGTGGTAACTGAAGCCCCTCATCTGTGGGCCTGGCTGTATTACTGCAGCTGTGCAGTTTAATGATGGAATAAGTGAGCTTTACCTCCATGATGTCGCCACATATTTGCTCATAAAATGATTACTTGGGCAAATATGACACCATGACATGACAAAGAGATACAACCGCACATTTTTTAGGACAGTGTGTGAAGTTACATGAAACTTACATCTGTACTGCTGCGGACCCGCCTGCTGCTGCTCCGACATGGTGCGCGCTGCTGTGGCCAGCCGGCGTTCGCGACACTTTTAAATAGGCAGAGCAGCTGGTGGCGCTAGCATCACATGCGCTTCTACAACTTTTAAGAGGACGAAGAAGAAGCCCGCGGTGCATTTTGGGTCAGTAGCATGCCCGTAGGATGCACCGAGACCAACCTACAATGTGGGCGTGTCTAGTATCTGAAGTAGTATCTGAAGTAGCATGCTACTCGCTCCGGTGGCCAATTCGGACATGCTACATACTACTTCGACTACTACTTGGAGATTCAGACGCAGCTAGTGTAGGGACGTGGGTGACTCCGCCTCACAGAGTCATCGAGCCACGTCAGCCACCATGACAGGGCGAGGAGGCGTTCTCCAGGAACAGGACTTCCTGTTGTTTTGGGTGGTGGACATGCTGAGGTAGAGGCGGTTCTTTTCTCTCTCTCTTAAAAACCTGAATGACTGACCGCCACACGCCTCCCTGAGCGCGGTCAGTCTGGTGTCCTTTCTGACTGATACTGCCCCCTTGTGGAGATGAAGTTAACGATATTCTACCTCTCAGTCGAGATGATGCTGCTTTCTCAATCAGAGCCACACTGAACCATCCGACGTACGTCAAGTTCAGAACGGTGACCCGGCCGAGTCCACGCTCAGCAATTATTCATTCGTCTGTGGAAAAAAAAGGTCACTGACAACTCCCATGGTGAACATTTCAGCCCAGAAAGACGGAGAAGTTCCAGGGAAAGCAGGACGAACCGTTTCCGTCACAAATCCTTTATCGAAAACCTTCAAAGCGTTCATCAATTTTCAATTAGTAAGACCGACTCAAAACGAGGAGAAGTTTCAGAGAAAGGTCAGAGAGCTGCTGAGAGGAACAAAAACTCCAACCACAGGAACAGGTTTCTCTGCTCTGATGAGGTGAGCTGTGAGAGGAGGAAGAAAAGTGGAGAGTTTTATCACTCATGGCAGGAGGAATTGGCTCCCCGAGAGAATCATCCATAAAAAGAGACAGATTTTGGTAAAACCCCCGGTGTACTGCAATAAAAGGAGAACCTGCAGCAGCGGCGGGTTCATCTGAGGAGAAGAAGAAGAAGAAGGAGGAGGAGAAGGCTGTTAAAGCAGAGCTGATATTTAGTCTGCCTCCAACAACCAAATACAGAAACATCTCCATCAACAAATACAGAAACATCTTCATCAACAAATACTGAAACATCTCCATCACGTCCTCCTGACGGACCTCATCTTCTCAGGCTCGGGGACAGACCAGA
Source organism: Xyrichtys novacula (assembly GCA_962446985.1). NCBI lineage: Eukaryota > Metazoa > Chordata > Actinopteri > Labriformes > Labridae > Xyrichtys > Xyrichtys novacula. Next base: position 34,068,303 of record OY660874.1, read on the forward strand.
GCCCAGCAGTGAAAGGAAGGATCTTTGTTGCTGTTAATTCTTAAAAAATGAGTATTTTGTTTGAAGCAGCATCTTAGAGTAAAACTGTATCAGGACCATTTATCTGCTGGTCTATGAGAGCAGAGGTCTGCAGACCCCACAGGTGATGGTTCAGATAAATCAACGCCATGAAAAGACTCAAAGAGAGATCTCAGCCTCACCTGAATGAAGGGCACCCCTGAGCGCTCGATGGCCACCACGCCCACCGTCTGACTGAGCTCCAGGTCCAGGATCAGGATCTCTCTGGGGTACAGCAGCAGCATGTGGTTCCTCTTGGACGGCAGGTAGGACAGCTGGAGACAGTCGTTGAGCGTCACGGCCTCGGCTCTGAGGGAGGAGGAAACGATCAGAGGTTCACGACAGGACGGGCTGAGTTACAGTCATGAGGAGAGGAGAGGGAAACAACAGTGTGAGGAGGAGGAGGAGGATGAAAATGATGAGGATGAAGATAGGGATAATGATGATGATGATGATGATGATGATGATGATTTAGGAAGAACATTTATGACCATTTCTTCATGGAAATACAATCAGAGACACTAAGACAGAAGAACTACTGCGTCTGTAAAATGATCAATATGGTGATTATTACTTCAAGGAACTGATGAAGAAATGATCATAAATGTTCTTCCTTGAGCTGCGGCACCCCACTGTAGTCTGTAATGGACTGGCCTGAGGTCTCTCTACAAACAAGCGTCTGCTGGAAGAGAGTAGGTGAGTTGTGTTTAGTCTCTTTGCTAAAGAAATGAGTCAAAGTTAAAAAGATGTTTGGTGTCTAGTACTATGTCTGTGACCCTATATGTCCTGTTGATGAAGTTAGGTGCTGTTCTGAACATTATTTGTGGATATAGAGATTTTAATTCTTCAGACTTTCTCATGATCGTCTCCTGCTCCTCGTTTGTAAAGTACACGGTCCCTCGCTCTCCGGCCTGCTCTGACGCTCCAGACTTGTCCGTGTTCACGATTGGTCAGATGCGGCGGGCTCCGCCTTACATGTGTGCACGCGCTCATAGCAAAGCTGGCTCAACTTACGAGGTTGTTAACCAGCGTCGTAAGACCGTTTAGCGAGACCGCTGGCTACCGCGCTAAGTTGAGTGAGGTAGCTCCAAGGCGACTAGGTTGAACCTGCTTCGTAGAACAGGCCCCTGGTCTGTTTCTGCAGAAAGTGTCCCGACATAATGAGTCTGTGCAGAAACAACACATGCATATGGAATATGTAAATATGAAGATGGCCGAGGCGGTGTGAGGACAGATCTAATAAACACTTCTTGATCTTTATTCCGGGTCTGGCTGCAGAGTTATAAATGAGTCACAAACTTAAAAGAGATTTCTGTCTAATGCTGGGAGGCTGATGAATTAAGCAGGTGCTGGCTCTGTCACATCCTAATCCCCTCCATTATTCTGAGTCCCCAAAATGTCAGACCAAGTATGTTTGATCTAACTCGATTTATGTGTGTTTAAATTAGTCACAAATACTATTATCCACGGCAGCAGCAGCAGCAGCCAGGTCTCATCATCTCTCCACACGAGGACAACAAAGTCCTCAACAGTTCTGCTTCTGACCGAGTCTGTGGTCAGAACTCAGTCTGCAGGTTTATTCCTTTATAACAATCAGAACATCAATGTGGGGGAGAGCGGGCGGATCAAACGGGCCCAAGAGAGGGTCCTTCAGAACCTGCAGAGATAAATCCCAGAGTTCAGCGAAGTCAGGCAGAGATCAGGACTGAGAAGTTAAAGTCACAGAGAGAGAGAGAGACAGAGAGAGAGAGAGAGAGAGAGAGAGAGAGAGAGAGAGAGAGAGAGAGAGAGAGAGAGAGGGGGGGGGGGGGAGAGGGAGAGAGGGAGAGAGAGAGAGAGAGAGAGCGAGAGAGAGAGAGAGAGAGAGAGAGAGAGAGAGAGAGAGAGAGAGAGAGAGAGAGAGAGAGAGAGAGAGAGAGAGAGAGAGAGAGAGAGAGAGAGAGAGAGAGAGAGAGAGAGAGAGAGAGAGAGAGAGAGAGAGAGAGAGGGGAGAGAGAGAGAGAGAGAGAGAGAGAGAGAGAGAGAGAGAGAGAGAGAGAGAGAGAGAGAGAGAGAGAGAGGGGGGGGGAGAGGGAGAGAGAGAGAGAGACAGAGAGAGAGAGAGAGAGAGAGAGAGAGAGAGAGAGAGAGAGAGAGAGAGAGAGAGAGAGAGAGAGAGAGAGAGAGAGAGAGAGAGAGAGAGAGAGAGAGAGAGAGAGAGAGAGAGAGAGAGAGAGAGAGAGAGAGAGAGAGAGAGAGAGAGAGAGAGAGAGAGAGAGAGAGAGAGAGAGAGAGAGAGAGAGAGAGAGAGAGAGAGAGAGAGAGAGAGAGAGAGAGAGAGAGAGGGGGGAGAGGAGAGAGAGAGAGAGAGAGAGAGAGAGAGAGAGAGAGAGAGAGAGAGAGAGAGAGAGAGAGAGAGAGAGAGAGAGAGAGAGAGAGAGAGAGAGAGAGAGAGAGAGAGAGAGAGAGAGAGAGAGAGAGAGAGAGAGAGAGAGAGAGAGAGAGAGAGAGAGAGAGAGAGAGAGAGAGAGAGAGAGAGAGAGAGAGAGAGAGAGAGAGAGAGAGAGAGAGAGAGAGAGGGGGAGAGAGAGAGAGAGAGAGAGAGAGAGAGAGAGAGAGAGAGAGAGAGAGAGAGAGAGAGAGAGAGAGAGAGAGAGAGAGAGAGAGAGAGGGGAGGGAGAGAGGGAGAGAGAGAGAGAGAGAGAGAGAGAGGGGGGGGGGGGAGAGAGAGAGAGAGAGAGAGAGAGAGAGAGAGAGAGAGAGAGAGAGAGAGAGAGAGAGAGAGAGAGAGAGAGAGAGAGTGAGTGGTGGTGACCTGAATTCACCCGAAATATTCAGACTTCCTGTCTTCAGACATCACACACACACACACACACACATACACACACACACACACACACACACACACACACACACACACACACATACACACATACACACACACACACACACACACACACCCTCCTTACAAACTCTGCTCTTAAAGGGATATACCGGCGACTTTAGTAACGACCGCAGGATAGAAATACAGAGAGCCACGCCCCCAACCAAAACGCCACTCTATAGCCACAAATAATGCTCAGAACAGCACCTAACTTCATCAACAGGACATATAGGGTCACAGACATAGTACTAGACACCAAACATCTTTTTAACTTTGACTCATTTCTTTAGCAAAGAGACTAAACACAACTCACCTACTCTCTTCCAGCAGACGCTTGTTTGTAGAGAGACCTCAGGCCAGTCCATTACAGACTACAGCGGGGTGCCGCAGCTCAAGGAAGAACATTTATGATCATTTCTTTATCATTTCCTTGAAGTAATAATCACCATATTAATCATTTTAAAGACGTGGTAGTTCTTCTGTCTTAGCGTCTCTGATTGTATTTCCATGAAGAAATGATCATAAAAAAATCAGAAACTGTTTTTTATGGCGTACCTTAAAGGTACCAAAGGTACGCCATAAAAAAATCACCAGACTGGTCTGACATTTAGTTTGTATCTGTATAAAAATCTGAGTTTAAAAATTAAAGGAAAATGAACAAATGAGACAGTTTGATTATTTTTAAGAGATTAACTGAATTTTCAGGGAAAAACACATACAGTGATATTTACAGCCCAACTCGAGTACAGAGACCTCTCCAGATCCTCTAAATGAGACCAGCACATTTTAATCTAAGATCCAGTTTGTGATTTTAATAAAACTAACTTCATTTTCATTATTCAAAGCCTCTTTTATTAAAACTCTTAAACTAACATCTGAAATCACCACAAGTGTCCCCTGCAGTCCTCTGAATAACAAACACGGCCCCGGAGAATGAAACTTTGAATCACTGTTATTTTAATGATGTAAAATAAATATCCATGACTCTGATGAAATTAAAATCAGACTCAGTTCAGCCTCTTCATTATTCTTTTCATCAGCTCTCATGTTTGGAGGATTCAGAACAAACTCTCAGAGCTGAATCTGACAGGAACTGATGTTTAAATCATGACTCTGGGTTCACACATGAAAACTAAATATACGAAAAATAAAGAGAACAGATGAATAACTGAATTAAAGAGTCCAAGTAAAGACAGAACAGGAAATCTGTGAGGATGAGAGAGAAACTGCGTCAAACTCATCGTCTGAAAACAGCTGATATTTATCATCAGCTTCAGATAAATACTTCAGATCATTACAAATGGGGCCCAGTCAAGGTGAAAGTCAAAAGCATTGGTGCTACTGTAGATGCCAACAGACTACCAGCAAACACGATGTTTGCAGGACTTCTACAACGAGGATAAAGTGACATAGTCCAGGACCCGAGGGAGGACAGTTTAGCGATGGCGCTACAACACGCTACAGCAGGTCCGTTTGACAAGAAACACTTCTGTTACAGACACTTGTCTTACTTTGTTAAAGCGGTTTACCTGTCCAGCAGAAAGGTTACAGGGTCACCAAGATCCCCAAGCGTCCCCCATGGTTTATGTTGACCCGGCTTTTTAGCTCTTGTCCGGTCTACCTCCGTTTTAAGCGCCCGTTATTCCTCCAGAGTCTCCGGTATTTACTTTGTTTTCTTGCTTGTGTCGGCAGTCGTGGCCAAAGGAGGATTCAGACAATTTTCTGAACTTTCTGGTTGGTTTCTACTGTCCGATATTGTAGCACGCTAACTTTGTTTGGGCTCCTGAACGACACGGGGGAGCAGCATTTTCTTGTTGACAGTTTTCTTGTTGCCTGGTTTCGTGTTGACTGTTTATGGTTGACTGATTTCTTGTTGACTGTTTTGATGTTGACTGTTTTCTTGTTGACTGTTTATGGTTGACTGTTTTCTTGATTGTTTTCTTGCTGACCGTTTTCTTGTTGACTGTTTTCTTGTTGACTCATTATGGTTGACTGTTTTCTTGTTGACTGTTTTCTTGCTGACTGTTTTCTTGTTGACTGTTTTCTTGTTGACTGTTTTCTTGTTGACTGTTTTCTTGTTGACTCATTATGGTTGACTGTTTTCTTGTTGACTGTTTTGATGTTGACTGTTTTTTTGTTGACTGTTTTCTTGTTGACTCATTATGGTTGACTGTTTTCTTGCTGACCGTTTTCTTGCTGACTGTTTTCTTGTTAACTGTTTATGGTTGACTGTTTTCTTGTTGACTGTTTATGGTTGACTGTTTTCTTGCCGACTGTTTTCTTGTTGACTGTTTTCTTGTTGACTGTTTTCTTGTTGACTGTTTATGTTTGAGTGTTTTCTTGCTTGTGTCGGCAGTCGTGGCCAAAGGAGGATTCAGACAATTTTCCGAACTTTCTGGTTGGTTTCTACTGTCCGATATTGTAGCACGCTAACTTTGTTTGGGCTCCTGAACGACACGGGGGAGCAGCGTTTTCTTGTTGACAGTTTTCTTGTTGCCTGGTTTCGTGTTGACTGTTTATGGTTGACTGATTTCTTGTTGACTGTTTTCTTGTTGACTGATTATGGTTGACTGTTTTCTTGTTGACTGTTTTGATGTTGACTGTTTTCTTGTTGACTGTTTATGGTTGACTGTTTTCTTGATTGTTTTCTTGCTGACCGTTTTCTTGTTGACTGTTTTCTTGCTGACTGTTTTCTTGTTGACTGTTTTCTTGTTGACTCATTATGGTTGACTGTTTTCTTGTTGACTGTTTTGATGTTGACTGTTTTCTTGTTGACTGTTTTCTTGTTGACTCATTATGGTTGACTGTTTTCTTGTTGACTGTTTTGATGTTGACTGTTTTCTTGTTGACTGTTTTCTTGTTGACTCATTATGGTTGACTGTTTTCTTGCTGACCGTTTTCTTGCTGACTGTTTTCTTGTTGACTGTTTTCTTGTTGACTCATTATGGTTGACTGTTTTCTTGCTGACCGTTTTCTTGCTGACTGTTTTCTTGTTAACTGTTTATGGTTGACTGTTTTCTTGTTGACTGTTTATGGTTGACTGTTTTCTTGCCGACTGTTTTCTTGTTGACTGTTTTCTTGTTGACTGTTTTCTTGCTGACCGTTTTCTTGCTGACTGTTTTCTTGCTGACTGTTTTCTTGCTGACTGTTTTCTTGTTAACTGTTTTCTTGTTGACTGTTTTCTTGTTGACTGTTTTCTTGTTGACTGTTTTCTTGCTGACCGTTTTCTTGCTGACTGTTTTCTTGCTGACTGTTTTCTTGTTGACTGTTTTCTTGCTGACTGTTTTCTTGCTGACTGTTTTCTTGCCGACTGTTTTCTTGTTGACTGTTTTCTTGCTGACTGTTTATGTTTGAGTGTTTTCTTGCTTGTGTCGGCAGTCGTGGCCAAAGGAGGATTCAGACAATTTTCCGAACTTTCTGGTTGGTTTCTACTGTCCGATATTGTAGCACGCTAACTTTGTTTGGGCTCCTGAACGACATGACATTAAAATGCTTCTTTAACGGATCCCTCCCCCATCTTTAACACTCAGACGATAAAGTGAAACCAAAACTTCTCCGACTAAACTCCAGATCTCTGTACCTCAAACTAAAGTACTGAAGCTCCTGGTTTATGTGAGCAAACATGCTGATTTATGAGCTTCACTTCCTCTCCTCTGGACTCAGGACCAGACTCTCCTGGACCTGATTTATTCTGCTCTCCTGCAGGTTTCAGCGGCGGCAGAGACAGAGGCAGAGAGCAGAGATACTGGAACACTGAACATGATTAACAACAGACAGACACACACAGACACAGGTAGACCAAGGTGTTCAACATCCTGAGAAGCAATTACACACCATGTGATTGGTGGGCTAAGGAGGTGTCAGCGACGCACACCGAGGTAACAAAGGCAGAAACAGAGGGAGGCGATAAAGACGACTATGATTAATGAAGCGCACGTGTGTGTGTGTGTGTGTGTGTGTGTGTGTGTGTGTGTGTGTGTGTGTTACAGCAGGACGTGGGGGGGGGCCGAGTTTCTGCTGCCATTAATAAAACCTGTTTGACTCTGAGCTGCAGGAACGTCACACCGGCCTTCGGCTCTTCGTCTCTTTTATGAAGTCAGTTTTCAACTCCGACTTCAGTTCGTCGCTTAAAGATGAAGAAACGAGTTCAGCCTCCACTTCCCAGAAGTCTGAGTATCAAAGATTCATCGAACCCTTCCTCTTCATCAGGAACTTTAATATCTGACACCGGACTTGATTTGATAACCGCCGCTGAGTCTGACTGAGACGCCGTTTTCAATCTCTGCAAAAGAACATTTAAAGTCGCTAAAATGGATCAGAATTAAACCGTGACGGAGGAACCCGGCGGCGTGCTGACTTTAATAAAGACAAGCCTCTGAAGGATCAGAGAGAGACTCCAAACCTGTCTCCCATTACTCAGATCAGCTCATATTACCAAAACCACGTTCTCGCCTCGTCCATCTCATGAAATAAACTCGACTGACGCTGAATTTCTCTGACGTTTTTTACGACCAACCGCCTAAAGCATCAGGATTCACCTCAAATATGTTCGTGATCTTTACAAAAAACGACCCACAGCTTCAGAGGTCGGAGAGAAGACGCCAACGTCTCAACGTTTTATAAAAACAGAGAAAAGTCGGAAAGAGTTTGAGTGAATTTTTCCACGATAACAGAGAGTCAAAGGGGGGAACCGTGAACACGGAGGAGAAGAACTCGCTCTTACGTGGGTTTCTCGTTGGTGATCAGCACTTTGACTTTGTTCAGAGCCTTCTTGGCACCGGTGGGGGCGGGAGCAGCGGCCGGCGCAGGTTTGGTGTGGGCGGGGCTCGCGTGCGGACTGGCGATGTAGACCTTTTTACCGGCACTGCCCGGCGGTTTGGAGTGAGAGAAGTCGGTGATGAAGACGATTCCTTCGCTGGTCAGCACTGCAGAGGAAGAGGGAGAAGAGAGATGTTAGTCAGACCGGGTTCAGGTCAGCGGACCTGGTTCTGGTTCTGTCTGCAGGGTCATGAAACGAGAGCATGTGAGGTGATCAGGAGTTTCCACCTCAGAGTCCTGCTGACTCTGCTGGACTCCTCTGGTTGGGAGCAGTGTTGTTTCCGTTCCAACTGGACTTACGGCGAAACGTCTCAAGTCAGACAGTCGTTCTTTCAACGAAGAACTGGAAATCATAGATGCTGCATCCTCAGTTTTAAACAAGATCTGCAGCTTTAGGAGGAACATCTGCGTCCGTCCAGACAACGACGTTTTCAGGGACGACCTTCAGATGATCCCTCTCTGGTTTTGTGTCTGGATTGTAAACCTTGTTGCAGGTGTAGAAACGTCTGGAAACCCTCGATCGATCGCCTAAAGGGTAAACTATTGAACACTTTTTACCCCGTAGAGAAACACGAGATAGATCCTGAGAAACTGTGAACTATAGTCATGGTGTCACGTAAGAAGTGTTGAACAGGTTTACTGTGATATGAAGTCACAGATTTACAGAGACGAACGTTTTCAGTCTTTTTTAATTTAAACTAAAGAGTCAAAGTCGTTTGGTTTGCACTTTTGCGGCCGTCTGCTCGGCTCTGGCGTCACTTACGCGCCATATTTGAGGGGTCAAAGGGGTCGAAGGAGAAGGAGAGGATGTTCTCGGCGTAACTCTTCTTCCACAGCTTGGTGCCCGTGTCTCCGTTCCACAGGACGATGTAGTTCGGAGGATGGACCGCCAACAGCAGGTCACGGGACGCATCCTGATTCCACAACCACTCCAGGTCTAGAAACGGAGAGGAGAGAGACGGTGAGGTGGGGGTGTGGGGGGGTTTCTTAATGAAAACAAACAGCCCTCGGCACAGAGGATAAATCCACAGAGAGGATTACTCACCCTGGATGGGTTTGGAGTGCTCCTGGATCTCACAGTGGGCCGTCCCGCTCACCACGTCCCACACGATGATCTTCCCTGAGGCGTCTCCTGAAGCCAGCCGCAGACAGTAGGGAGAGCTCAGGTTGTGGTAGTAGTTCTCTCTGGACCATTTCACCTGACAAACACACACAAAAAAGGACATGCTGCAGGATCAGACTGTCGCCATGGAAACGCTGCAACACTCACACACGCAGTAATCTCAGAGGTGTCAACGAGCGACTCCGACAGCCGTTTAATTTAATCCTTTAAGTCCCGAATCTGTGAACATGATCTGAGGAGGATAAATGAATGAATATTAAAATAATCATAAAGACCTGTTAGTGTGTTTATTCAGTTACAGTCAGACAGCAGCAGGGACGTCAAACACTGAATATGAGAGACACAGACCGTTCCACAGCACTCACACAAATATGCTCTTATGTTGTTGTGTGAAATCTGCAGCTTTAAAAACACAAAAGTCCACGACGAGCTCCTAAAGCAGCGTGTGTATATATATATATTTATATATGTATATATATATATATATAAATATATATATATACATATACATTTATATATATATATATATATATATATATATATATATATATATATATATATATATATATATATATATATATATATATATATATATATATATATATATATATATATAATATATATATATATATATATATATACATATATATATATATATAAATATATATATATATATATATTTTTATATATATACATATATATAAATATATATATATATTATATATATATATATATATATATATATATATATATATATATATATATATATATATATATATATATATATATATATATATATATATATATATATATATATATATTTATATATATGTATATATATGTATATATATATATATATATATATATATATATATATACATATATATATATATATATATATATATATATATATATATATATATATATATATATATATATATATATATATATATAAATATATATATATATATTATATATATATATATATATATATATATATATATAATATATATATATATATATATATTTTTATATATATATATATATATATATATATATATATATATATATATATATATATATATATATATATATATTTATATATATACATATATATAAATATATATGTATATATATATATATTTATATATATATACACACATGTATTTATAAATGTTTGTATTTATATCCATATGAATTCTTCCTGTCCAGTTTTCATGTGTAATAAAAACCTCTCCACTCTTCTCAGAATGTCCCTGAACAGTTTTGCACTATTTAATAACTCTCACTCTGCTGTAAAGTCCATTTTTAAAACTCCAACCACATCACATTACTGAGCACCTTAAACTGTCTGCATATCTTTCACCCCATCTGTAATATTTAATATTTAGCATTGTATATTTATGACTCATCTCAATAGCCCACGTTCTTCATATCTCACTTTTATCTCTTAGTATGTTTAGCATATTCAGTCTGTGTTTATTGTATATACTTAGTATTTTTAGTCTGCATTATACTTACTTCTTATATTTAATGTTATTCTGTATTCTCTATTTGCTGCTGTAACAAGAGAATTTCCCAGTTTGGATCAATAAAGTATATCTATCTATCTATCTATCTATCTATCTATCTATCTATCTGTCTGTTTATTTTAACTTCTTTATTGTACGAAGGTCCGCTCTATTCCTTCAGTTTTCCTGTTTCTGGAGCTGATTTCACAGACGACCGTCTCAGACACGTCTCCTCTGCTCTGTTTTTCTGAGTGACTCTGATGGTTGATTTTCTGTTCTCTCTGTTTTTCCTGTAAACGTGTTCGTTTTCCTCCGTCGCACAGAGAGACTGTGCTGCAGGACATCTAATGACTTCATATCCTGATAAACTTGAATCATAAATCCATCTCTAACTGACCGTCAAACTTTTTATTCATGTTCTTTTTATTTATTCACAGATTTCTTCTTTTAAACGTGTTTTTTTCGTTTGTTTAGTCGGAAACTTTGCGCCGTAAACACTGAGATGCAAAAGTCGATAGTCTGCTCTCAAAATGACAAATGACTCTGTGAGGGAGTCGCTCTCTGAATAATTGATTGTGTCGGAGTATTTCCTGTTCTTTACTTTGGTTTGTGTTCTGATGCGGCGTGCAGACGGACGACTCGCTCTGCGTCTGCGGAGCGTCAGAAGATTAAAGTCTGTGTCCGAGTGAAGAATGAGAGAGCGTCTGATTGAGGCCGGGCTCCGAGTAATCAGTGCACAATTCATTACCTACCCTTACTACACACACACACACACACACACACACACACACACACACACACACACACACACACACACACACACACACACACACAGGGCTCTCTGCTGCTCTGACTGAAACATTAAAAAACTGAAAAATAATAAAATCTTTTAAACGCAGTCTTTACTGACCTTTATTGACCTTTATTGACTTTTATTGACCTTTATTGACCTTTATTAACCTTTATTGACCTTTATTGACCTTTATTAACCCTCTCCTGGTTTCAGTGACAGAACTTCTATGGCGGTAAATCCACAAACCCTCCTCCAGGATCGTCTCTGCTCATTGGTTTAGTTAAGATGGAGATCTGGTTTTATAGATCTATGAAGGAGTGGAGGCCCCAGGTCACCTCCTCTCTGGTCCTGAACTCTACATCTCATTATTACAGAATATTTTAGACTTTAAAATGTCTCAGAAACTTTTTCCACGAGGTCTGGAGTGTTAGTGAAAGTGGATTTGATTCCACACTTGTCAGACTCTGCGCTCATTAATGATCAGCCTGACGTGAAACAGACGGTCGGATCAATGAGGTCGATCTACATTTGTGCTGATGGACTAACTGGATAAAAACATGAACAGAAACATTAACAGCAGGAATAAGAGACAGTGGGATAGTGATGTAGAATTGATCATTCATGTGTTCATCTCATCTCGTATTGATGACTGTACTTCTTTATTTGTTTTGATAAGGCGGTGATGATGAGGAGACTTCAGACAGACACGCCCAAATCTGCTCGTCTAATCACGTCCTGATTGGCTGTCGGTTAATTTTCATATTAACTTTAAAATGTTAGTTCTGACTCTCCGGGTGCTGCGTGGTCAGACCCTCCAGTACATCACTGATTCGTTGTGCCCCTGCTCTCCGAGGCCCACCCTTCGGTCGTCAGGCCAGAACCTCCTAATGGAGCCGAAGACCCGGTTTAAGACTCGGGGAGACCGTAGTCCCCAGACTCTGGAACGATCTCAGTGGATCTGAATCTTTGAATGAACAGGGTTCAGTTTGTCTCTTTATACCTGCTCTTAATTCCATACTCACCTGTTCTGTTATTCCTGTCTGTATCTGTACTTTTGTTTTATATCTAATTACACTGATTTATGTTCAGGGATTTTTATCTGTATAAATAAACTTTACTGACTTTTTATGATATTAAACTAAATCATCACTTTATTTTGAAAGGAGGCGAATCTGAGAGAAATCTGATATAAACTTCAGGAGAGTGTGCGTGTGTGTGTGTGCGTGCATGTGTGTGTGTGTGTGTGTGTGTGTGCATGTGTGCGTGTGTGTGTGTGTGTGTGCGTGTGTGCGTGCGTGCATGCGTGTGTGTGTGCATGCGTGTGTGTGTGTGTGTGTGTGTGTGCATGTGTGCGTGTGTGTGTGTGTGTGCATGCGTGTGTGTGTGCATGCGTGTGTGCGTGCGTGTGTGTGTGTGTGTGCGTGTGTGCGCATGCGTGTGTGTGTGCGTGTGTGTGCGTGCGTGCGTGCGTGTGTGTGTGTGTGCGTGTGTGTGTGTGTGTGTGTGAGATAACGACAAAGACATGCGAGCAGAAGAAGACTCACCTTGACCACGATAGCTTTGTGCTTCTCCAGCACCTGGATGGTCTGAGACGTCTTCGGGTCGATGATGAGAATACTGGAGTGACATCCCTGAGCTATCAGGCCCTGCCAGCCCCTACAAAATAAAAGTCCGAGGAAGAGGAAGGTGAGTGATGAGGAGGGAGCTGAGAGAGATGTCCTCTGCAGAGCTGGTTTTTACAGAGGTCTGCTCCGGACCACACAGAGATAACGACGAGGAACAAATCAGAGCTCTGTATTTTTATGAGACAGACTCAGAGTCAGGTCCTCCTCCAGCTGTTTCCACTCAGTTAGTGTCGCTCCAAAGCTGCTGAGTCAGTCAGATCAACCCTCCATCACCTCTCTGCAGACATGAAACTCTACGCTGCTGATCCAGTCAGACTGCACCTGTGTCCTCTAACTATGAAACAACATCTGACAGTTACAGGGAACGCCGACGGAGACGACCTGCTCCTCACTTCCTGTCCATCTGAGTTGAATTAAATTAAACTGATTTTAACAGAGAACTTCCTGATAACTCAGAGAAATCAGCGATCTCCTTTCATTATTAAAGACGGACAGAGATGAAGAGGAAAACTGTCCTGAGGGCTGAGGAGAGGGTCCACTCAGCTCCCAGTCCACATCCAGCATCCCTGATGGTCTGGGGACCATCAGAGTCCATGTTGTCTGTGAGGGCTCCATTAAAGGGATATTCTGGTGTGAAATTAAGTTAGAGTCAAACCCACCGAATGTTGCCGACCGCTTGCTTCTCTAGTTATACCAACTTTAGTATATTTACACTGTTGTCCATTACTGACTACAGCGGGGTGCCGCAGCTCAAGGAAGAACATTTATGATCATTTCTTCATCATTTCCTTGAAGTAATAATCACCATATTGATCAATTTACAGACGCGGTAGTTCTTCTGTCTTAGCGTCTCGGTCTGATTGTATTTCCATGAAGAAATGATCATAAATGTTCTTCCTTGAGCTGCGGCACCCCGCTGTAGTCTGTAATGGACTGGCCTGAGGTCTCACTACAAACAAGTGGCTGCTGGAAGAGAGTAGGTGAGTTGTGTTTAGTCTCTTTGCTAAAGAAATGAGTCAAAGTTAAAAAGATGTTTGGTGTCTAGTACTATGTCTGTGACCCTATATGTCCTGTTGATGAAGTTAGGTGCTGTTCTGAGCATTATTTGTGGCTATAGAGTGGCGTTTTGGTTGGGGGCGTGGCTCTCTGTATTTCTATCCTGCGGTCGTTACTAAAGTTGGTATAACTAGAGAAGGAAGCGGTCGACAACATTCATCTCTGGAGGCGGGGTCTAACTCGGTGTTTGACCATAACTTAATTTTACAGCAGAATATCCCTTTAAGAAGAGCTAAGGTCGCACCAACATGAACCTTTTAATGACTTTATACAAAACATGTTACTGAGGTCAGATTTGAAAAAAAGACTTTAAAAATTAAAATAATATTTAATTTTTTAATTTTTCTTTTTTTTAAAGATCCTGAAACCATCATTGATTAATTAATTAATGCTTCAGATTTCATACAGCGCTGAAACAGCAACCCTCAAAGTGCTTTTCATTGGATCCATTATTCATTCTTTTTTTTTTTTAATTATTTTTGTATTTGCAGCAGTGGAAGGTCTCGGCCACCGTAGAATAGAGTATAATAGATAAAAATACACATGAATGTGAGGAGGAGACCCTGTTTTTGTTCTGCTGTATAATGAAGATGACAGTTCTGTTTACACTCAGTCTGATGGTTTACAGAGACGAACAACATCCAGAGATATCTGCAGAGACACGAGTTACAGACACACACAGACAGACACACACACAGTTAGAGACACACAGTTAGAGACACACACACACACACAGTTAGAGACACACACACACACAGACACACACACAGTTAGAGACACACACACACACACACACACAGTTAGAGACACACACACAAACACACACACAGTTAGAGACACACACACACACACAGTTAGAGACACACACACAGTTAGAGACACACACACACACACACACACACACACACACACACACACACACAGTCAGAGACACACACACACACACACACACACACACACACACACACACACAGACACACAGTTAGAGACACGCAGTTACAGACACACACACACACAGTCAAAGACACACACACACACAGTAAGACACACACACACACACACACAGTTAGAGACACACACACACACACACACACACACAGTAAGACACACACACACAGTTAGAGACACACACACACACACACACACACACAGTAAGACACACACACACAGTTAGAGACACACAGTAAGACAGACACACACACACACACACACACACACACACACACACACACACAGTTAGAGACACACACACACACACACACACACACACACACACACACACACACACACAGAGAGACACACACACACACACAGTTAGAGACACACACACACACACACACACACACACACACACACACACACACACACACACACACAGTATCACACTGACTTGATTTGATCCCAAATATGAAACACGGATCATCTTACCCCACTCTCCCCTATTTAGACCCTGATCCTGATCATGTGGACTCGGGTCTCAGATCACATGACCCAGGAGGGTCCATGTAGACCCGATTCTGAACTAAAACCTGATCCGGTTTCAGTGACAGTCGATCCAAAGAGGAGTTTAATATAAACAGCCGATAAAACCGCGATAATACGATCGGATCGGTTTAAAGAACAGTAGGTATATTTACTAACAGGCTAACATGCTAACATGCTAACAGCTCCACTCACCAGTCCACTGCGGTTTTATTCTGAAGGTTCAGAGTTCCGGTCAGAGTCCGAGCCGCCAGTTTAATGTTGACCGTGTACGGAATCATGTCTAACCCTCAGTCTTTACTCTACTTCAACATTTGTTGGTCAAACATATAAAAACACTGGTTAGCTTATCTTCTCTGTTAGGGCTGCTAACAGGAAGTCAAACGGAGGGTCAGAACAGAGCGCCGTGTGGGAACAAATACTCCAGTAACAAGGTTCCGCTAACTGACTTACTCAAACACAGGAACGAAAACAAGTTTATTAAAACAAGTTTATTTAATCATTATCAGCGAAATGGAACTTTCCTCAAAGAAAGACTGTTTTTAGAACAGAAACGTGTTAAATTAAGACAAGAGAAAAATGTCATTTTATCTGAATTAACAGGATAATTTGACCATCTTGGATTTTTGTGGATAAACATTTCTACCTTGTTCTCCTGAATCAACGAGACTTTTAGGACAAAAATCAGACTTTTTATTTTGTAATTATTTAAATCACTTTTGAAATTTAAAAAGAATAGAATACATGACTTACAAAAAACTTTATTTTATAATTCTCAGATAATTAACTAAAATAATCAGGGTAAAATGTTCCATCAATCACATTTGATGATTGATAAATGAGCACACAGGAATCAGAGGTACTGTAGTTTATATTCTTTTACTGTCTGTATTTTATTCCACTGTTTTAATTTTATTTTTTAATTGTTATATTTATTTACTCCTTTTATTTATCTCATGTACGTCACTTTGTTTGACTGCTGTCTTTTAAAGGTGCTTCATAAATAATCTTTGACTTATATTTCTAAAATAATTATTTCATTAATTTGCCTTTTTATTTCACAGCTAACTCACAGGTATTTTTGTAGTGAAGATGGCAGCCTCTTAGCAAGCTGATGACATTAATGAATTAAATGAATCCACACACCTTCACAGGTAACCTTTGTTTTTGAAGGGATTGGATCTCTGACACTCTGATCATCTCTGTGGGATAAAAAAAAACTCCTGGATGTCACAGAAACACTCAGAGTTGATCTCCTGGGTTTGATTTCTAAACCTCAAATATCAGCTGATCCCACTTTGACTCCGTCTTTTTCTTTCAGAACCAGAATCCACCAGGCTGAACCAAAGTGGGTGCAGAGAAACAGAGACTCTCCACACAGTTCCTGATGATTACAGTGAAAAACAGCAGAGTCCTGGAGACGCCTGTTACAGTCACATCACACAGCAGCTTCACAACAAAGAGCAGATAAAGACTTTCATCACGGTTGCCGTGCAACTAACTTCACAGACTTCATATAACTCTGTTTGGCGCCGTTTCTCTCCCTGAAGTGAAGCGAGCTGGAGCATCAGGTGAGCAAACACTTTTAAAAACACTTTCTCTGTTTGCCTCCGACACACACAAACACACAAACGACTTCATCAGCTGCGTGCTCTTCTGTCAGACTCTCGGCTCTTAGACTTGCTGAACGTCAGCAGATCGCTCAGATTCCTGCACAGTCGTAACTGCAGAGTATCAGAGTAAATCAGTGCAGAGCAGAGGAACGTTTATCAGGTCAGTTTATCAACACGTTTTTTAATCCCAGCTGAATGAAACGGTCTGATTCCTCCTCCCTGACTGTCGTCCACGCTGAGTTCACTCTCTGTCATGTAGTTCAGTCGTTACACTGAGCTGAAGTCTGAGCCGAACAGATCCTCCTTTAATGAGGCGCATGGATCTAATCCTTTAAAATCTCTTTTCTGACAAACAAAAACTCTTCTAATATCAGTCAATAGTTATTAGTTATTGATTATTTGGTAATATATCGATATCTCTGTGTTCTCTTCTGTCTGTGTCGTCAACATTTGAACATTTTTGAGCGGTCCGCTCTTTCTGACTGTAAACAAAGACGTTCTCCAGACTGGACTATGTCACTTTATCCTCGTTGTAGAAGTCCTGCAAACATTGTGTTTGCTGGTAGTCTGTTGGCATCTACAGTAGCACCAATGCTTTTGACTTTCACCTTGACTGGGCCCCATTTGTAATGATCTGAAGTATTTATCTGCATTATATCTGAATTTAATTGTGCACATAAACACCACAGTATGACCAGGTTCAGGATCATGACTGGGGGACTCGAGTCCGTGTGAACACACGGTGTCCAAAAGAAAACAGAGAAGCTGATCAGTTTCATAGAAACCGCGTGTCACTGCTCTGCTTTTCATCGATGTCGGCGCCGCAGAGACGCTGAATACATTTTCAGAGAGTATTCAACCCCGAACAAGCAGAGGAAGCAGAGAGGGGATCAATACGTGTGAGAAAAGCTCCATCAGAGGAGGACAGAGACTGACCTGGATATCTGATTTCCACAGAAGACTCAAGGACTCCTTCTTCAGACGGCAATAATCAGAGAGAGAGAGAGAGAGAGAGAGAGAGAGAGAGAGAGAGAGAGAGAGAGAGAGAGAGAGAGAGAGAGAGAGAGAGAGAGAGAGAGAGAGAGAGAGAGAGAGAGAGAGTGTACAAAGAGAGCAGAGCAGGCTTCACATCCATTTCCACTCTCTGCAGGACACCACGAGCTCACCTTTTACTTCGTTTCTTTGAGTCACCTGACCCTGCAGGACTCTGCTGCATCAGGGAGAAGATAGGGGAGACTGGGGACGGGTGGAGGAACTTCTCCGTGTGCACGCTGAGGAGAGTTCAGGCTGTGGTCAGGTCAGGGCGTTGACTGAAGGAGTTTCTGCTGAATGAAATATTATAATCCTGATGAAGCAGCGGGTCCTCGCTCCGGAGGCTGCTCGCACGCTTTCTACTGTAGCTCAGGAGGGACAAACCAGCAGGAATCAAACATGTTTAGTCTGTTCAGAGTGAGATCAGCTGATGTTGTTCACATGACTTTGTATCCATAAAGTTTGTGATGGTAAAAAGATGATGAATGTAGGATCAGACTTATCACACTTCACAGGAGCTTTTTGTCCTCAAAGGCCACCGTCCCTTCACTGATGAGAGGGGTGAGCAAGGGGGCGTCGAGATGATACATCCACGTGTATTTTCTGCTGGTCCAGACAGAATACGGAGTAATCCACGCTGTGTGCAGCTCGGTTCTGTCTGCAGGAACCCATCAGAGGATCTGCTCACCGTGCAAACAGGTCGTCTTCAGGGTTATTAAGACCTGATGAAGATCTGCGAGGTCCAAACGCTGCTTTACAAATACTGCCGGGAGCTGTTTGTACAACGTGAGGAATCTGGTTTCAGATCCAGACTCCAGACTTTGTTTCTCGCCGAGCTGCAGAGAGACTGAAGTTTAATTAATGAGAAAGTAAAGTCGGTGTGAACAGCGCTCCTCATCCTCACGTGTCTTTTTAACCTACAAACAGGAAAACTGAGACACTATTGATCAGAGACATCAGTGACAGGATTCAGTATCTCCATGAAGCTGATTGATTATTAGAAAGTTCATTTTTGGAGTGTTTACTGTGGGAGTGGATGAAGTTTGAAGCCTGGATGGTGAGGTGGTGAGGATTCAGAGGTGGTTTAAACTCAGAGCTCTCAGCCTCTGACTGTGTTTCTATCAGACCCTCGGTGTGATTATCCCACTCTTCATTTTCATCACACCTCACTCAGCTCTGAAAGCCCGAGGACTCGGATTTATGACGTCTCACTGCTGTCCTGAATCAGAGGGTCACCTGCCTAAATATGTCCTCTCAGAGCCCAGGTAAACAGGAAGAGGATATTAGTCTCACAGGAGACTCCAACAGCGTTAGAGAAAGGGCAGAAAACATCACGTTCATCGAGCTGCAGGATTCACTTCATCATCAGGAAGAATGGAAGCTCAGATGTCCCATTTCCAGCAAGCAGCTTGTGAACATAAATACAGTTTGATAATGACTGGAGACAGCAGCTGCAGAGAGCTGGGACCACAGAGAGAACAGAGAGAGAGACGAGGTTCTTCCTGACCATCGAGGCCGACTCTGATCATGTGATCCTGGAGAAACACTGAAGTCAGACGAACAGAGATCGACTCTGAACGTTCCTGTAATCAGGTCAAATCTGTCTAAGAGGAGAAATCCATTAAAGGTGGTGAAGTCAGGATCTGAGGAAGTCCCAGTTTTTGTTCCAATTAAACTCAGATATAATGCAGATAAATCCTTCAGATCATTACAAATGAAAGGTTACAGGGTCACCAAGATCCCCAAGCGTCCCCCATGGTTTATGTTGACCCGGCTTTTTAGCTCTTGTCCGGTCTACCTCCGTTTTAAGCGCCCGTTATTCCTCCAGAGTCTCCGGTATTTACTTTGTTTTCTTGCTTGTGTCGGCAGTCGTGGCCAAAGGAGGATTCCGACAATTTTCCGAACTTTCTGGTTGGTTTCTACTGTCCGATATTGTAGCACGCTAACTTTGTTTGGGCTCCTGAACGACACGGGGGAGCAGCGTCTGCCTCACAACCAATCAGGTTAGAGGAGGTGGAGAACGGCTTTGTTTACAGTCAGAAAGAGCGGACCGCTCAAAAATGTTCAAATGTTGACGACACAGACATAAGAGAACACAGAGATATCGATATATTACCAAATAATCAATAACTAATAACTATTGACTGATATTAGAAGATTTTTTGTTTAAAAACCACAAAATAAAAAGATGCTTCTTTAACAGGTTCCTGTTTACTTCACCTTTAATGTGAAAGAAAACAAAGAATTATTAGAACATGATTAACAGATAATCAACTGGCTTTTGGAGGTCATTTTTTAACTCATCCAGAGGACTTTTTATAGATGTCTTTTTATAGATGTCTTTTTATAGATGTCCCCCATCTCTTATATCCAGGTAGGACCCTGAGAGGGAATCCTATCTTCAGTTTTATTAAATGTACCTTTGAGAAAAACTGTAAGAAGAAAACATATAAGGAGGAAACTTCTTCACTGTTTTACACCAGAAAGACACTCTGTTTTAAATCTTCACGTATCTGAAGGACATCCAGAGGTCACTACTTTACATCTGATTGAGTCTAAGTTCATATTTCATCCTTTAGAAAAAAAGCTTCATGTGTTTTAAAGGGAACCACAGAGCGAGGGTATTTAATAATGTGCCTGCAGGCGGTGAGCATCTGTGGGTGTAACGACTGGAAATGTGACACATGGGTTTCTTCTTCTTCTTCTTCTTCTTCTTCTTCTTCTTCTTCTTCTTCTTCTTCTCCTCCTCTCTCCTCCTCTGCTCCTCTGAGCTCTCCTGCTTTGAGAAGATTTTCTCTGTGTCTCTGTTTGTTTGCAGCCTGGTGTCACGCTGCTCTCTTTGTACTTTCCTCCTTTGCTGTGTCTTTTGCATGAATAAAATGTTAATAAAAACCTAATGTGCTAAAAAAATATGAGTCACACAGCTACAACAAACACACCATCTGGGCTCGTGCCAAAGGAGCGTCATGGCGAGGCTCTGCTGATTACCGCCACCACTCCCCCAAACGCTGATGAATCAAATCAAAGTGCATCCTGCATTTTTCGAACCCCTCAGAAACTGAATTAATGACCAGCCGAAGCCTCGCCCCTCCACAGTGCGTGTGCTCTCTCAGCTCAGATCTGCCGTCCTGCAGACTTTCCTCTTCATCTCCACATCAGATCTGCTGTGAGAGCTCAGCAGGCTCTGAGAGATAAAACCAGGACAACTGGGCCGTAAAATTCTCATTGATTTCTCTAAAACCACAGCGCTCCATGCGGGGGGCGCCGGTTAATGTTTGACTCTGCCGTGTCTGAGTTCATTTGGAAAGTTTGAGGTTGCTAAAATAGATTTTCATCAGCAGACGTGCCGCTGTGTTGCAGGTTGTCAGATTCAGACGACGGCGGTCTGTAAATCAACCCTCCTGGACGACGTGTGAAAGTCTCTCCTCCATTTTTCAAACTGTCTCTCTGACGGTTACAGCGCCAGGCGTCAGAATGAGTTATGATGAGGTTGGAGCCCTGACTCACTTTATTATCAGACTGTCGAACGTCTGTCATGTTTATATTAATGAGAGTCAGAACGGCTCGTGGTGGATGGACCGTCATCCGTCTAATTGGCAGAACTGCTTTTATTATTTCTGCGGCTCTGAAATTGATCCGAAATCATCTAAATTATCAACCAAACAAGAGTGATGAATTATGTCTCTGCGGCATGAGTTCCTCGCTCTGAAGGACATGTTTGACACGCCGGGATCAGAGGTGACAGGCGGGACAGATTTATTGATAACCTCTGGGATTTTGATCGTCAGAGTGTCAAATTAAAACTGACAGCCTTTAACTTTGTTTCTGCCTTTACTTTGGCACCTCTGAACCAGAAGTGACCATATATGGACAAGAGGAAGTGCAAAAGTAAAACAAGGAAAAAAGTGCAGTTCTTCTTGTCTCCACTAGAGGCTTTCCCCCAAAGAGAGTCGGTCCCCATAGAGGCCCATGTTAAAATGACTTTTTATAGAATATTGTTTATTTTAAACCGATAAAAAGTCTCTTTATTTTTGATGTTGTTATAATCGTTCATGGCTCTGATGGAAAAGACTGAGGGGGTGAAATATTTATACCTGCATCACCACAAGGTGGCAGTATCAGCAAAACATGCATGAAAGGCTGTCAACACTCAGAAGGACGTCCATCATATAGAATAGAATAGAATAGAATATTCCTTTATTGATCCCCCATGGGGGAAATTTTTTTGTCACAGCAGCATCACAGACAAGACAGAAAGTGCAAAATGCAGTTATAACAATAAGGGTCCTAATATTAAGAACTTAATAAATGTAATAATTTCCATCCATCCATCCATCATCCATCCACCCAACCCATGGTGACAGCAGACCAAGCTAGTCGGCCCAGATCCCCCTCTCTGGTCTACACTCATGGGGTGGGGGGGTCCAGGTCTGTCTGCAGCCTGACTCTGCAGGACTCTAGTTCAGACTTATGAGGTCTGTGCATCAGAACCAGGATCCTGTTCATAAACCAACCTGTGATCCTGACTGAGTTTGTTGAAGATCAGCTGTAGTTCATGTTTGGTCTCTGTAGTTCATGTTTGGTCTCTGTAGTTCATGTTTGGTCTCTGTAGTTTGTTCATGTTTGGTCTCTGTAGTTCATGTTTGGTCTCTGTAGTTCATGTTTAGTCTCTGTAGTTCATGTTTGGTCTCTGTAGTTTGTTCATGTTTGTTCTCTGTAGTTTGCTCATGTTTGGTCTCTGTAGTTCATGTTTGGTCTCTGTAGTTTGTTCATGTTTGGTCTCTGTAGTTCATGTTTAGTCTCTGTAGTTTTTTCATGTTTGGTCTCTGTAGTTCATGTTTGGTCTCTGTAGTTCATGTTTGGTCTCTGTAGTTTGTTCATGTTTAGTCTCTGTAGTTCAGGTTTGGTCTCTGTAGTTCATGTATGGTCTCTGTAGTTCATGTTTGGTCTCTATAGTTTATTCATGTTTGGTCTCTGTAGTTTGTTCATGTTTGGTCTCTGTAGTTCATGTTTGGTCTCTGTAGTTTGCTCATGTTTGGTCTCTGTAGTTTGCTCATGTTTGGTCTCTGTAGTTCATGTTTGGTCTCTGTAGTTTGTTCATGTTTGGTCTCTGTAGTTCATGTTTAGTCTCTGTAGTTTTTTCATGTTTGGTCTCTGTAGTTCATGTTTGGTCTCTGTAGTTCATGTTTGGTCTCTGTAGTTTGTTCATGTTTAGTCTCTGTAGTTCAGGTTTGGTCTCTGTAGTTCATGTTTGGTCTCTATAGTTTATTCATGTTTGGTCTCTGTAGTTCATGTTTGGTCTCTGTAGTTCAGGTTTGGTCTCTGTAGTTCATGTTTGGTCTCTGTAGTTCATGTTTGGTCTCTGTAGTTCATGTTTGGTCTCTGTAGTTTGTTCATGTTTGGTCTCTGTAGTTCATGTTTGGTCTCTGTAGTTTGCTCATGTTTGGTCTCTGTAGTTCATGTTTGGTCTCTGTAGTTCATGTTTAGTCTCTGTAGTTCATGTTTGGTCTTTGTAGTTCATGTTTGGTCTCTGTAGTTTGTTCATGTTTGGTCTCTGTAGTTCATGTTTGGTCTCTGTAGTTCATGTTTGGTCTCTGTAGTTCATGTTTGGTCTCTGTAGTTCATGTTTGGTCTCTATAGTTTATTCATGTTTGGTCTCTGTAGTTTGCTCATGTTTGGTCTCTGTAGTTCATGTTTGGTCTCTGTAGTTCATGTTTGGTCTCTGTAGTTCATGTTTGGTCTCTATAGTTTATTCATGTTTAGTCTCTGTAGTTCATGTTTGGTCTCTGTAGTTCATGTTTGGTCTCTGTAGTTCATGTTTGGTCTCTATAGTTTATTCATGTTTGGTCTCTGTAGTTCACGTTTGGTCTCTATAGTTTATTCATGTTTGGTCTCTGTAGTTCATGTTTGGTCTCTGTAGTCTATTCATGTTTAGTCTCTGTAGTTCATGTTTGGTCTCTGTAGTTCATGTTTGGTCTCTGTAGTTTGCTCATGTTTGGTCTCTGTAGTTTGCTCATGTTTGGTCTCTGTAGTTCATGTTTGGTCTCTGTAGTTCATGTTTGGTCTCTGTAGTTTGCTCATGTTTGGTCTCTGTAGTTTGCTCATGTTTGGTCTCTGTAGTTCATGTTTGGTCTCTGTAGTTCATGTTTGGTCTCTGTAGTCTATTCATGTTTAGTCTCTGTAGTTCATGTTTGGTCTCTGTAGTTTGCTCATGTTTGGTCTCTGTAGTTCATGTTTGGTCTCTGTAGTTTGTTCATGTTTGGTCTCTGTAGTTCATGTTTGGTCTCTGTAGTTCATGTTTGGTCTCTGTAGTTCACGTTTGGTCTCTGTAGTTCACGTTTGGTCTCTGTAGTTCACGTTTGGTCTCTGTAGTTCATGTTTGGTCTCTGTAGTTCATGTTTGGTCTCTGTAGTTCATGTTTGGTCTCTGTAGTTTGCTCATGTTTGGTCTCTGTAGTTCATGTTTAGACTCTGTAGTTCATGTTTGGTCTCTGTAGTTTGTTCATGTTTGGTCTCTGTAGTTCATGTTTAGTCTCTGTAGTTCATGTTTGGTCTCTGTAGTTCATGTTTGGTCTCTGTAGTTCATGTTTGGTCTCTGTAGTCTATTCATGTTTAGTCTCTGTAGTTCATGTTTGGTCTCTGTAGTTCATGTTTGGTCTCTGTAGTTTGCTCATGTTTGGTCTCTGTAGTTTGCTCATGTTTGGTCTCTGTAGTTCATGTTTGGTCTCTGTAGTTTGCTCATGTTTGGTCTCTGTAGTTTGCTCATGTTTGGTCTCTGTAGTTCATGTTTGGTCTCTGTAGTTCATGTTTAGTCTCTGTAGTTCATGTTTGGTCTCTGTAGTTTGTTCATGTTTGGTCTCTGTAGTTCATGTTTGGTCTCTGTAGTTCATGTTTGGTCTCTGTAGTTCATGTTTGGTCTCTGTAGTTTGTTCATGTTTAGTCTCTGTAGTTCATGTTTGGTCTCTGTAGTTTGCTCATGTTTGGTCTCTGTAGTTCATGTTTGGTCTCTGTAGTTTGTTTATGTTTGGTCTCTGTAGTTCACGTTTGGTCTCTGTAGTTCATGTTTGGTCTCTGTAGTTCATGTTTGGTCTCTGTAGTTCATGTTTGGTCTCTGTAGTTCATGTTTGGTCTCTGTAGTTCATGTTTGGTCTCTGTAGTTTGTTTATGTTTGGTCTCTGTAGTTTGTTCATGTTTGGTCTCTGTAGTTCACGTTTGGTCTCTGTAGTTTGTTCATGTTTGGTCTCTGTAGTTCATGTTTGGTCTCTGTAGTTTGTTTATGTTTGGTCTCTGTAGTTTGTTCATGTTTGGTCTCTGTAGTTCACGTTTGGTCTCTGTAGTTTGTTCATGTTTGGTCTCTGTAGTTCATGTTTGGTCTCTGTAGTTTGTTTATGTTTGGTCTCTGTAGTTCACGTTTGGTCTCTGTAGTTTGCTCATGTTTGGTCTCTGTAGTTCATGTTTGGTCTCTGTAGTTTGCTCATGTTTGGTCTCTGTAGTTTGCTCATGTTTGGTCTCTGTAGTTTGTTCATGATTGGTCTCTGTAGTTCATGTTTGGTCTCTGTAGTTCATGTTTGGTCTCTGTAGTTTGTTTATGTTTGGTCTCTGTAGTTCACGTTTGGTCTCTGTAGTTTGCTCATGTTTGGTCTCTGTAGTTCATGTTTGGTCTCTGTAGTTTGCTCATGTTTGGTCTCTGTAGTTTGCTCATGTTTGGTCTCTGTAGTTTGTTCATGATTGGTCTCTGTAGTTCATGTTTGGTCTCTGTAGTTCATGTTTGGTCTCTGTAGTTCATGTTTAGTCTCTGTAGTTCATGTTTGGTCTTTGTAGTTCATGTTTGGTCTCTGTAGTTTGCTCATGTTTGGTCTCTGTAGTTCATGTTTGGTCTCTGTAGTTTGTTCATGTTTGGTCTCTGTAGTTCATGTTTGGTCTCTGTAGTTCATGTTTGGTCTCTGTAGCTCATGTTTGGTCTCTGTAGTTTGTTCATGTTTGGTCTCTGTAGTTCATGTTTGGTCTCTGTAGTTTGTTCATGTTTGGTCTCTGTAGTTCATGTTTGGTCTCTGTAGTTCAGGTTTGGTCTCTGTAGTTCATGTTTGGTCTCTGTAGTTTGTTCATGTTTGGTCTCTATAGTTCACGTTTGGTCTCTGTAGTTTGCTCATGTTTGGTCTCTGTAGTTCATGTTTGGTCTCTGTAGTATGCTCATGTTTGGTCTCTGTAGTTTGCTCATGTTTGGTCTCTGTAGTTTGTTCATGTTTGGTCTCTGTAGTTCATGTTTGGTCTCTGTAGTTCATGTTTGGTCTCTGTAGTTCATGTTTGGTCTCTGTAGTTCATGTTTAGTCTCTGTAGTTCATGTTTGGTCTCTGTAGTTTGTTCATGTTTGGTCTCTGTAGTTCATGTTTGGTCTCTGTAGTTCATGTTTGGTCTCTGTAGTTTGTTCATGTTTAGTCTCTGTAGTTCATGTTTGGTCTCTGTAGTTCATGTTTGGTCTCTGTAGTTCATGTTTGGTCTCTGTAGTTCATGTTTGGTCTCTGTAATTTGTTCATGTTTGGTCTCTGTAGTTTGTTCATGTTTGGTCTCTGTAGTTCACGTTTGGTCTCTGTAGTTTGTTCATGTTTGGTCTCTGTAGTTCATGTTTGGTCTCTGTAGTTTGCTCATGTTTGGTCTCTGTAGTTCATGTTTGGTCTCTGTAGTTTGTTCATGTTTGGTCTCTGTAGCTCATGTTTGGTCTCTGTAGTTTGTTCATGTTTGGTCTCTGTAGTTCATGTTTGGTCTCTGTAGTTTGTTCATGTTTGGTCTCTGTAGTTCATGTTTGGTCTCTGTAGTTTGTTCATGTTTGGTCTCTGTAGTTCATGTTTGGTCTCTGTAGTTCATGTTTGGTCTCTGTAGTTTGTTCATGTTTGGTCTCTGTAGTTCATGTTTGGTCTCTGTAGTTCATGTTTGGTTTCTGTAGTTTGTTCATGTTTGGTCTCTGTAGTTTGTTCATGTTTGGTCTCTGTAGTTCATGTTTGGTCTCTGTAGTTCATGTTTGGTCTCTGTAGTTCATGTTTAGTCTCTGTAGTTTGTTCACACACAGACAGTGAGGTTGTTAGAGATCAGCTGTAGTTCACTCATGTGTAGTTTGCTCACGCACAGACAGAGAGGTTGTTAGAGATCAGCTGTAGTTCGCTCATGTGTAGTTTGCTCACGCACAGACAGTCTCTTCTCTAATGGAGCGGACTGAAGTGGGCTGGAGTTTAGTTACACTGAGAGCAGCGACCATTAGGCTCTTTCTGCACCATTATCTTCACACTCACACCATTTAAACATCGTTGGCTCATATAGTCAATAAATCACTTAGCACTCAGCAGTGAAGAGCTGTTAGCTGAAAATGAATTCACATAAATTAAGTGGGACAGCAGAAAAACAGACAAATAATGAGTGTGGTCGCCTCTCCTATTTACTCTGACCTGTGAGGGTTTTATTTACAGAGAACCGCTAACATGAACGGCGAACAGAGAGGGATGAACGTCGTCCGTCCTCAGAGACCTGGAAGTGGTACTTTAGTCTCATCAACAAACCACACAAATGCTGATGCGGCTATCAGAGCAGCTTATTGCTGTTCTCTGTGTGGCCTTGGTCCTGATGTTTTATTAATGCCTAATAAATGACAAAGTGACGGACGGTCGGACATGAAACCCTGTTAAAGAAAATGAGCCTCTCTCCTGAGGAGGATAAACAACATGAATTAAAGCTTCAGTGAGTGCTGTGTCAATAAAACTCTGAGAACGTGTTCAACACGCAGCCGAGACGAGGTTCACGGCCTGTTAGTCACACCGAGGAAGAGGAGGGCCCACGCTTTACAGACCATCACCAACACGTCCCAACCAGCTGATGTGGCAGCTGTGAGTCCGCCATGACGGAAGGAGGAGGAGCTAAAGAAGAGCCAGGCTCAGCTCACTTTTCCATGCTGATGAAGCTCGCTGCAGGTCTGCGTTTCTAACCCTGAATGAATCAACCAAGTCTGTAAATAAAGTTTCAGGATAAACCTCCAAACATATTTTTAGACACACAGAGCTCCTCTCTGAGCTCCGCCCCCAATTTTCCACCTTCATCCTGATCGTCTCCTAAAAGGTCGTATCCTCCGATCGTAGCTGATCGTAACCATTCAAGTTAACGTGTCTTTTTTTCAAATCTGCCTCAACGGCTTCAGTTTTTTTATCTGACGATCATCAACCAGGACTTGAAGTGAATTTGACCAGCATGAAGAACCCCGACGTAGACTGACCTCCATGAAGACCTGAGAAGAAAATAAAGACCAAAGTCCAGATGATCCAGATGATGAAGAGTGATGGGCTGGATGACCTTCAGGCACAATCATGACCTTCATAAACAATGATGCCTGCACCATGTTTCCTCTCTCTGTAGAGGCAAAAGGAGCAATACATTATTTATTGTTGCTCGGCAACCAAATCACCCACATGGAGGGAAATCAATATTGCATACTGGTGAAAATGGAGGAGGAGAAGTCAGGAGGAGTGCTCAGTCCAAACGGGTTTATTATGTTGTAGCTTTCAAACTTTAGATGACAGGAAGTTAGTCATTCAGGACGGAGAGTCCCGAAGTTTGAGCGCCTCGTGGTCGTCGTCGTCTTTATGTCATCGACAGGCTGAGTGTGGCGCTGCTCTCAGAAACACGACGGATGTTGAGTCCACTCCTCGTTTTACCGCCTGCTGAGAGTCGTGTGTGTGTGTGTGTGTGTGTGTGTGTGTGTGTGTGTGTGTGTGTGTGTGTGTGTGTGTGTGTGTGTGTGTGTGTGTGTGTGTGTGTGTGTGCGTGTGTGTGTGGCGGTTATACTCAATCATGTCCACCATGACCCAAAATAATCCACCTGAGCATAAAGACTGTTCACTTTACTCTGATTGGATGATTATAATCAGGGGTTCATCAGTCTGAGTCCTGACCTCAGCAGATAAGAGCCCACCCACCGCTGACCCCCCACACCTGCAGACCTGCAGACCTGCAGACCCAGCCCCCACTCCTTTCACAGGATAAGTCAGTTTAGTTTAAAGACATGGTTAAAAACATGAGGCGGTGTTAGCAGCTGAATAAACGTTGATGACCACGCTGACGAGGAAGATCATGTGATAGAAACCAAAGACATGGAGAGATATCAGCTGATGGCGGGTCCACTCATCGAGAGAGAGTTAGGAGAACCAGCCGGTAAATGGACTGATCAGCAGACACCATGAACCCTCTATTGACGAGTCAGCAGATTCATGAACAGGTCACTGTGGAGGTGTGGTCCTGTTATTGATCAACGATAGGTCTGCTGTGAGGGCGTGTGCTGCTCACTCAGACGTGAAAATATATCCAACCTAAAACTAACTTCACCGCCGTATTTACAGGAAAATATATCCAACCTGAAACTAACTTCACCGCCGTATTTACAGGGAAATATATCCAACCTGAAACTAACTTCACCGCCGTATTTACAGGAAAATATATCCAACCTAAAACTAACTTCACCGCCGTATTTACAGGAAGATATATCCAACCTGAAACTAACTTCACCGCCGTATTTACAGGAAAATATATCCAACCTGAAACTAACTTCACCGCCGTATTTACAGGAAAAAAAAAACATTTGTTGATTTTTTTATTTGCACTTGTGACCCTAAGTACATTTGACGATTCACACACATCTGTTTTTAGTCTTAAATCACAGCATAGAAAGGGCAAGTGGACGTAGATGAGACTAAGTCCAGTTGTCCTTTCAACAAAGAGCTGGATATCATAGATGCTGCATCTTCGGTTTTAGACAACATCTCCAGGTTTAGGAGCAACATCTGACTGACAGAAGGTTAGAACCTCAGAGTCGATGTTCTGGACGGTTCTGCCCGTTACAAACATGGACCATGTCTTAAAGGTGGATCAGTGTCTGATTGGTGAGTATCTCATCAATAACCCTGAACTCTCCACGTGTTCGCACACTCACCGCCATGACCATCGCTCTCACTTCCTCTGACCTCTCACGCTCTGATTTTGAGTCCGCCTTTAGTTTCTAACTCACACTTGTGGAAACGTTTGCCTTAGCAACCAAACAATCACCGCATCAGTCAAAGACTCGGTTGCCACGGATACACTTCACTCACGGCCACACGTTTTTTAAATCTTTGTCTCGCTGACAGCGTTCCCACACTTCAGCTGTATCGATCACGCGGCTCTATGAGTTTCAAAAATATTGATTTGACACTTGGATGAAACGGAGCCGAGGGTGGAGGAGCGAGCGAGCGGAGGAGCTGGAGAACGAATCGACAGAGAGCGTTTCTGCTGAACTCTCCTCCAGTCCTCAGAGATGAACTCACCTGTGCACCTGCTCATTACGTCCATTTGTCTCATGCATGTGTTCTCTCAGAACGTGCGCTCGTCTGCTCACTGGCGCCTGTTTGGACCTGAAGCAGCGAAGACGAGTTATGTTCTAATTAAGGTGTTTCAATTAAGCCTGATGACTTTCTAAACACAAGGATGCGTGACAGCTCCGTATTAATCAGTGTGTGTGAGAGAGAGAGAGAGAGAGAGAGAGAGAGAGAGAGAGAGAGCCGCTGTCTGTGTCTTTGTCAGAGAGCGAGTGAGTGAGTGAGGAGGAGGAGGAGGAGGAGGAGACAAACAGAGCGGCTGATAAACTGGTGACTCCTGCAGATCTTCATCTCCGACTGTTCCTGAGGTTTTGTTTCTCACGTCACCTGAACCCGCTCCGTTTCTAAACGGGTTCGTCTGTTTTTTGACCATAAAGGTGAAGACAGTTGTGACCACGGGCTCAGACGCCGCTTCTGATTGGGCGACGTGAATGAAAAGGTGCAAACGCCATGAAATCAGCTGTTTGTGTGACTAAAGCGAACTCACAACAGGTTCAGTGTGTCGCTGTCGCTTCATTTACATGTGAAAAGGTCGACGAATCTGAACTCCAGTGACTCACAGACTCTGACAGCCAATGAGATCAGAGAGACTGACGGGGGTTTATTAACCTGGAAAATGGAGGACGAACTGATGGTGACGATATGATCGGCCTCGTTGTTTCTATGGAAACAGGAATAAGGAGCGAGGGAATCGGATTAACCCTCTCAGTGTGGTCAACCTTAACCGTGTCCGATGGAAACAGACTGAAACGGCGAGAAGGAAACCCCGCCTCTCTGCGGTATCTCGTGTGTTTGAGCGCCTGTACAGATGCTCACAGTTATTCGTGGAAATGAGGCGAGTACGCCAACAGACTACCAGCAAACACAATGTTTGCAGGACTTCTACAACGAGGATAAAGTGACATAGTCCAGGACCCGAGGGAGGACAGTTTAGCGATGGCGCTACAACACGCTACAGCAGGTCCGTTTGACAAGAAACACTTCTGTTACAGACACTTGTCTTACTTTGTTAAAGCGGTTTACCTGTCCAGCAGAAAGGTTACAGGGTCACCAAGATCCCCAAGCGTCCCCCATCGTTTATGTTGACCCGGCTTTTTAGCTCTTGTCCGGTCTACCTCCGTTTTAAGCGCCCGTTATTCCTCCAGAGACTGTTTTCTTTTTGACCGGTTTGGTGTTGACTGTTTATGGTTGACTGTTTTCTTGTTGACTGATTATAGTTGACGTTTTCTTGCTGACTGTTTTCTTGTTGACTGTTTTTTTGTTGACTGTTTTTTGTTGACTGTTTTTTTGCTGACTGTTTTCTTGTTGACTGTTTTCTTGTTGACTTTTTTTGGTGACTGTTTTGGTGTTGACTGTTTTCTTGTTGACTGTTTTTTTGCTGACTGTTTATGGTTGACTGTTTTCTTGCTGACTGTTTTCTTGCTGACTGTTTTTTGTTGACTGTTTTGGTGTTGACTGTTTATGGTTGACTGTTTTCTTGTTGACTGTTTTCTTGCTGACTGTTTTCTTGCTGACTGGTTTTTTGCTGACTGTTTTTTTGCTGACTGTTTTCTTGCTGACTGTTTTTTGCTGACTGTTTTTTTGCTGACTGTTTATGGTTGACTGTTTTCTTGCTGACTGTTTTCTTGCTGACTGTTTTTTGTTGACTGTTTTGGTGTTGACTGTTTATGGTTGACTGTTTTCTTGTTGACTGTTTTCTTGCTGACTGTTTTCTTGCTGACTGGTTTTTTGCTGACTGTTTTCTTGTTGACTGTTTTCTTGCTGACTGTTTTCTTGCTGACTGTTTTCTTGTTGACTGTTTTCTTGTTGACTGTTTTTTTGTTGACTGTTTTTTGTTGACTGTTTTTTTGCTGACTGTTTTCTTGTTGACTGTTTTCTTGTTGACTTTTTTTGGTGACTGTTTTGGTGTTGACTGTTTTCTTGTTGACTGTTTTTTTGCTGACTGTTTATGGTTGACTGTTTTCTTGCTGACTGTTTTCTTGCTGACTGTTTTTTGTTGACTGTTTTGGTGTTGACTGTTTTGGTGTTGACTGTTTATGGTTGACTGTTTTCTTGTTGACTGTTTTCTTGCTGACTGTTTTCTTGCTGACTGGTTTTTTGCTGACTGTTTTTTTGCTGACTGTTTTCTTGCTGACTGTTTTTTGCTGACTGTTTTTTTGCTGACTGTTTATGGTTGACTGTTTTCTTGCTGACTGTTTTCTTGCTGACTGTTTTTTGTTGACTGTTTTGGTGTTGACTGTTTATGGTTGACTGTTTTCTTGTTGACTGTTTTCTTGCTGACTGTTTTCTTGCTGACTGGTTTTTTGCTGACTGTTTTCTTGTTGACTGTTTTCTTGCTGACTGTTTTCTTGCTGACTGTTTTCTTGCTGACTGTTTATGTTTGAGTGTTTTCTTGCTTGTGTCGGCAGTCGTGGCCAAAGGAGGATTCAGACAATTTTCCGAACTTTCTGGTTGGTTTCTACTGTCCGATATTGTAGCACGCTAACTTTGTTTGGACTCCTGAACGACACGGGGGAGCAGCATTTTCTTGTTGACTGATTTCTTGTTGACTGTTTTCTTGCTGACTGTTTTTTGTTGACCATTTTCCTGTTGACTGGTTTGGTGTTGACTGTTTTCTTGCTGACTGTTTATGTTTGAGTGTTTTCTTGTTGACTGTTTTCTTGCTGACTGTTTTCTTGTTGATTGTGGTTGACTGTTATCTTGTTGACTGTTTTCTTGTTGACTGTTTTCTTTTTGACCGGTTTGGTGTTGACTGTTTTCTTGCTGACTGTTTTCTTGTTGATTGTGGTTGACTGTTTTCTTGTTGACTGTTTTCCTGCTGACTGTTTTCTTGCTGACTGTTTTCTTGTTGATTGTGGTTGACTGTTTTCTTGTTGACTGTTTTCTTGTTGACTGTTTTCTTGCTGACTGTTTTCTTGTTGACTGTTTTCTTGTTGACTGTTTTCTTGCTGACTGTTTATGTTTGAGTGTTTTCTTGCTTGTGTCGGCAGTCGTGGCCAAAGGAGGATTCAGACAATTTTCCGAACTTTCTGGTTGGTTTCTACTGTCCGATATTGTAGCACGCTAACTTTGTTTGGGCTCCTGAACGACACGGGGGAGCAGCGTCTGCCTCACAACCAATCAGGTTAGAGGAGGTGGAGAACGGCTTTGTTTACAGTCAGAAAGAGCGGACCGCTCAAAAATGTTCAAATGTTGACGACACAGACAGAAGAGAACACAGAGATATCGATATATTACCAAATAATCAATAACTAATAACTATTGACTGATATTAGAAGATTTTTGTTTCTATAATCACAAAATAAAAAGATGCTTCTTTAACGGGTTCCTGTCTGCTCCTCCACCCGTCTGCTCCTCCACCCGTCTGCTCCTCCACCCGTCTGCTCCTCCACCCGTCTCCTCCTCCTCTAACATGAAGACCTCGGCCTGTTTGCTTCGACCTCCGCTGTGAGACATCTGCAGAGTCATCCAGGAACACCAACAGTTCAGCTTCACTCCAACCATCAGTCCATCCCTCTGGAGCTCCACACTCACACAGAGGAGGAGAGGAGGAGGTCTGCTCCACTCCTCCTCCTCCTCCTCCCACATGAACACTTTCCTTCTCACACTCTTCGAACAATCGTGACGGAGAAGAACCTCTGGAGTCGGTGCCGAGGTGATCCTTCAGGACAATGGCGCCGTGACGCCGTCATCACTAAAGGTTGACTTCCTGTTGATGATGAGGTCTGACGAGGTTAACGATGATGAAGATGAAAACCTTTGTAATGACACTGGAGTCTGTCACAGCCCGGGTTTGGATCAGGGTGGTGCTGGTCCTTCAGAGGGAGCAGCAGTGATGCTAAGTCTGGGAGCTGATGGGTAATCAATCACCCTCACCGCTGAGACGAGAGCCGGTTCCACCGCGCTGATCCTGAGACGGCGACTGATGGGGGAGGAGACGGCGAGAAGGTTAGTGAGATTAAGAGCGACGGAGCGGAAACGAGAAAGGCCGAGTTTGATCAAACCTTTACGAGGAGAAGATCCGAGACCCGACCCGAACAGAGAGGAAAGACTGAGGCGGAGAGAAGAGTCGGACTGAACCGATGTTCATCCGAAAGAAAGAGAGTCAGGAATCACATCAGACACCCTCCGAACACTGACCTCACACGAGCCGAGCGGACCCTCGACTCGTTAAAACTGAGGAGGCAGCATCTAGGATTTCTGGATCTTCGTTTAAAGAACAACTGGACTCAAGTAAGTCCACCATGCAGACGGGCGGAGACGAACAAGTGAAAGGTTTTTAGACGTCATTTCACCCCGATGACACCATGGATGAGGAGATGCTGATTCTAGAAGTCTAGAAGTAGATTTCCTCCTCTGGAAGGACACAATCTACTGCTTATATGTCTATGTGTCTGTCTTTAGAGAGACGACTCGTTATCGTGAGATTGATCGTGAATCTGCGGGTTCTTCTGAGTTCTCCTGATTCCTGATGTCTGTAATCCGCCATGAAACTCGCCTCACAAACGGATCCTGCAGGAATTGGCGGACGGTGAAAATCGCCGCCGTTCTGGATGCGGTGAGAATTGTGGGTAAACCTGAAGATCTAGTTCAGCACTCATGGAGCCTTCACAGATGACCTGGACTCTGATGGTCCTCAGACCGTCAGGATCTGAGATGAACCCTCAGATTCTTCTGCAGGGATGTTGCTGTGAGTCATTTCTCAGGTTCCAGAGTCATAAAGAAACTCGTGCCGCTCTGATCTCTCTCTCCGCTCCTCTTTTCAGGTCCAGCTCCACATTCTTTCCAGCAGAACTTCCTGCTCCTTCAAACTCTGAGCGTTTCATTTATCACCAAGTCGGTCTGAGCGGACGCCGTTTCTTAAAGCTGCTTTTGACACACGTGGAGGAAATGGTGTTGGTGTTGATCTGTGAGCGGCTGATGGATTTATTCTGCTCTGCTCACAGTTTGCTCGGAGCTCGTGTCACTTTGAGACGTTTAAGAAGAGATTTGTCCCTGCAGCCATTATTCATCAGCTGTCAGCATCCGGGAGTAAAGAGGAAGTCAAACCACAAATAAATACAAAAGTATGAAGTGAGAGGAAAACTGAAGGTGTGGAGTCATGGAGGCTGAACCTGAACCTGGTCCAGAACACAGACCGTAGATTTACTCTGGACTCCTCGGTTCCTCCAGTTTAAAGATCTGAAGCTGAAAAGTTCTCGGTAATTCAGCAGGAGAGTCGCTGTGATGACGCTCGGCTCAAACAGCGTATCCCCCGGTGATCTACTCACTCCCTGTCCTCCCATTGGCTGTATCAGGTGTCAATCATAGAAAACATGAACCCCCTAATAACTTTTAAAAATGGAGCTGTACAGAAAAAAGAGGACTTGAGCACAAACCAGTCTGACAGTAACTACATGTCAACATCACAACCAGGGGGGAGAAACATTTATATTCTGTGTCATTCATTTAGAAAGTTTGTCCACAGCTCCATAAGGAGGCGGGGTTTAGGACCTATACTGCAGCCTGTCACCAGAGGGCGCTGTTCTCAGAGTGAGTCTGTTCTAGATACAGTCTGTGGTCCCAAACCTTCTAGAAATCTGTGCTTGATGAAAACTGAAGGGACTGTGGAGAGAGAGAGAGAGAGAGAGAGAGAGAGAGAGAGAGAGAGGGAGAGAGAGAGAGAGAGAGAGAGAGAGAGAGAGAGAGAGAGAGAGAGAGAGAGACAGAGAGAGAGAGAGAGAGAGAGAGAGAGAGAGAGAGAGAGAGAGAGAGAGAGAGAGAGAGAGAGAGAGAGAGAGAGAGAGAGAGAGAGAGAGAGAGAGAGAGAGAGAGAGAGAGAGAGAGAGAGAGAGAGAGAGAGAGAGAGAGAGAGAGAGAGAGAGAGAGAGAGAGAGAGAGAGAGAGAGAGAGAGAGAGAGAGAGAGAGAGAGAGAGAGAGAGAGAGAGAGAGAGAGAGAGAGAGAGAGAGAGACACACACACACAGAGGATGAAGTGTGAATCTGTGAGTCTGAGAGCAGCTCCGTCAGTTTAACCCTCATCGTCTGAGGAGGACATTTGGAGAACCTTCAACCTCGAGGGTCTTCTGTCAAAAAAAAGAGCATTTCTGACAACTCTCTCTCTCTCTCTCTCTCTCTCTCTCTCTCTCTCTCTCTCTCTCTCTCTCTCTCTCTCTCTCTCTCTCTCTCTCTCTCTCTCTCTCCCCTCTCCCTCTCCCTCTCTCTCTCTCTCTCCCTCTCTCTCTCTCTCTCTCTCTCTCTCTCCCTCTCTCTCTCTCTCTCTCTCTCTCTCTCTCTCTCTCTCCCTCTCTCTCTCTCTCTCTCTCTGACACGTTTCTGTGCCGAGGTCTTTTTCTCCCAGAGGAGCGCTGAATAAAACATGTCTGAAGTTTCTCTCTGTGGTTTGAGAGTGTCGATGAAGAACATTTAAAACCTCAGAAGGTCTCCATCATCCTCAGACTGAAGAAGTAAACACTGATGTTAGAAGAAGAAGAAGAAGAAGAAGAAGAAGAAGAAGAAGAAGACTCTTTCTCTGCAGTGACTCTCAGAGATGATCCGTTCGACCCCACAGCTCTCTCTCTCTCTGAGTCCGTGTTTCCGATCACATCCTTCTGCAGCGTTTCAGTTTTCTGTGATAAAATAAACATGAAATCACAGATCCAGTCAGGACCAAACCCGGGTCCCGAGTCTTTGGACTTTGCTGTGAAACAAATCAACACAGGTCAGGACCAGGATGGACCTCCATCCAGCTCGGGTTCTCCTCAAAGATAGGACTGAGGTCAGATCCTCTGTCACTGCGCCGCTCACGTCTGTTTGGACTCTCCGGGTCGAGTCTGAACGAAGCGGTCAGCCTCAGCCTCTCGGAGGATCGCTCTCAGACTCCTGAACCCGCTAATGACTTCTTTTCTCTGCAGCTCCTCTGATGTTCATCTGTGTCCGTGTGAGGAGGAGCAGCTCTGACCTTTGAGCCGCCGCTCAGTGAGGAGGAGGAGGACATACACACACACACACACACACACACACACACACACACACTCATGTATCCTGCAGTATTTGAAGACAGAAAAAGTTTCATCAGTTTGATCGTAAATAAATCTGCAGATCATCGTCTTCATGTCCGAGTCGATGTCGGTGAGGGACGTGACTTTATGGACGTGTTCGTCACATGATGAGTTTCAGTCAGACAGACGGAGGGACCTTCATGTACGTCAGGTCTGTGTTCAGGATTCACAGGACCAAGGTGTCGGCCAGAGATCGGAACACTTCAGATTTACAGGAGGGGAGGCAGTCGGCCCCCCACGGTGTCCCCATGTCTGAAG
Organism: Xyrichtys novacula; assembly: GCA_962446985.1. NCBI lineage: Eukaryota > Metazoa > Chordata > Actinopteri > Labriformes > Labridae > Xyrichtys > Xyrichtys novacula. Next base: position 34,105,959 of record OY660874.1, read on the forward strand.
AACAGAAACACACATGGGTGTCCACATTTGAGGTGAACTACGACTAAAAACAGCCTCACATAGTCCCATCACAGAGGAGACAGACCTCAGTAAATGTTCTTCCACTGGATCAAACGTAAACAAAGTTCTCGTTAAAGACTCCTTCAGTAGATTTACTGTGAAACACCTTCTCCTCGCCGACTGCTCTCATACCAACTACAGCCGACGCTCCTTTGCTAGTTCACATGTAAATCAAGCGCCCCCTCGATGCTCTTAAATGTTTTTAATGTCTGTCAACACGAGAACCCTCTGGTTAATGTCTGAGTTCATGTAAACAAAGAACAGCTGTTCTTACTTTTAGTGGATCAAATGTAAACAAAGTCAACTCTTTACCGAATTTCCCCCCAGGTGAGATAAAGTATTCTGACTCTGACTGTTCTTGTAGTAAATCTAATGTAAACAAAGGCCCCTCTGTTTAGAGGATCTAATGTAAACAAAGGCCCCTCTGTTTAGAGGATCTAATGTAAACAAAGGCCCCTCTGGTTAGAGGATCTAATGTAAACAAAGGCCCCTCTGTTTACAGGATCTAATGTAAACAAAGGCCCCTCTGGTTAGAGGATCTAATGTAAACAAAGGCCCCTCTGTTTACAGGATCTAATGTAAACAAAGGCCCCTCTGGTTACAGGATCTAATGTAAACAAAGGCCCTCTGTTTACAGGATCTAATGTAAACAAAGGCCCCTCTGGTTACAGGATCTAATGTGAACAAAGGCCCCTCTGGTTAGAGGATCAAACGTAAACAAAGGCCCCTCTGTTTACAGGATCTAATGTAAACAAAGGCCCCTCTGGTTAGAGGATCAAATGTAAACAAAGGCCCCTCTGGTTAGAGGATCTAATGTAAACAAAGGCCCCTCTGTTTAGAGGATCTAATGTAAACAAAGGCCCCTCTGGTTAGAGGATCAAATGTAAACAAAGGCCCCTCTGGTTAGAGGATCTAATGTAAACAAAGGCCCCTCTGTTTAGAGGATCTAATGTAAACAAAGGCCCCTCTGGTTAGAGGATCTAATGTAAACAAAGGCCCCTCTGTTTACATTGTTAAAGGATCAAACATAAACAAATCTCTTTCTTGAATCTTTTTGGAGTGTAAACAAAGAGCTGTGATCAGAGTCTGGGGATGATCTCAGTTTGTCGTTGTGTTGGTGTGAGCGTGTTCACAGCAGTGTAAACTGTAGGAGTTTCATCATCGCTGATCCATAATAAACAAGAAACAGACTTCCCTGTTTAAAAACAGACAAATATCAGCGTCTGACATCGTCGTCACGCCTCAGAAACGAAGCGTTTTATTTTCTCCATCTGATCAGAGAAACAACAGCGGACGTTTGTTTCTGTAATGATTCTTCACTGTCAGAGTTCTCTCCCAAGTTTCGCTCTGATTCTGCAAACAGGTCGCACATTCCTGTCACCGCTCAGCGTCGGTGAAGTCCTTATTATCTTGAGGACCAGCAGCGCGGCTCTGTTTGTCATCCGGCTGTCGTCCAAACAAACACAGACTCCAGTCATCCTGCTGCTGCTGCAGAGAATCATTTCCTCCTGAATCCCTCTGCCAGGATTCGTGCGGCTGCTGTTCGTCTCTTTATGTGTCTCTGCTGTGAGCTCACTAATGGTCTCTCTTAATGCTTCTCCTCCTAATCGCAGAGTTGCTTCCCCACATCGGGGGGCAGGCTGGACCTCGGACGCCGTTTGGCTGCATCGCCTCTAATGAGCAGAAATTGAGCCACTGCACCAACCCGAGCAGAACCGAGGGAATTAACAGTAAAACATGTTCTTTCTCACTTCTGGGTTTGTTGCCAAGTTTCTGCTTTTTTTCAGGGTCGACATCTGACCCAGAACAAGATCGATTCACTCCTGCATGTGGTTCGGTTCTGCAGAATCTTATCTGTGCGTGAAAAACAGAGGAAAGAAAGAGAGTAGCTGCGTTTCCATTACCCATAGATTTGTGCAAAACGTAAATATCTCAATAGAAAACTGGTAATGGAAACACCTACATTTCGAAAAACCTCCCAAATATCGCTAAAAAGTTTTTACGCTCTCATGAGGTGGTTTTTCAGAAGTGTTGATATAGAAGTATATCGCAAAAGTGTAATGGAAACACTTTTCTCGCAATTCTCTGTCACCGGACGTGACGTAGCGGGTCAAGTGACCAGTTCATTTCAAGCGTAGATGACACGGTATATGTGGACGGGGGAGGAGACGGAGTTATTTCTGAAGTTTTGAATTGTATTTGTATTTTTCTGAAGTTTTGAATCCACAATTCGTCTGTGAATTCCTCATTAACGATCCTCTCCCAGAAATCGCTCATCCGTGTTCGCTCCCATACATACGAGCTTTGACTTTGAATTATCACCCGCTGCCTTCGTCTTCTGATGACAGCAGCGGCAACAGCAGTAATGGTCACAGAAACAGCTGCTCCAAAACGAAAAATGTTTTGTGTCTCGTCCATGTTGGTGTGCAAAAAGGCTTAAGGAATACGAGGTCGCACGGGCAGGAAGTTTACCTCGTTGCTAGGCAACGGCCATTTAAACACGGCTCACGAGAGGCAGACGGCTCGCTTATGCACTGAACACCATTCAATGGAAACACCCGCAAATCGCAATTGTACTTTGTCGAAATTTGATAAACATCACTTTTATTTTGCAAAAAAATGTAATGGAAACGCAGCTATAAAGACCCAGATCTCAAACTGATGCAGAGCGTCTTTGCCAGAACGCCACGGTATCCAGCGTCGTCCAATCAGCTGCTGGATGTTCACCAAGCAGACCCTCCAGTCCCTGCAGAGCAGCTGGAGATCACAAAGATGGTTTTCATGACCTGCTCACCAGAAATAATGCAGCAGCTCCACATTCAGAGAGAGAGTGAGAGAGAACCAGAGGAACCTCTGATACCAGCAGAACCCGTCTGAGAGAGAGAGGGTGTCAGAGAAGATTCATGGAGTCACTGGTTATGGAGCCATTTGTGCTGCTGGCTGCAGCTCAGTGATTTCTGACTGCAGCTCCTCTCTCAGGAGGAGGAGAGAGGAGAGGAGAGGAGAGGAGAGAGCTCCAGGGAGCGAGGAGGCGGGGGGAACACTCAGGTAATCCCACAGCTGCTGGAATAAGAGGATTAGTAACAAACACTGATGACAGGAACCAACGAGAAACACAGCTGGGACTGAAAACTGCAGAAGAAGAACCTGGACTCCTGAGGCCCGCTGTCTCCAGGTCTGCGGCTCTCTGTGGCAGATATCCGTCTACTCCTGTTATCGGTTATCATGAAGTATTGATCGCCCTGAGGACCAACGTTACCCCCAGTTTTCACCGCATCCTGAACGGCGGCGATTTTTTGCTGTCAGCCACTTCCTTCTAGATCCGTTTGTGAGGCGAATTTCATGGCGGATTCCAGATTCACGTTCAATCGCTCGATGACGAGTCGTCTCTATAAAGACAGACTTGATTTCACACGCTCATGGCGAACATGTGCGGTCCGTTTCAGAGCCGTGACCCGGCCGGTTCAGTGAAAACAGAGTCGTGTTCGACTTTCTTCTTCTTCTTCATGTGAGTTTGAGTCTCAGCGTCGACGGTTTCAGACCAGCTGAGGCGTGTTTGCAGGCTGCTCTGTCTAATGAAGCTTGAATGTGTCAAACATGTGTTCCCATCCATGCACCCAAACAGCCGCGACGTAATGAGCTCCAATTAGAGGAAACACAGCTGGGAGCTTAAACGACAGTCCAGACGCTGCGCTGATGCAGGAGTTTCCCATCAGGACGAGGACAGAGAGATGAAAAATCCTTCATTTGATGTCAGAGTTTGTGGAGAAATATCTTCGGTTTCTCTGAGAGAGCGTGGAGCTGCAGAGCGCAGGATAAAACAGCGTGTTTTCTTCACTCTGATTAGCAGAAGAGTTGTTTCTTCTCCAGATGACAAAGTACAAACATTAAAGATTCATACTCAGGAAATCATCTGTAAATCTCTGTAATGATTCATGCATTTTTAATAAAGCTCCAGTAAAAACCCCGAGCCCGACTGCAGAGCCCATCCATCTCCAGTTTATATGATAATGAACATAGGTGCAGCAGCAGCAGCAGCAGCTCCAACCCTGCAGCTCGAAGGCATCATCTTTCACCGGCTCCTCTCAGCGACTGCATAAACAAACCGATCAGCTGCTGTGAGCCTGTTTCTGAGGACAGATCCATCTGACACTAACGGAGACGTCTCCGTGAGGACAGAGACGTCCCTGAGACCACGACTTTACCGTCTTAAAGAGTCCTAAAGCGCCGTGGAAACCGTCTTTTACTCTGCAGCAGCAGCAGCACATTATTTTAAGAAACAGAGAATCATCAGGGAGGACGACGGAGTGGAACTGCAGTTACCACGGCAACAAGTGACTGGCTGTCCCTGACAATTAATGCACAATTAATCAGCAGCAATAACAATGATGATGATGATGATGATGATGATGATGATGATGATGGTGATGATGATGATGATGATGATGATGATGATGATGATGATGACACGGTCCTCCAGGTTTTGGTGAGAAGTTCAAATGTGGGAAAAGTTTTTCGTTCAGATTCAAAGAGGAATAAAACGCCGCGCCGCTCTCTGAGTTTGGCGGGCGTGTTAGGAGCCGCAGGTCTGATAGTGGTCGACCTCGCAGTGCAGCGTGGGAGGCTCGGCTCGTTGAGCTTCTCTTTAATTCACAGCAGCAGCAGCAGCAGCTGGAGTGTCTTACTCTGTATGTTGGATTCCCTCAGGAGCAGAGAGGAGGTGGAGTCAGCCGCCATGATGGAGAGGGTCTATAACTGTCCGACCTCCTCAGATCAACACGGTGAGGAACTCTGAAGACCACCTCACCGTCTTCACTACGACTCTGTCTGCATGAGATTTGGGTCATTCTGGACCCTCGACTCTTTAAAACTGAGGATGCAGCATCTATGATTTACAGTTCTATGTTGAAAAAGAAAAAGGCAGCCCTGGAGGAGTCCAACTCTCACTGGAAACGAGTCCGACTGACAGCCGGCGACACGGACCGAGCCGACACTCAATCCAGGGTTAGAAATCACTGTTAGGTTTTAGTTGAAGTGGAAAACACTAAAATCTTTTCTCCATGAACAGCTTCATGTTCGGATGGATCTACGACAAAACATGTGAAACCACGTTTTGGACCCGTGTGCAGTGAGGCATGGTAGGACATCTGGACGGGTAGGATGGATTTACAGAAAATGGGCTCTCCTGGTTCTGAGGTTTTCTGAGGTGAACTTGTTTTAGACTCTAACTTTCTGCTCCTGATGAAAATCATGATCTGAGTTTAGGGGAGAAACGAGGCTGATGGTGGACTCTGAGCTGCAGATCTACACGGTCTTTGATTGTTCCCTGGAGAGGACTGGAGGAGCTGCAGATCCGCAGTTACCTCAGAGAACCCGAACAGAAACAGAACAAAGAGGAGAAAGGAGGAGATCCTCAGAGAACCTGAACAGAAACAGAACAAAGAGGAGAAAGGAGGAGATCCTCAGAGAACCTGAACAGAAACAGAACAAAGAGGAGAGAGGAGGAGATCCTCAGAGAACCTGAACAGAAACAGAACAAAGAGGAGAAAGGAGGAGATCCTCAGAGAACCCGAACAGAAACAGAACAAAGAGGAGAGAGGAGGAGATCCTCAGAGAACCTGAACAGAAACAGAACAAAGAGGAGAAAGGAGGAGATCCTCAGAGAACCTGAACAGAAACAGAACAAAGAGGAGAAAGGAGGAGATCCTCAGAGAACCTGAACAGAAACAGAACAAAGAGGAGAAAGGAGGAGATCCTCAGAGAACCTGAACAGAAACAGAACAAAGAGGAGAAAGGAGGAGTGGTCATCACCTCCAGATATCTGAGCAGAGAAGCTTAAATGAATCTTCAGAGTTTCTCAGACATGAAGGTTCGTAAATATGAGAGGAAGTCTGAACGAGTTCAAACAGGTAAAGAGAGAGACCTGCTCAGATTTAATCCAGTCAAACAATCCATGTTTTCAGTAAAGATGGAGTCCTAATCTCACACCTCATCTGTGGAAAAGTCTGAGGCAGGGAGAGCAGCAGCAAAGACCCAGAGTGTGCAGAGTAGATGGTCAGGGATAATCCACAGGACAGTTTAATCCCTAATCTGACGTAAACAGTATAATTTAATCCCTAATCTGACGTAAACATGTGGATTTAATCCCTAATCTGACGTAAACATGTGGATTAAGTCCCTAATCTGACGTAAACATGTGCATTTAATCCCTAATCTGATGTAAACAGTATAATTTAATCCCTAATCTGACGTAAACATGTGGATTTAGTCCCTAATCTGACGTAAACATGTGGATTTAATCCCTAATCTGATGTAAACAGTATAATTTAATCCCTAATCTGACGTAAACATTTGGATTTAATCCCTAATCTGATGTAAACATGTGGATTTTATCCCTAATCTGATGTAAACATGTGGATTTAATCCCTAATCTGACGTAAACATGTGGATTTAATCCCTAATCTGACGTAAACATTTGGATTTAATCCCTAATCTGACGTAAACATGTGGATTTAATCCCTAATCTGACGTAAACATGTGGATTTAATCCCTAATCTGACGTAAACATGTGGATTTAATCCCTAATCTGACGTAAACATGTGGATTTAATCCCTAATCTGACGTAAACATGTGGATTACTGCTGTAAAGTTTTATCGTTGGACTCTGTGTGTCATGATGTGTTCATGTAGTTGTTCTCTTCTGTGTGTTTTCACTCATGTTCCTGTTCACCTGAAGTTTTTAACCAATCAGAAGAGAGGAGGAGGAGACAGAGACTAAAAACACACACAGGTAAACGAGACACAGGTGAGACTGATGAGAGATTAACGGAGGAAAGAAACACAAGGAATCAACTCCTACAAAATAAAACAGGAAACAAACAAGGAATCAACTCCTACAAAATAAAACAGGAAATAAACAAGGAATCAACTCCTACAAAATAAAACAGCAAATAAACAAGGAATCAACTCCTACAAAATAAAACAGGAAATGAACAAGGAATCAACTCCTACAAAATAAAACAGGAAATGAACAAGGAATCAACTCCTACAAAATAAAACAGGAAATAAACAAGGAATCAACTCCTACAAAATAAAACAGGAAATGAACAAGGAATCAACTCCTACAAAATAAAACAGGAAATAAACAAGGAATCAACTCCTACAAAATAAAACAGGAAATAAACAAGGAATCAACTCCTACAAAATAAAACAGGAAATAAACAAGGAATCAACTCCTACAAAATAAAACAGGAAATGAACAAGGAATCAACTCCTACAAAATAAAACAGGAAATAAACAAGGAATCAACTCCTACAAAATAAAACAGCAAATAAACAAGGAATCAACTCCTACAAAATAAAACAGGAAATGAACAAGGAATCAACTCCTACAAAATAAAACAGGAAATGAACAAGGAATCAACTCCTACAAAATAAAACAGGAAATGAACAAGGAATCAACTCCTACAAAATAAAACAGGAAATGAACAAGGAATCAACTCCTACAAAATAAAACAGGAAACAAACAAGGAATCAACTCCTACAAGATAAAACAGGAAATGAACAAGGAATCAACTCCTACACACACACACACACACACACACCTTCAGAGGGAGAGAGACGCTGTGATTCATCAGGCAGACAGAGTGAGAGAGAAAAACGATGAAGGAGATGAAATGAATAAATAAAAAGTTGAAATATTTATGGTCTGATGAGACTCTCCTCGGTTATTTGAAGTTTCCCCCGCGGTGACAGAGTAAATACGACACCTTCACCTCCTGAATCACACCGAGGAGACGGCGTGTTTACCGCTCTAATGTTTACTTTGTCATGTGACGGCTGACGGAGAGAGGACGCTCCGGGCTGCCTCAGGGCTGTGGAGCTGCCGGGCAGAACCCTGCATCCTCCTCCTCCTCCTCCTCCTCCTCCTCCTCCTCCTCCTCCTCCTCCTCCTCCTCCTCTCAGGGACGGAGAGTTTGGAGACAACTTCAGCGCCTCAGGCAGGAGGAGACTTTATTGTTAGGAGAGGATTTCTTATTCATCAGAATACAGACAGATCCTCGTTCTGGTCTGGCTTTCTGAGGCCGGACTTTACCAACGTGGACTCTTCATCGTGGTCGGAGATCAGCTGATTTCTAAGGAGTGAACCGTCCTCTGTCGCAGCAGCAGCTTCAGAAACACGAACAGTCATCCCGATATCAGAGCTCAGAGAGGAGAAACGTCTCTGCTGCTGGTTCCACTTCAGCTCTGAACAGAAATACTCAGGACTCACATCTTTACTTTCCACCATTAGTTTGACTTTCTCCATGGCAACAATTTATCCCCGATTTTCAACGAATCCAGAACGGCTCCGATCCAGAACGGCAGCGATTTTCGACGTCTGCCAATTCCTACTCGATCCGTTTGTGAGGCGAGTTTCATGGCGGATTACAGACGCAGGAATCAGGAGAACTCACAAGAACCTGCAGATTCACGTTCAATCACACGATAACGAGTCGTCTCTATAAAGACAGACACATATAGAACTCGGGCAGATCTCTGAGTCAGCTGTTGACCTGAACCCTGGTCTTTATCATTGGATCTGTGAACCAGCAGACTGACCGGAAACACCCTCAAATCAAAGTCCAGTGAGTTCAAACCGGGTTTACCAAAAACCCGGACCGTGTTTCTGCCGACCCGACTGATGCTGGCGAACTCCAACGTCCCGCCATAACGAACAGACTGAGGTGGAGGATGGCAGGTGAGTGAAGCAGGTGAGGCCGTGCTCAGGTGTGTCACAGACTCTCCGTCTGTAACCGCGGCGATGGAGCGAAGCTGCCGCTGAATTATTGATGTTCTTCTCCTGACAAACAGCTTCAGTTTCTCTCTGTTCAGTTTACAGTCAGAATAAAAACACACTCAAACGTGCACGAGAGCGCTCAGCTGGCAGTCTGCACATGCACGAGCGTGCACGTCGATGTGCATGCTACAGTCCTGCAGGGAGAGTGTCAGTGTGAAGACAGGTGGACAGGTGATCCTGATGTTTGTGTCAGTCAGTCGGAGCAGGTGGAGTTCTTCTCTGACAGGACATCTATGATCTAGCTCTACGTCAGTCAAAGAAAGCCTGTTCGCTTTACCGGGACAGCTTCTACTTCTTCTACTTCTACCACCAACGTCCAAACATCTGAAACTTGAGCAGATATCTCAGGTTTGATCTTCTCTTTTGTTGGATCGTTCATGAACCAGGATCTGCGTCTAAACACAGAAACACAGAAGACCATCTGAGGGACCGGAGGACAGACGTCTCACAGATCGGGGACAGGTGTCGGGGGAGGTGGAGCCTCGAGGACGGAGGTGAAAGGAGGTTTTTCTCCTGGTGAAACAAAATAAAGAGGTTTTCATTTTTCCTCCTTCTGTTGTTTTTTCGATGATTTCATGATTTTCTCTGTAAACGTCCTTTTATCGACGCTCCTCACAGCGCCCCCTTCAGGCTGAGCTGACGGAGGCGTACCTGAGTGAAGATGTTCTGCGGTCTCCACCTCTGGGTGTGTGAATCAGAGCCGCTGACATCCATAATAGATCAATAAGACTGCAGATGTTCCTCTCATGCTCCTCTTGATTCCTCGGGGGGCCGTCCTACATCCCTGAACCCCCGGATTTCTGTCACGTCTGTCTCATTAAAACACAAACCACAGCGCTGTCGAAGAGCAACACGCAGAATCAACCGTCAGCGAGGCGTCGGGGGAGTTATCAGACTCCTTTAACGCTCAGTCCTGACGGCGCTCTCGTCTGTCGGAGGACAAACAGACTCGGAGACTTTCTGATCAACTCTCCGAGCTTTTCTGGGTCACGGTGAGAAAACGGCGCCGACGTCTCTCCAGTACGGACGTTTGGAATCATTCAGACACTTCAGGTGATGGATGCTCCGTCAGAGGAGAGACTGGACCCCTGTAAATGTCAGTCCAGATCAATGTTTCTGCTGAGAAGGTCAGAGTTTCGTCTGCCATCGTGTCCACCGCCGAGAAATTCACGAGGACAGAGAGACGTCTGAGCAAACATCCACGGCTGTGTGGATTAGAGAGACGCTCTGTGTTCTTCAGGTGACCCCCAGGTAACCCCTGGACGGCTCTGATCCAGAACAGCGACGATTTTCGCCATCCGCCAATTTCTACTGGATCCGTTTGTGAGGCGAACGTCATGGCGGATTACTGTCAGCGGGGATCGTGAGAACTCACAAGAACCCGCAGATTCACGTTCAATCGCGCGATAACAAGTCGTCTCTCTAAAGACAGACACATAGACATATAAGCAGTAGATTGTGTCCTTCCAGAGGAGGAAATCTACTTCTAGACTTCTAGAATCAGCATCTGGATGAGGAGCTGAGATGAACCCCTCCTCTTCCTCAGCGTGTCACCTTCATCCCTCAGGTCTGCACAGGCCCGGTTCTACGGGGGTGCATAAGCATGCATTGCACCCTCAGTTTATGTGGCTGCATGCTCAGTTGGAAAGAGGGAGAAGTGCGCGCGCGTCAGGGCACGTCACTCATCTGCCTTCCTTCGGTTCACTGTCAGGAAAATGACCTTAAAGCCGGACAGAATGAATGAAAACACCGCTGGAGATCTCCGGCTTCTTCCTCAACTTCCACCTCCTCTTCGGACTCGGGGTCTAAAATATATGGTTCAATACCTGCCGTTTTTAGCCTTTAGCATAAGGTGACCAGACGTCCCCGATTTCCGGGGACAGTCCCCGTATTGGATGACCTGTCCCCGGCAAAAGCTGTCCCCGAAAATATCCCTGATTTGAGCGTTTCATTAATGAGAGCAAAAATGTTGCGTGTGGTCTCGAACAACGGTTATTACAGTAGCCGAATTTAGTTATCAGTCCTGAACAACAGTTCTTACAGGGGTTATTACAAGAGGCATGTGCTGCTACTAAAGAGTACCGAGACTTTGTCTGTGATCACACAGACCCTGCAGACCCTGCACCACCGCCGCATCGAATATCCCCGGATATCATTACAGACATTTTTGACTGTCATGTTTAGTGATGGTTTTGAGCTGTATAGTTAAAAATAGTTTGAATTTCTATGTTAAATATTCAGGGTAAGAAACATCTGCATTTCCTTTTTCTACAACAATTTTACTACAATAAAACATATGAAAGACATTTTAAATATTCTTGTTTGACTCGTTTCATTCCGCTTGAAATGACAGGAAAATGCATAATTTAGTGTTGAATAACGTGCCAGGCATGTGCACGCCCTCTGATCTGAGATGCACCCCTAGTCATCATTTTCTAGACCCGGCCTTGGGTCTGCAGGGTTCAGATGAGTCCACGTGTCGGAGTTTCTGCTCCACCCTGATGACAGCAGATCCTGTGGAAATGTACCTGATGTTGATCCGACTCCCCCGTCCATGAGAGAAACGACCCGCTCTCATATTTACCTCCAGACTCATCATTGACTGTTTGGTTCTGTGGCCTCGCTCGGATCCACATCAGCAGAGGTGTCATTTAGAGATGCTGCTCCAAAAACAGTCATCAGAGCTGGACAAACTCACGGTGAGAAGATTCAGGTTCTTTTTCAGCCAAATGTTGTTTACCTCCAGGAGACGGAAGAGGAGCAGAAACACTTTCAGATCAGAGCGAAGAGTCGGCTAAATCTCAGCTCCACCAGGATTACGACGTCAGCGTCAACCTTCATAACAGAAGACGTGACGATGAACTCTGATCTGAAGTCAGTTTAACGTCGAAATGTTTAAAGTTTTTCAAACACACAGAAACACAAATCTGACCCCCGACCTCCACCTTCATCCTGATCGTCTACGAAAAGGTCGTATCCTCCGATCGTAGCTGATCGTAACCATTCAAGTTAACGTGTCAAACGAACAAGTGAAAGGTTTTTAGACGTCATTTCACCCCGATGACACCATGGATGAGGAGATGCTGATTCTAGAAGTCTAGAAGTAGATTTCCTCCTCTGGAAGGACACAATCTACTGCTTATATGTCTATGTGTCTGTCTTTATAGAGACAACTCGTTATCGTGAGATTGAACGTGAATCTGCAGGTTCTTGTGAGTTCTCGTGATTTCTTCCGTCGGTGATCCGCCATGAAATTCGCCTCACAAACAGATCCAGTAGGAATTGGCGGACGGTGAAAATCGGCGCTGTTCCGGATCAGAGCCGTTCTGGATGCAGTGAAAATTGGGGGTAATGAGATGAGAGTCCAACAGGTTAGTCACATGACCGGGTCTAAGACGGACATTCAGAGAGGTTCAGGACTCTGTGAGAGACCGCGTGAGCTGACAGTTCAACAGTTTGAGTGGATTTCATGGTCTAAAGAGGATCTGGAGAAGTCTCTGTACTAAAGGGACCAGGACCAGAACCAGGACTGGACGGTCCTGATCTTCAGGGCGTTAAAAACAGACTGGACTCTGGAGGTGGAGTCACTGTCCGGAGGTCTGATGGATCAGAAGTTAACACTCTTTAGGAAAGGACAACTGAACGTCCAGTTGTCCTTTCAACGTAGAACTGTAAATCCTAGATGCTGCATCCTCAGTTTTGGAGAGTCTCTTTGTACGAACTCTGTGAATCCCTCAGCTCAGGAAGTTTTCCGGCAGAGTTACAGTAAGTTAAAGTGAGACGTCCTCTCAGCAGGTACAGGTGAGCAGCGGTATGCTAACAGCTTCTGGTCTAGATGTGAAGACTTGAAAGAAGCAGGAGACCAGCAGAGAGACTGAACCTGCTGGGAGTCTGAGCGGCTCCAAACAGACAGAGATCTGCTGGAGTTTTCACGTCTACGCCAGAGAGGATATGATCGGATAAAACCAGAAAAAGAGCGGCGTGACGTGAGAGGATGAGAGCGATGGAGATGAGAGGGTTACTGCTGCTGACCAGGAGCTGTGGATCTTTACCGGAGAGTTCAAGAAGTTTCTGCTTCAGTCGTCGGAGGATTTCATGGTTTTTATCACAGTCATGAACACACAGATCCTTTTCCCTCACACCCTCATTTAACCCGAATGTAGCCCCCAATTTTTAACGCATCTGAAGCGGCTTCGATCCGAACGGCGCCGATTTTCACTGTCCGCCAATTCTTACTGGATCCGTTTGTGAGGCGAATTTCGTGGAGCGTTACTGTCAGCGAGGATCACGAGAACTCACAAGAACCCGCAGATCCTCCTGAAACACGGAGTCTTTTATTTTGAAAAGAAGCCGGATGTTTTATTTTGAAAAGAAGCTGGATGTTTTATTTTGTGTCTGTGCCCGACTTCCTTTCCAGCACGGGTTAATCTGTGCTGAATTTATCCGCCATGCTCCGGCGTCTGACGGAAAGAAGTCGGTGTAAATTGACACGTTAACTTGAATGGTTACGATCAGCTACGATCGGAGGATACGACCTTTTAGGAGACGATCAGGATGAAGGTGGAGGTCGGGGGTCAGCCTCTCTGAAGGTCCGTCTCAGACCCGGTCTTCATAAAAAGACCCAAACACAGACCCCCGTTAGTGTCCTCTCGTTAGAGTTGTCGGGTTGGACGTCTGCGTTGGAGATTTGTTGAAGTTTCCTGCTCCAGACTCAGTTTGTGTCTCTCCTCACACCTCCACCATCAATAACCGCCGCAGAGGAAATAACCATGTCCTCCAGGACGGGCTGAGCTCAGGAGCGAAACCTCAGTGTGTGGAGGTCATCTTTAAGGTTTCAGTCACACACCTGTCTGTAACAGCCGTCCCCTCACAGAGCGCTGATTATTCTACTGAACTCAACATTCAGTGTTTCACTCCCACTCAGAGATCCAGAGACAGAGACGAGAGGGAGGAGAGCCAGGGACCAGGAGCAGAGGGGGGACAGACAGGAAAGAGAGAGAGTCTTTTTAAGGAGGAGTAGAGCAGAGCCACCAGGATTCTTACCTCCAGACCAGGTTTCAGGACCGACCCAGATCGGACCTCTGAGTGTGACGGTTTCTAACGGTCCAATCAGACCTCCTTTTACAAAAACCTGAAGGTGAGTCTCAGTTTCACTGTGGAAGTGACAGGATCTCAGAGTCAGTCCGTTTCCATGACAATCGGGAAAAAAACGAATTATCGCCTTATTCCGATGAAGACCGGACAACTGAAGGTCATGTAAACACCTTAGTCTGACTATAATCAGAGTTTGAGAACTCTGATTAAGACTCACAGATAATGATTTTCTCTACCATGTAACCAGCGTAGTCGGAGTATGAAGCCACGCCCCCTTTAACCCCGTAACAAACCCCCAGAGTAGAGGAGTAGCGTTGGTCTCATCTTTAGAAAAAGTAGCGCGTCCATCATGTCGGACAAAAACAACGCTGTACGATGCTCCATCTTCTTGTTTCTCCAAAATGTCCAGCAGCAGTTGTAGACACTTCTGACGTCTGACACCGACCTGCTGTTGTTGTTGACGGTTGGATGGGGTCGGAAACAGCGCCGCTGAAAAGACCCATATCGCCCCCTAGTGTTGGGGAGGAGGACACGTTCACATCAATAATTCAGTTTTCTCAGAGAGAAGTCTGATTCAGAGAAAAAGACGAGTTATGAGTTTAGTCGATTAAACTGAGACTGTAAAGGACCTGAGTGTCCATGAATGAGTCTCAGTTTCACTGTCAGCGGTTTTACAGACCCTAAACTCACTCACTTTCACAGTCTCACAGTCTTATTTTCGTGGTATGAACCTTTAAAAGCTCGCCGTCCCGTGGGTTTAGGTTCGGTGTAGTTTGCTGAAATAACGACATAAAGAATTATATTCCTGTAAAATAAAGTCGGTCCAGTTCTGATGGCGGTTCTGGAGCAGCATCTCTAAATGACACCTCCGAGCGAGGCCACAGAACCAAAGAGTAAATGATGAGTCTGGAGGTAAATATGAGCTCAGCTGGAGAGAGAGGCTGTCTGTCCAATAAACCGATTAGTTCTGATATCTTCAAATCATCATTTAGACCGACTGTAAACACTGATTCTTCACATGATGATGAGTGAACCCAGCAGCAGCAGCAGCAGAGACGCTGAGAGTTCTTCTATTTCTCCATTTGACATTCAGTGGAGATAAAGCCGCAGTCACACGTGTTTGTTTTCTGTCCTGAGGGGAAACTGGAGCGGAGTTACCTTTTCAGCTGAGAGTGAAAAAACTGATTCTTCATGTTTCTCATTTTACAGGAAAAAACTCGACCTTAGTCTGAGCTGTCGTCGTTGTCTTTGTCGTCGTTTTTGTTGTTCAGGGTTTGTGTTTTTATTTCTTTCCATGAATAAATAAATTTGATGATTATTGACGACACCGAGTCAGGACGAGTTCGCTTTATTTAGTGTCTTCTCCTGGTTTTAATAGAGTGTGTGTCTGTGTGTGTCTGTGTATCTGTTTGTGTGTGTGTGTGTGTGTGTGTCTGTGTATCTGTTTGTGTGTGTGTGTGTGTGTGTCTTTGTGTGTGTGTGTGTGTGTGTGTGTGTGTGTCTGTGTGTCTGTCTGTGTGTCTGTGTGTGTGTCTTTGTGTCTGTGTGTGTCTTTGTGTCTGTGTGTCTGTGTGTGTCTTTGTGTCTGTGTGTGTTTGTGTGTGTCTTTGTGTCTGTGTGTGTTTGTGTGTGTGTGTGTCTGTGTGTGTTGTTAGAGTGTGTGTGTGTGTGTGTGTGTGTGTTGTTGTTAGAGTGTGTGTGTGTGTGTGTGTGTGTGTGTGTGTGTGTGTTGTTGTTAGAGTGTGTGTGTGTGTGTGTCTGTGTGTTGTTGTTAGTGTGTGTGTGTGTGTGTGTGTGTGTGTGTGTGTGTGTGTGTGTGTGTGTGTCTGTGTGTTGTTGTCAGAGTGTGTGTGTGTGTGTGTCTTTGTGTCTGTGTCTGTGTGTGTGTGTCTGTGTGTCTGTGTGTGTGTGTGTGTGTGTGTGTCTGTGTGTGTGTGTGTGTGTGTCTGTGTGTGTCTGTGTGTGTCTGTGTGTGTGTTGTTGTTAGAGTGTGTGTGTGTTGTTGTTAGTGTGTGTGCACTTTCCTACCTATCTAAGGGGGAACTTGGCATCGTTACACTTCCACTAAGAGGTCCCGTGTCAGACAGGTAGATCTCACTCAGGTGAAAACATAGACAGTAGATGTGATCATAGAAACTCTGCGCAGTAGATCAGACTCAGTGGCCTGTTTTTACAGCGTGTTGAAAAACAGGATGCAGTTCAGAGAGGTCACGTCACAACTTCAGGCCACGTTCTGAAATTGTCACATATGGCTCGAAATTTGGCAGAGCCGGCCGGTGAGCAAAACATGATTACAGAAAAAATAACGTTGTTGGTGATCAGACACAAATGTGACTTTTTTTCAGTGTGACTCTCCTGGCTGGCTCGCCACTTATATGGTGGATTTCATGGATGCAAAGGTGCCAAAATGAACCAGCCGCAGACAGATCAAGTTGGCAGCCTCTTGCAGGATTTTTATTTTGGACAACAGAAGCCGAATAATCCCGAACAATTCTCCCTCGAGCTCTTTCTTGTAAGAGCTCCAATGACGTCAGTCGAAGTGTTATCTTCCTGTAAGTGTACTTCACATTGGTGTCTGATAGCCAACAACGTGACAACATGACCGGCTCTGCCAAGCCATGTGTGACAAGTTCAGGTCGACGTGGCCTGGACTTGTGACGTGACCTCTCTGGCCGTGAACTTCATCCTGTTTTTCAATCCTATGTCTGCTCTATCAGGCAGAGTGTCTCTGTTCAGATCTATCGTCTGTATTTTCTCCTGCTCCCTTTTGGAAATTAAAAAAACATTAAAAGTCACATTTGAAGAAACATTTTGGTAAAAGAACATTTTCTATTTTAGTTTTATTAAAATTAACAGAAATAGGGGTCCTCTGTTGTTCTGGTAAACGTGTGTGTGTGTGTGTGTGTGTGTGTGTGTGTGTGTGCAGCTTCTTCAAGGGTACTGCAAAGTTAAGTGGTGTTAGACGGTGCCGGCCTGATTTGATTGTAATGACGGGGTTCATATGGGGGGGGGGGGGGGTCCCTGACAGGAAGAGCGTGTGTGTGTGTGTGTGTGTGTGTGTGTCTGTGTGTGTCTCTGTATGTTTGTGTGTCTGTGTATGTTTGTGTGTCTGTGTGTGTTTGTGTGTGTGTGTCTGTGTATGTTTGTGTGTGTGTGTCTGTGTATGTTTGTGTGTCTGTGTGTGTCTGTGTATGTTTGTGTGTCTGTGTATGTTTGTGTGTCTGTGTGTGTCTGTGTATGTTTGTGTGTCTGTGTATGTTTGTGTGTCTATGTGTGTTTGTCTGTGTATGTTTGTGTGTCTGTGTGTGTCTGTGTATGTTTGTGTGTCTGTGTGTGTCTGTGTATGTTTGTGTGTCTGTGTATGTTTGTGTGTCTGTGTGTGTCTGTGTGTGTTTGTGTGTCTGTGTGTGTCTGTGTGTGTTTGTGTGTCTGTGTCTGTGTATGTTTGTGTGTGTGTGTCTGTGTATGTTTGTGTGTCTGTGTGTGTCTGTGTATGTTTGTGTGTCTGTGTCTGTGTATGTTTGTGTGTCTGTGTATGTTTGTGTGTCTGTGTGTGTTTGTGTGTCTGTGTGTGTTTGTGTGTCTGTGTATGTTTGTGTGTCTGTGTGTGTTTGTGTGTCTGTGTATGTTTGTGTGTCTGTGTGTGTTTGTGTGTCTGTGTATGTTTGTGTGTCTGTGTGTCTCTGTGTGTCTGTGTATGTTTGTGTGTCTGTGTGTGTTTGTGTGTCTGTGTGTCTGTGTGTGTCTGTGTGTCTGTGTGTGTCTGTGTGTGTTTGTGTGTCTGTGTGTGTTTGTAGGCCGGTTCACTCATCAAACACACAGACTGTCTAGCGTGGTCTATGATAGACTGACCCGTAGTTTGTTAGTGATGTGAAGATCAGTTCTTTTGACTGAATCTTTAGAATCTGTTCAGTAAAATGATTCGTTTAAAAGATTCGTTCACTGAGTCAGTCAGCCCTTCGGAGCGCCGTACACGAGTGAGCGACACAGCGGCGCTCTTCAGGAGTTCGTTCATTAGCCCCTCCCCTCCTCTGCTGCTGAAGTCACAGCGTCGTTCTCTGGGTGACTCATGTCGTTCACTCGCCAAGTCCTGAAGGAAGAATCACTCCCCCGCCCTGAAAAACTCACCTCTCTGTTTGTCGCCGTCTGTCGGCGGAAACAACACAGCAGCGAGCAGCACGCCGCTAAACGAGCGCGAGTCGTCATTCTTTTATATGTCGGAAAAGTGGCGAGATTAAAACTGAATAAAGATGTCAGCTGTGGCGAGGATTCAGAGACTTTTAAGATATCAAATATCGTATTTCTTTAATAATGTAATCAGAACGGGGTTCTTGACGGTACCTCAGGCTCTCTGGATTTGAGACTTCCTGGATTTGTCCCAGAAATGACGGGCTGCAGCAGTCTTCCTCGACCTGACTGGAGGGACCGTCACACACCAAAGTCCCGGTCTGTCAGATGCCTGAAGAGGTCAGACGGGACCACAGAGGTCACAGACCAAGACCGGACATCAACAACAACTGACAGTCTGTGATTAAAGGACGTAGACCTGGCATTTAGCCCCACCATCAGGAACCTGGAGGTCCTGCTGGATCAGGACTTGTCCTTCATTTCCCTCATTTAACCGTTTTCTTTAGCAGAACTTTAGCAGAACCACAAAAATCGGACTCAGCCTGTTTTAGGATCATGTAGGATCATGTTGACCTCCAGGTTGGATTCTTCTCCGTTCATGCAGCTCTCAAAGGTCTCTAAAGACTCTTCAGGTCCATCCAGACTGAACCAGAACTTCTGGGATACTATTATAAATGACTGACCTACAAAACTTTGACAGCTCAGGTACCATCAGATCCACCCTGGGGTTCACAGAGCCTCTTTGTGGGACTTAAGGTCCACAAATGTAGACTTCTGTAGACCACCAGGAGAACGGTCACATTTAGAGTCTGTCTGTCTGAGTCCACCTGAGACCACCATGGCAGAAGGTCCACCTGAGTCCACCTGAGACCACCATGGCAGAAGATCCACCTGAGTCCACCTGAGACCACCATGGCAGAAGGTCCACCTGAGTCCACCTGAGACCACCATGGCAGAAGGTCCATGGTTTTAACGTTTGAGTCTGATACCGTAGAGGAACATGGTGGTTCTCTTCCCTTTGAAACCCAAAGGACATCTATGTCTTCAGTTATACGTCTATGCTGTAACTAACGATATGAAGGAGGATTAGAGAGAATAATAATTACAGGGAGGAGATTAAAGTTAAAAGATTTAAGAGTAAAAACGTCAAAATCTCCAGAATAATGTCGAAATTTTCTAGATTAAAAAAATTGAGATTAAAGTTGAAAATTTCAAGATTACAAATATAATCTCCATATTTCGAGATTAAATCCAGTTTTTGAGATTAAAGTCAAAATTTTTACTTTATTCACAAAATTTCCATTTTTTTAATCCTGAATTTTTCACCTTGATGTCTGAATTTCTATTTTTTTCTTTTGACTCTTTAAAATTTCGACTTTAATGTCGAAATGAAACTTGAAAAAATCTCCCTCCTGTCGATATTTTTTCTGGTCCTGATCGTCTCTCGTCTAACGATGTAAATCAGGTTAAATGTTTCTGATGAAACTCGAACCCTCACAGTTTCTCTGTTCCATAAACAACACTGACAGCAGGGGGCGCAGCTCCTTAAAAACCAGTCATGAAGTCATCAGCATACCAGTTTATTGAAAACTGTCTAAACAAGAGAAACACAATTGAAAACCACGACACACACACAGACACACACACACACACACACACACACACGTTCAGGCTGACAGCAGCTGGTCCTTCACGCTGAAATCCTCCCTCTGGATTTTGGATGTTGCTGCTGGTTCTTGTAAGATCCTTTATTTGCATACAGTGAAGGACGTTTTCACAGTCCGATTCAAGTGAAGCAGCTCCTCCTGCTCCTCCTGCTCCTCATCTTCATCGTCAGAGGAGAAGGAGGAGGAGAACATCCATGGGACTCAGAGCTCACACAGCTGCAGTCTTTAACTTTACAGACAGAATAGAAACAGCAAAATATCTCAAGGCCAGACATGCTTATTGATAGAAAACAGTCTCTTCACACAAATGGAGTCAGCATGCCATGAACAAAGACTCTGAAATCTTACACTCGTTTTTTCTTCAGACATCTATTCATAATAATTTATCCTTTTTTTCTTTATTCTCTCTTTTTTTTTTTGTCTACTTTCATCCCGTCGGTCCTTGGGAGGAGAAAAAGATTCAAGAAAAACCAGCGAGCTTGGCGCCCGGGCCGTCCTCGAGCTCCTGAGCCCAACAAAAGAAACCGTGTTTTTATTTTTAAGGATATTTTCTTTTTCTGTAGAAAATTATTCAGCTCTTTTCAAAATGACGCAGACACCGTTTGAAAAGGTGAAACTACTGCTACAAAACTCTCAATAGCACCGGATGAAAACCAAAGGATGGACGGGTCTGCAGGTTCGAACGTGATCCGCTGAAAAAAACATCAAACTGAGGGACAAACATCCGATTCACAATCATCTCCAAATCCTGGACGCAGTTCTCCAGGACCACCAAGGACCAGTCTGTGCAGTCCAGTACAGAGTCCGGTACAGAGTCCAGCACCTTTGTTCTCAGGGCAAAGGTTCGTATCGATCGTTTTATTGCATCGCTGTGGGAGACGACTCTGAACACGCCTCCATCTGAAAACAGGGAGGTCAGAGGAGGGTCGTCTGGTCTCACTGGAGTACCTGTCCCTCTGGACTTTTATAAACCGGTTTGTCCACCATAGATATCTATAAGAAAGGCTAGATGACTATGAGGCGGAGTCAGCAGCGTTCCTACATGGCGGCCATCTTACTCCAGTTTACCATTCTGGTTCGCTCTATGGTAGCTGACGGGAGGTGAGTAATCAGATCAATAACTCGCTGACATCTTGACAGATTTATAAACGGTTCAGTTTATTACAGACCTTAATAACGAGGCTCTGAGTCGGGATGTTTGGACAGATTAAAATATCAGATTTACTTTGAGAAAAAAAGACTTAATCATGAACAACAGCTGTTTCACTTTGGGTTAACTTTGAGTCACTTTGTCAAGGCTGAGACCACAATCAAGATTTTAATTTCTTTTATGACAAACTATATTTTTGATCTAAGTGTCAGTCTTTGTGGATGTTCTTGTGTTTATCAGCTGTCTAACTTGACTAACAGACTCGCTGTGACTGAGACCAAAGTTACAAAGTTGACCCAGTAATTTTACGTCAGTTAAAGAGGCAGAAATTATCTTTAGATTCAACAAAACTGAAGTTGTTCATGATTTCTAAACTGCCTGTAATAGAAATATTACTAATATAACATATTTGGAATGATTAAATGTTTTATATATAAATGATTTAATATAACTGCCTTGTGTGTGTAGACCTATAACTATTGATCTATCTATCTGTTTAATGTTTATTTATGTAAATCCATGGTTACAATTATTCTTCAGTAAACAGGAACATAACTAAAACTCTGAGGTTTGTTACAAAACAAGCTGTTTGAAAATCTGTTTAAAATTAATCAATCTATGGTTATTTAAATTAATCAATCTATAGTTATTTAAATTAATCAATCTATGTTTTTTTAAAATTAATCAATCTATGGTTATTACTATCTATAGACTGGAATGTTAGGAGTGGGCGAGCTGACCATAGCAAGATGGCCGCCATGTATGGAGGTCGGTCTCCATTGGCTAACAGCGTGTGTAAGACATCTAGCCTTTATATCTATATCCACAGAGGTGGGTCCCGTTGATAAAGCCGTGCTGCTGCTTTTCCTCCCGTTTCTGACTCGCTCCAGTTGAATTAAAATCACAGCCGTACAAATATTGATCATGTATCGGAGGATAAAAACGAACAGGTTTCTCTGTGTGCATGTAAACATCGTCTCCCTGATATGATCCAAACCAGGATCCGGATCAGAACAGGGTCTGTGTAAACACTCTGTTTTCAGGGTCTGTGTGTGTTCAAGTTTTCAGAGTTTAGGGTCGATAGTTTGTTCTTCTGCTGATAACTTCTAATTATCACGCCGCCTGTTTGACCGACACCATCATCATCATCATCATCATCATCATCATCCACCCACACCAACACAGAAACAGGGTCTTCAGAGACGCCCATGGGTGGATGCCCGGAGATCTGATTTGAATAAATATTGATCAGCAGATGAAGATTTCCTTTTCCTCTCAGATGTTTGTTTTTCCAAAAGTGAATCCATGTTTTCGACGAACTGACGATGAAATAAAGCGAGATAAAAAAAACCCTCTCTCTCTCTCTCTCTCTGATTCTCTCTCTCTCTCTCTCTCTCTCTCTCTCTCTGATTCTCTCTCTCTGATTCTCTCTCTCTCTCTCTGATTCTCTCTCTCCTCTGTTTTCAGATTTTACTCTGCAGAACAAATAAATATTTGCTTTCTGAGCAGCTGGGTCGGGTTGGAGATAATCTGAGGTTCCACCTTCCCCTTAATGTCGCAGCCATGGCAAAAAGACGGTAACCACGGCAACAAAATTATCCATCATTTCTTGGATGGAGGAGGAAATAAATTGCCGTGTTGATGATGGGGGAGCAGAGTGAGGAGAGAGACCTCCGTTTTTAACACGCTAACGCTGCTAACATCGAAAAAACGAAGGTTAAATGAAACGCCAGGACGGCGTTTGTCCGTTTTAACGCCTGACCTCCCCTGACTGTCAGATTTGAGGGGCCGATCCAGACTCTGTGGATCCTCATACAGTCCTAATGAGGTCTGACCTCACTTAATGAGGATTAATGCGCCATCAGACTGAGTGTGTGTCTGTCCACACACACACACACACACACACTCTTCCTCCACATCATCTCCACCTGCCTGTCATCGATCAGAGTCGCCGCCTCCACCTTAAATCTACACGACTACCTTCAGGGGTCAGAGCTCCCTCAGGGGGGTCCAGAGTCCTGTCTAAGTTCAGGGTTTTGGAGAGTCCAGTCTACAGCCCACTAGGCGACTCACCCCCCAATTTTCACCGCATCAGGAACGGCGGCCATTTTCACCTCCCGCTAATTCTTACTGGATCCGTTTGTGAGGCGAATTTCGTGGCGCATTACTGTCAGCGGGGATCGCGAGAACTCTCATGAACCCGCAGATTCACGTTCAATCTCACGATAACGAGTCGTCTCTCTAAAGACAGACACATAGACATATAAGCAGTAGATTGTGTCCTTCCAGAGGAGGAAATCTACTTCTAGACTTCTAGAATCAGCATCTCCTCATCCATGGTGTCATCGGGGTGAAATGACGTCTAAAAACCTTTCACTTGTTCGTTTGACACGTTAACTTGAATGGTTACGATCAGCTACGATCGGAGGATACGACCTTTTAGTAGACGATCAGGATGAAGGTGGAGGTTGGGGGTTATTGGTCAACAGAGCTGTCAATCATGATGCCACACCCACACTCTTTTATCCTTAATTACTCGTTCAGACTGTCTCTTGAGTTTGATATGAAGTGGTTCTGGTTCGGTCGGGTCCAGTAGAAAAGACTGAATCAGAGTTTTGACGATCCATCAGACTCTCGTCCAATCAGAGAGCGGCACGCCTTCAAACCGCTCTGATGTCGGCCTCAGAAAACCAGAATCAACTTCTCATCAAACAAACAGAGCGGCGCTCTCCTCCATCACTGCGCCGCTTTTATATATATATTTATTTATATATCAGGTTGCCATGACAACCACCCTGATAAAGAGCAGAGGGGCTTTGTATTGAGATGAGTCCTTGAGTTTTAAGACTACAGACTGAGGCTTTAAGTCCAACTCCAACACAGACGCGGATCAAGATCAGAATCCATAATCCTCATCCCAGAGCCGGACAAAGGGGGGCGCTGAAAAACCGTTCACTGGACTCATATTTAAAACAAATGAAACGATCAAACTAAACCGTTTTATCTAGATATAAATGTGAAGCTGATCCAGGAGACCGGACTATCAAAGACCTCCCTACCAGGACATGGACTCAGATAATCCCCAGACCATCAGGGATTCTGGATCTGGACTGGGAGCTGAGAACAGGAGGCTGCAGAGACCAGGATTTTCAAAAAGAGGGTCAGATTTTGATCCATAAGACCTCAGGACAGTTTTACCCTCAGTCCACCTTAAACGGACTCAGGTCTGGTGGTTCTGGATCCTGGTTCTATCCTGTCTCCTCTTTCATGGTCCAGTTTGGACCTTTGGTTCCTCTATCAGAACTTTTTACAAACCTGTCGCAGAAATCACATTTTTAACGATAAACTCAGTTTTCAGTTTGATCATGTTGTTTTAAAATCAATAATCAAAGTTTAAAACGATTAAAAACTCGTTTTTCAAATCTGAGGTCTGGAGTTAAAATACGACAGAGTGTTAGGGATACTTCGTAAATACTAACGGGAATAAAGTCGTAGCTAAAATGCTGTGGAGCGTTTCCATGAGCTGAACTTCAGTAACTCAGTTTCACAAACGAGGAGAAACTGAATTCTTTTAGCGTCACACGGTCAGAAGTATCAGGACAGATGAAGAAGTTCGTCTGTTTTTATTCTTATTTTTATGACTTTATTCTGGTGAGTCTTTACGAAGTCTTTTTTTCTTACTGTGTCCCTGACAGTCCGTCGTGTTGAAGAAAAGGTCTCCTCTTTAATTTTGTTGGTATTTATGAACCTTTTCTGTCGCTCCGCCCACTTTTGAAACGACAAAGTTAACCCCACCCCCCCATTCAAAGGAAAAGTCGACAGAAACTGAAGCACAGGTGTGTGTGAGTGTGTGCAGGTGTGTGTGAGTGTGTGCAGGTGTGTGAGTGTGTGTGTGTCAGGTGTGTGTGTGTGTGTGAGTGTGTGTGCAGGTGTGACAGAGGGATGATGCGGCGAGCAGGTGTGTGTTTCTGTCCTCTGGAATGTAAACGAGTCAGTCACTTGGAGGGGGGAGGAGGGGGACTCGGTGGTTTGGTCAGGGTGTGCAGGGGCGTGTCCCCGGGGGCCACTAGTCATACGGGCCCCTCGGTCAGACCCTCTAAGGGGAGGCTGGTGGCGTTGTCGGTGGGCTGCGAGTCGTCCTGGTTGAGGGGAGGCGTGTGGGCGGTGGCGGCGGGCAGACTGGCGTAAGGCAGGTGGCAGTCCGAGTGCAGGAAGGGGGGGTAGTGCTGCCGGTAAGAGATGTAGGCGAACAACAAACCGATCACGCCCCCGACCACGGCGTCTGGAAAACAACAGAGAGGAAAGTGAATTACACACACACTCACTCTCACACACTCACACACACTCACTCACACACACTCATCAGTCCACAGTAATTTTACATGAACGTTCGGAATAAATGCGCCACACCTGACCATCCACTCCTGACCGTCCACTCCTGACCGTCCACACCTGACCATCCACACCTGACCATCCACACCTGACCATCCACACCTGACCATCCACACCTGACCATCCACTCCTGACCGTCCACTCCTGACCGTCCACACCTGACCATCCACACCTGACCATCCACGCATGTCGATCCGAAGATTCTGATCCAATCCGGCTCAATCGCAAAGAAATTGTTTTCTGACTGAGCGGGGCGGTTTATGCCGATCGTTATTCCGAAACGCGTCCATGTCGACACTCATTCCGATCGTGAGTTTCTTACGTGACTCGATCTTCACTCTTTATTGATCGAGGTCCGTTCAGGAGGTTTCATTATTAACACGACCGCAGGTGATGATGTCACATCTGCACGCACAGTACAACCGTTGACAGAACAGTAAAATAAGTACGGAAGGGCGCCATCTAGTGACAACATTTACCATGGGGGAAAAATCCTGAATCGGATGACGAGAGCCGCCACCGCGTTGGTTGGTTTGTTGACAGCAGAGGCGTAAATACAACTCTTCCTCTTCTTCTTCTTCTTCTTCTTCTTTTTCTTCTTCTTCTTCTTCTTCTTCTTCTTCTTCTTCTTCTTCCTCTTCTTCTTCTTCTTCTTCTTCTTCTTCTTCTTCTTCTTCTTCTTCTTCTTCTTCTTCTTCTTCTTCTTCTTCTTCTTCTTCTTCTTCTTCTTCTTCTTCTTCTTCTTCTGCGGTTGTTTTAGTGAAATCAGACAAATTTGTCCAAAAGCTTCTAATCTGATCAAAGCTTGGTTCATGTATTCGCACGTCATGATCGGATTATTTTTTATTTTGCGGCCTTATAAACAGTGGATTCGGATTTTCCGATCCCTCAAATTTTTAATCAGATGAAGAAATTTCGCACATGTAACCGTGGCGACAGTCTCCGTGGCGACAGTCTCCGTGGAGATCTGCAGAAACAATCAGGTGTCTGGGAGTCAAGAACAGACCTTGCCAGTGGTGTTTGTAGTCGCAGGTGCGTGACAGAGCGATCATCATGGCGCTGTAGAGAGGCAGCACCATGGCACACAGGCGCCAGCTCCGCCCCCGACCCTGATCCGTGAAACACTGCAGCTTCCCCGCCAGGTAGAAGGAGGTGAAGCCCAGACCGGAGAAAGCGACTGAAACAAAGAGAGAGAGAGAGACGTCAGGGATGGGGACGGGGGAGGAATCAGCGCAGCATTATTACAAATATAATCA
Organism: Xyrichtys novacula; assembly: GCA_962446985.1. NCBI lineage: Eukaryota > Metazoa > Chordata > Actinopteri > Labriformes > Labridae > Xyrichtys > Xyrichtys novacula. The sequence continues at coordinate 34,132,544 of OY660874.1, forward strand.
ATATAATCAATATAATCAATATAATCAATGAAATCAATATAATCAATATAATCAATATAATCAATAAAATCAATATACAGGTTCCAGGGTTTTCACAGCTGTTTTACTAATTAAAATCCTAATGACAGTAAAAGTGACTCTGATGGTCTCTGTTCTCCGTTTGGTGTGTCATTATGATCATTAATAATCATTATTATTAATAACTAATATTATCAATGATGATTATTATCAGTAATCAATAACTGCAGGAGGATCAGATGGAGTCTCTTCTGGACTGGTGAGGGTGTGTTTGTGTGTGTGTGTGTGTGTGTGTAGAGTCAGCGGGGGGTTAATTAATAATATTGATCATGATTATTGGAGTCGTCATATTAGTGTTTGAAACGACCTGTGGTTGTAGCTGTCAGCTGTTCGTCCTCTCACAGTCCTCAGCGTTTTCGAGCTCTTCGATGATCAGTGGGACCCCTCAGGACTCTGTGATGGGACCACTGCTGTTTATGATTTATATCAACAACATCGTCCAAAACGTCTCTCATGTGAATTTGTATTTAGATGATGTTATAAATTATTTACTGCTCTGCTCCAACAACCAAACTGGAAACCAGTCCTGGTTTCTGCAGAGCTTCAGGGTCCCAGTGAACGCCCAGGTGTGACAGCTGACGGGGGTCTCGGAGGTCAGACCGAGAGAAACTGTCTAATCATGTGGATTACAGGTTTGTGATGGCGCTGAGACTGGGTCATCAGCCGCCCGTTAACCATCAGCCCTCAGACTGCGGGGGACTGGAAGGGTCCTGGTCCATGAGTGTGTCCTGCAGAGAGAGGAGGATGATGGGAGTCCAGCTGTCTTAGAAACGTCCTGCTGTCAGGGGGCGGCGGCGAGCTCCATTAAGACCTGAGTGTTTTCACAAAGGCGCTTCAGGCCGATATAGTGAAGCGGTGAAACGAGCTCGCTCTGTTTACATGATCGTTATGGAAATCTGGGAGATTATGGGAGACGTTACGGAGGGTTTCACTCCACTGCCTTCCTGTTCCAGAGCTGACCTGCACTCTAATCGTCAAACTTAGTGTCGGTCTTCAGCTCATTTACAAATATCTGCACCATTAACCGCACGCTTATTTATGTGGCGTCCCAGACACGAGTGTGCGTGGATTATTTTGGGAATAAGGAGGAAAGAGCTGAAGAAGAATCTCACTGTGAAATCAGAGATCTTCTGGTTGGAGCGGGTTCGTCCCCCTCTCTCCACTGATTTTGTTTTTTCTAGATTTTAATTTCATTTGTTCTTTTTTAAACGTTTTACATCCAGCCAGTGTGCCGATATGATCATCGGTGGTTATTTCCTGCAGCTGTGGCTGCTGAGACGACCTGCACTAAACCAGAAATGAAAGGTCATGAACTTTGCATCTAGAGGCTGGTCCAGAGCAGACCCTGCAGAGAGAGGAGGATGATGGGAGTCCGTCTGTCACAGGAAAGTCCTGCTTCCTCCTCAGAGACCAGAGCGCTCCGTTTACAGTCTCAGTTTAATCGACTAAACTCATAACTCGTCTTTTTCTCTGAATCAGACTTCTCTCCTCGTCCTCCTTTACATGCAGCTGAGAAAACTGAATTATTGACGTGAACGTGTCCTCCTCCCCAACACTAGGGGGCGATATGTGTCTTTTCAGCGGCGCTGTTTCCGAACCTTTTTTAAAAATGTCTCTGTTCCTCGTTTTTCGACCGTCCATAAACTTGAAAACACACTTTTCTGTCCCGACAGAGAGAATAACGGCGCTCTCCTCCTCCTCCTCGTTCCTAAAGTCGACGTTCTTTCGTGTTTCAGCGATGTCACAGCTGCTTCTGAGTCATAAGTTCTTTAAGTGATAGCGTCACTTCTTCTCTGGTGTTTTTGTTCCGGGTCTACGGGGGCGTGGCTCATTGTCCGATCATACTCCGACTACGCTGGTCACATGGTAGAGAAAATCTAATTCCGATCACATTATCTGGGTGTTTTAGTCGGACTAAGGTGTTTCCATGACCTTCAGTTGTCCGGTCTTCATCGGAATAAGGCGATAATTCGGTTTTCTTGATTGTCATGGAAACGGACTGACTGAGATCTGCAGTAACGCTCCGTCAGCTCTCCGTTAGTCGACTTCTCACCCAGGTTTCCTTTCGACATGATTTTTTGCGGCTTCGCTTCGTACCTGATCTACCTGAAGAAGAAGAAGAAGAAGAAGGTTATCTCACGTTTTGAACCTTGAGTGGAGAAGTGAATTTGTTCGGTGGCTCTGCAGAGTTTTTGTGCAGAAAAGGTCAAAAATAAAAACCGGTTATCGAACCCTGGAAAAGGTTCAACACGCACGAACGTAAACTCTGAGATTTTTATCTTCAGTCTGAAGAAGGAAGTTCCCGTCCATGAAGCTGCACAGAAACCCTCACTCTAAAAACCTTCAGGTGATCCAGGAGACCGTCTGAGCAGCTGAACTCTCAACTGGAGCAGAAGTGAAAAAAAACTGAATCCACTGAGAACCACATCAATCCTCTTCATAAATTCAGCCGCTTAAATCCGTCCAGAGAGAGGGAGACGATTAAATATGCAGGAGAATAATTGAAACCCTGTGGTATTAAACATCCAGCTCACAGTCATCATCGTCATCACCACCCACCAGGAGAAGCTCCTGGGTCCAACAGCCGACTCGCTCTTTTCATGGTTCCTGATCGTTCATCAGGACTATAATAACCCGGCTCCTTAAACGCCTCGCAGGACCGTAAATCTCTCTGCTGGACCCGACTCAGCTCAGACCATTACTCATGAGGAGAAACAGAGTCCACGTCAACATGGAGGACCAGCAGATGATCGAAAACCCCGAGCAGTCTGACGGAGAAACACGACCTTTATACTGACATCTGAGATCGAACCTGAACATCCACTCGTGACCATCCACTCCTGAACATCCACACCTGAGATCGAACCTGACCATCCACACCTGACCATCCACACCTGACCATCCACACCTGACCATCCACACCTGACCATCCACTCCTGACCATCCACTCCTGACCATCCACTCCTGACCATCCACACCTGAACATCCACACCTGACCATCTACACCTGAACATCCACTCCTGACCATCCACTCCTGACCATCCACTCCTGACCATCCACTCCTGACAATTTTCCGAACTTTCTGGTTGGTTTCTACTGTCCGATATTGTAGCACGCTAACTTTGTTTGGGCTCCTGAACGACACGGGGGAGCAGCGTCTGCCTCACAACCAATCAGGTTAGAGGAGGTGGAGAACGTCTTTGTTTACAGTCAGAAAGAGCGGACCGCTCAAAAATGTTCAAATGTTGACGACACAGACAGAAGAGAACACAGAGATATCGATATATTACCAAATGATCAATAACTAATAACTATTGACTGATATTAGAAGAGTTTAGACTAAATAAAAAGAGTCTTCTCCAACGACTCGATCAGCTGGATTTCCTGATTCTTCAGGTGGACAAACGTCACGGAGAACATCGCAGTAGATGACTACATGACCTGCAGAGGATCTCCGTTCATCTGCTCACCTTTGTCGTTTTTGTCTGAAGGATCAATATTCAGTTTGTCTGCAGAGGTTTGTCTCCTCTCTGAGTGTCTGAGGGTGTCCTGAGAGTGAACGTTAGCGCGGCTTCCTCTCAGCGCTGCTGCTGCTGCTGCAAACACACAACATGTTTGCAGACACTGAATCAACATCTCCAGAATCAGAGGAAACGTTTCAGCGGAGGTGAATTATGCATGAGTGTGTTTGTGTCTCTCTCTCACACACAGACAGATTTCTAAATACATAATTAGCAGAATTAACTCAGCGGTGGAGCGTGCGGAGCGAGGACGCCACAATAAACACTCAGTGATTTCTTTAAACACTGAAGGATGTTTTCCAACAGGTTAGAGGACGGAGCCGAGCCTGACGGAAGAGGAAACGTTTGAATAATGAACCCACTTCATGCATTTAAGAAACCTTGAAGAGACGCTCCCCTGAGACAAAACAAAGATGACTAATGAGAGCGAGAGAGGAGTGTGAAGGGCTCTCTGTTTCACAGCTCCAAACAAGAACAAGGTCTGCTCCGAGCCTGCCGGCCAGGAAACCAGTCTGAGCGAGCGCTCTTTGGAGACAGGTGGAGGTTAGAGACTTTGGAAGAACTTTGGCTCAAATCAGGAGGACGTTTTCAAAACCTGATGAGATGTTTCTCCCAAACCTGGAGGATTTCATCGCTCCTGTTCGATGATTCCTGCTAAGTTTAGTAGAAATGATTCAAAGATAGAATCAAACTCCTGCAACAAAACTACAGGAAACTACTCTTTAAACTGAGGGTGCAGCATCTAGGATTTCTGGATCTTCGTTGAAAGAACAACTGGACCTAGCTGAGACGTTAGGTGAAACGTCTAAGTCCAGTTGAATCTTCCTTTTATTGTCGACATGTTTTTATATTATCGCACTAACATCATTAAAAACCAAGAGGACCGAGAGGACCAAGAGGACCATGGAGGACCAAGAGGACCATGGAGGACCGAGAGGACCGAGAGGACCAAGAGGACCATGGAGGACCGAGAGGACAGAGAGGACCAAGAGGACCATGGAGGACCGAGAGGACAGAGAGGACCATGGAGGACCATGAGGACCGAGAGGACAGAGAGGACCGAGAGGACCGAGAGGACCATGGAGGACCGAGAGGACCGACAGGCTGCAGGTTTTCCTTCAAACCCAAATCTCCACCAGGTCATTTCACTGATTAGTTCCTGTTCTCTGCTTGGAGGTCATCAGTGAAATCTCCTGCAGCCTCTCCGCCCTCGTTGGTCATGACTGTCCACCCCTGACTTTAAGGAACCGACTGTCCCAGCTTCATTCATTCATTCATTCATTCATTCAACAAACTCTACCACTGCACTGGATCACAGGAGACCTGAAGCCCAAGACCTTCTAGAAACCTCCACACAGCTGATCTCCATCAGGGCCAATCAGGCTCTCTCTAACACACACACACACACACACACACACACACACACACCTGACTCTGATGAGTGCCCCTTTCCTGAGAACGCCATCTTTGAAAAACAGGGACGAACACGTCATCAAAATCATTCCTCTCCAACTCAGATTTAATCTCACAGTTTTAGTTTGATTTAATCTCACAGTTTAGTCTCAGTTTGATTTAATCTCACAGTTTAATCTCAGTTTGATTTAATCTCACAGTCTCAGTTTGATTTAATCTCAGTTTAATCTCAGTTTGATTTAATCTCACAGTTTCAGTTTGATTTAATCTCACAGTTTAATCTCAGTTTGATTTAATCTCACAGTTTTAGTTTGATTTAATCTCACAGTTTAATCTCAGTTTGATTTAATCTCACAGTTTAATCTCAGTTTGATTTAATCTCACAGTTTTAGTTTGATTTAATCTCACAGTTTAATCTCAGTTTGATTTAATCTCACAGTTTAGTCTCAGTTTGATTTAATCTCACAGTTTAGTCTCAGTTTAATTTAATCTCACAGTTTAGTCTCAGTTTAATTTAATCTCACAGTTTAATCTCAGTTTGATTTAATCTCACAGTTTTAGTTTGATTTAATCTCACAGTTTAATCTCAGTTTGATTTAATCTCACAGTTTAGTCTCAGTTTAATTTAATCTTACAGTTTTAGTTTGATTTAATCTCACAGTTTTAGTTTGATTTAATCTCACAGTTTAATCTCAGTTTGATTTAATCTCACAGTTTTAGTTTGATTTAATCTCACAGTTTTAGTTTGATTTAATCTCACAGTTTTAGTTTGATTTAATCTCACAGTTTAATCTCAGTTTGATTTAATCTCACAGTTTTAGTTTGATTTAATCTCACAGTTTAGTCTCAGTTTGATTTAATCTCACAGTTTTAGTTTGATTTAATCTCACAGTTTTAGTTTGATTTAATCTCACAGTTTAATCTCAGTTTGATTTAATCTCACAGTTTAAATTTGATTTAATCTCACAGTTTAATCTCAGTTTGATTTAATCTCACAGTTTTAGTTTGATTTAATCTCACAGTTTAATCTCAGTTTGATTTAATCTCACAGTTTTAGTCTCCGTTTGATTTAATCTCACAGTTTAATCTCAGTTATTGGCGCTGTAACTGTAGCTGAGCTGAACTCTGGATTAGAAAGGAACTGAAGGTCCAACCGGGTCAGTAAGTTCTGACACCTGAAAACGAAGCGAGCCGTGAGCCGCTTCAGGAGACTGGAGGTCACCAACAAGATCCTGAATCTGAGAAATGGATCGATTGACTCGCTGAATGATGGAGTGACCAGGACCACCATCAGTTCTTGGATAAATCAATATGTGGTTAAAGAGGGGGCTCAGGGTCCACCCCTGGTCCTCAGTCTTATAAACACGGACCTGTTTCAGAGGAGATCCATCAGGAGGAGGAGGAGGAGGAGGAGCGCAGAGTGGTTTCTTTGATACCAGCTGATGAAAATAAAACGATGTGTTCCTGTAAATTTAACTTCCCTCCTTCACCTCTGTGTCTCACCTGTGTCTCACCTGTGTCTCACCTGTCTCTCACCTGTGTGTCTCACCTGTGTGTCTCACCTGTGTCTCACCTGTGTCTCACCTGTCTCTCACCTGTGTGTCTCACCTGTGTGTCTCACCTGTGTGTCTCACCTGTGTCTCACCTGTCTCTCACCTGTGCGTCTCACCTGTGTGTCTCACCTGTGTCTCACCTGTGTGTCTCAGCTGTGTGTCTCACCTGTGTGTCTCACCTGTGTGTCTCACCTGTGTCTCACCTGTGTGTCTCACCTGTGTGTCTCACCTGTGTGTCTCAGCTGTGTGTCTCACCTGTGTGTCTCACCTGTGTCTCACCTGTGTGTCTCACCTGTGTCTCACCTGTGCGTCTCACCTGTGCGTCTCACCTGTGTCTCACCTGTGTGTCTCACCTGTGTCTCACCTGTGTCTCTCCTGTCCCTCGTTACTTGTTTGTCGCTCGCTCATGTCCTCCCTACCTGTGGTTTTCTCCTGTCTTTGTTTTTCGTTTGGATTTTTCAGTTAGCCGTTTTGAAAAGAAAGACCCATATCGCCCCCTAGTGTTGGGGAGGAGGACACGTTCACGTCAATAACACGATTTTCTCAGTCTGAATGAACTGTGACGAGGGTCGAATGTAGAGCCTCGAGGAACTCCTCAGATCAGATTTAAAATGTTGAATTTTATCTTCGCTCAGTAACGCCCGCGGCGATCGTTCGCTCTCCCCATCCCTGTCCCTCCTCCTCCTCCTCCTCCTCCTCCTCGTTTTTGAGGTTTTACTTCCTGTTTTTTCCTGTTAAACTGTAACTGATCCACCAACGCTGTTCGACCACCGACTGACTGTAAACACCCCCCGTCTCCTCTCGTTTCTGTTTGACCTTTGACCCCCGAAGAGTCCACGCTGACAGACCTCAGCCTCGCCACTAAAGGGATGAATATTAAAAAGCACTCAGCCTCTGAATCGGTCCCGACACAAACTCATCATTAGCTCCATTTCACCGCTGCCTCACTCCTACACCAGCTGATCCTCCACCTCTGCGAGTGTGTGTGTGTGTGTGTGTGTGTGTGTGTGTGTGTGTGTGTGTGTGTGTGTGTGTGTGTGTGTGTGTGTGTTTTAGTTGCAGTAATCATATCAGAAGAAGCTGAAGTGCTCTTCTCTCTTGAGTCTGGATAAAAACGCTGCTTTTTTAGACTCATAACCTCGGAGACGGAGCGGAGTGATGGGGTTGGTCTCGGAGGACTCGTCACTCTCTAAGGTTCAGAATAATTGATCAGATCGAACAGTTTAACGAGCGTGTGAATATGAATAAGCAGCAGACAGCTGTACGGATGCTTTACGGCCTGTTTGTTTACCGCCTGCTGTGTGTGTGTTCAGGGGAGTGAGTATTAATCTGTTTGTTTTCCTGTTCGTCGTCTCCTTCAATATCTCAAACTGTCTTTAAAGGTGAAAAACAAACAGAATCAGAGCGAACCGTCGGAGCGCCGTTTCATCTGTGAAATAATGCAATAATAGTTCCTGTTCTGCATATTTATATTTAGTCACAGAAGCTCAAACCAAATCCATAAATACTCCTCTAAATCACGGCGATAAAAGCGGACAACGACACGGTTTATATCTCCAACCCTGTTCAGATAATTCAGCCCTGAATCCCCGATCGGAGCCGTAAACGTCAAACAAAGGTCAGAGCGTTTCATTCACCCGTTTATCAGTCCAGGTCAGGATGGAGGCTCTGGACTTTCTCCTCTCTGGACTTTGTTTACAGTCCACAGAACTCAGCGGTTCAGGGTCTCTTTGGTCCTGGTTTTGGGGGTCATGATGGCAGCTGATGTTGCCCCTAAACCTGTATAGATATAGTTTTAAAACTGAGGATGCAGCATCTATGATTTCCAGTTCTTCGTTGAAAGGACAACTGGACTGACTCGAGACGTTTCGACTAACATCAGTCCAGTTGTCCTTTTCCATGCGGTGATTTCCACTCCAGAGTCCCGTCTGTTTTTAATGCCCTGAAGATCAGGACCATCCAGTCCAGGTTTTGGTCCTTGTCCCTTTAGAACAGAGACTTCTCCAGGTCCTGGGACTTCTGGGAACCACCAAAGTACTGAAAGAGTCAGTTATTGTAGAGCCGGATTAGGGCTGGGCGATAAAACGATAACGAAAGAATATCTAAAATTAATTTTCCTCAATATCAATATAAACATGATCAATATCCTTTTCAATAGTCGTCATTCTGACATGTTTTGGTCGACTAATAAAAAGGGGCGTGTCTCCGGGTCTGAACCAATCATGTTCTGAATTAGAACCAAGTATCAACCAACTGCAGCGTCGTAGCAGACAGCAGCTCCACCCAACCATAGCACTTTAACAGGTGAAGCCGACAGCACTGTTGGTGAGAAACAAAGAAAATGAGTGCTACCCCCGACAGAAATGACCATGAAGGCTCAACAGATGACCACATCAATGTCAACCACAACACTGGCGTTAGGAAAACGTCGGTGGTGTGGAGGTATTTTGGTTTTTGGAGGTTTTGATGTGTTCAGATATCGACTGATATGAAAAAATTATACGGATAAACTTTTTCTCTAAGCCGGATCACTAAAAAGTCCCGGTTCTCTAGAGGACCGGTCCAAACCCGCTCTGACATGATCCTCCAGCCTCTGCAGGTCTGAGGTATCGTGTGGATCTTCATGAATATAACGGGGTTGGTCCTGGACTTGGATGGTTGTGGACCGTTGGGTTTTCACTGTCATGTTGGAGTAAATGAACTTTCAGTTTGACTAAATTAGATAAAAATAAAGACCTGTTAGCGGCGTAAACGTCCCTGATTCCTGGACTCTGAGGAGCAGCAGAAGAAGGAGACTCTCTCCTCTGAACTCAGATGTTTCCTTCTTTTACGTAAATCTTTGGCACATCTGAAACCATCGTTAACGCCGTCATTTCGGAGCTTCCTCCTGGAGCGGAGCGGTGGTATCATCTCCTTAAAGCTGCAGTCTGTTTTTTCAGGTAGAGATGTTTCATTACTCTCAGACGCCACTTTGAATAGCGTCCGTCTGGCCTTCTCCCCGCCCGCCGCCACATTCATCAGGGTGAAGCTCTCTAACGTATGTGTGGCGCAACAATCTTTGTCCTGCTGTTAAGGGACACAGACAGGAAATTGGATTTCTGGCGCTCTCTTGGCGAGCTGGGTGCCTCCTGCCTCCGTTCCCGCCGCTCTCTTCTCTCAATCACTTCCAGTCTCAGGGCGTAAAAACATAAGGCTATTAGAGCGGATGAATGTAATCCACGGAGCGGCGTCCCGCTCCCTGATGGGAGCCAGCTCCCACTTCAAAGTCTTTCACTTCAGATCAGGTGTGTGTGTGTGTGTGTGTGTGTGTGTGTGTGTGTGTGTGTGTGTGTGTGTGTGTGTGTGTGTGTGTGTGTGTGTCTGAGCAGCTTTAATATCAGCCTAAAACAGCTCTTTGAAATCAGGCTCAGCCCACACCTTTCCTCGTACCTCCAGGAAACACTCACTGTCTGCTCCGTCTTTACACTAAACTCATCCATCCACCTTTGATCTGAGGACCTTCAGGAGAACCTCCACCAGCAGAGAGAAAACAACATTAAACAGTCCAAAGACCAGCTCCGTCCTGGACTCCCACCTCCTCATGGACTTATTTTTCTTGATGGCGGTCTGAGGGACTTCTATCGTGTGATTGGTCACAGCCCTCTCTCTCTCTCTCAGTTCGTTTACAGTCTCAGTTTAATCAGACTAAACTCATAATTCGTCTTTTTCTCTGAATCAGACTTCTCTCCTCGTCCTCGTTTACATGCAGCTGAGAAAACTGAATTATTGACGTGAACGTGTCCTCCTCCCCAACACTAGGGGGCGATATGGGTCTTTTCAGCGGCGCTGTTTCCGACCCCATCCAACCGTCAACAACAACAGCAGGTCGGTGTCAGACGTCAGAAGTGTCTACAACTGCTGCTGGGCATTTTGGAGAAACAAGAAGATGGAGCATCGTACAGCGTTGTTTTTGTCCGACATGATGGACGCGCTACTTTTTCTAAAGAGGAGACCAACGCTACTCCTCTACTCTGGGGGTTTGTTACGGGGTTATGGGGGCGTGGCCGATCATACTCCGACTACGCTGGTTACATGGTAGAGAAAATCGAATTACAATCTCATTATCTGGGAGTCTTAATCAGAGTTCTTAAACTCTGATTATAGTTGGACTAAAGTGTTTACATGACCTTCAGTTGTCCGGTCTTAATCGGAATAAGCCGACAATTCGGTTTTCTCGCCTCCTCTGATTGGTTCAGTGTCCTGACTTGTTCTGTTTCATGTTCAGCCTTTGCAGTGTCGCAGTAAACGATCGTTAACGATAAGAACGTTTTTATTCTGCTGAAAATAACAAATAGAAATGAAAACCTGCGTCTGAAATCAAAACACCTCTGAGAAGAAAACCCAAAGTCCGCCCTCCCCTTCCTCACCCATGACCGTTCAAATCTTTCTTTATCGATGGATCTGTTCGTGTTTTCGACCATCAGTCTGTGTGAAAGTGTCCAAAGGACCAGAACTGACCTTCTCCGGAGGATCTACAGATGTGTCTCATATATCACAGCAGAAACACTGAAACAGAGGAACCTTTCGTTGGTTTAATCTCTGCGTCCTGATTCCAAAGATGTTTCTTCTTAAACTGGCCTGACTCACCACATCACGCCACCGCCACTTCCTCCTCCTCCTCCTCCTCCTCCTCCTCCTCCTCCTCCTCCTCAGCAGCAGCTGTGAGGCCCTCAGCTCAGTCTGCTGCTCCACACAAACACCTGAATTATTAAAACTCTGCTGCAGCGAGAACGATCCAGAGTCCCACATCAGTCTGAGCAGGAGGTCAGGGGGACGTCACAGCTCCACAACCGGGTAGGGGAAGGTCCCGCCTCCTTCGCCTCTGATTGGCTAGAAAAGCTGGGCTCTGATTGGTTATTCCTTATAGCTGTGAAACGTCGTCGTCTGTCGGGTTCACAGATTCAGAACAGCCTGCGCTCGGCTTGATCCTGTTGTGACGTTTCACAGCCAATAACCAATCGGAGTCCAGCTTTTCTAGCCAATCAGAGACGAAGGAGGCGGGACCTTCCCCTACCATGGACCAGGAGACCCTGAACTGCTGAGACCTTCGATCAGGACAGACCGGGACAATGTTTCACTGTCAGACTCTAAAACGCCAGAAATACGGCCCGAAGAGGTCAAAGGTCACCCAGCAGGCGGCTAGTTTCAGCGTTTTATGACAAGATGGCGACATCTACAAGAACATCGTCAGTTTTACGACAGCGCGTCTACGAGAACCACAGTTATGACTTTAGCCACTCAGGGAGCAGAAGGTGTGGCGTCGAGCGCGTCGTTCGCGCGAATGAAGCGAGTCGTTCGCGCGAATGAAGCGAGTAAATATTATTCATTCACACGTCTAGATTCGCGCGAATAAGCCAAGCAGATGGTTTTCCTCGCGCTTGGTGTGAGCGCCACATGAGGGAGCAGGTTATGCGCCGACCGGGACAACAACTGTGTTGCCAAGTCTGCTTATTATAAGCGGCTTTATTATAAACCAGCTCCTCACGACGAGACATGACGATGGCGGTAGGTTGTCCTTTCCTCGCCCCCGTTTCCTGACTCTCATTTCCGCCCGAGTCAACCCGCCACACCCCCAAACACGCTCAGTCAAGTCGCACATCTACAGCCTCACAGGGACCAAAGTTGCCAGGTCTGCTCATTATCAGCCGATTTGGCGTCTTTTCTTCTTGTAAATGTTGGCGTGTTTTTCACGCTCCAGCTGGGTGAACAGCGCCCGTTTGACGCCGTTTTACTGAGTCAGACTGAGTTCAGTGTGTTTTGGCGTTGTGTGGCAGAGCTGGCGGTGTTTCGCCCTGACTGATGACACTCACAGGACGAGTGGCTGCTGGGAAAACTCTTGCGTCCCTCCGAGACGAGATCTGGCTCTCCGGTGCACAGCATCTTGGTGGTCACCTGTCCATCAGGGAAACAGCGCTGGAGATAATCGGGTCTGGGTCTGAAATCAGAGACCACATCCTGTTAGTCACAGAGATGAGTGCGACAGTCACGCAGTGTGACCCATTCTCACGCCACACGCCACACTTGACATTCCTCACGCTCGTTTTTGCCCGTTCACTCCTCTGTATTTATTTTTTCATGATTATAAACTCGACTGACTCTGATTGGCTGACCGCGATGACCAATCCCAGACTGATCCACTGGATCTAAATTTGTCCACGGCTCCATAAGGAGGCGGGATCTATGACCTATACTGCAGCCTGTCACTAGAGGGCGCTGTTCTCAGAGTGGTTTCACTCAGGGAGGGGGCAGACGGCGACCATTTTATAAACAGTCTTTGGTTTCAGTTACCAAGTCGGAAAAAAGCGAAATCGGAGGCAGAAACAAGATGGCGACATCTACGAAAGTTACTTTAGCGCTTACCTCATATTCAGACGAACACTTCAATAACTTAAGTCGATGTAGCGATCTTGTCTGCATCTCCGATTTCGCATTTTTCCGATTTGGTGACTGAAACGCCGAGTTTTTTCGGGGGGTCTTGGCGCCTCTATCCTTCACGCACAACAGCGGCGACGTTTAAAACGCGATATTGACGAATAAATGTTTGTTTTCAAAACTCTTGTTCTAATTTTCATTCCTAATTTCTGGTTAATTAAGACGAGCGTCAGGGAGCAGCTGGCGTGGAGGTGAGGACGTCAGTCTGAAGGGATAAATCGACGGCGGCGGGCGAACACATCGTAACGCTAAAGTCACACTCTTTCACTCTCTGAAACTCGGCGGCCATGTTAGTCAGTGATTCTCTGTGACCACGAGAGCCTCCGGTTTGTCTTACCTGCCGACGATCAGCTTGATGGTGTTGGTGAAGACGCCGTTCAGAGCCAGAGCCAAGGACACGGCTGCAGGAGGAAGAGCCACAGTCAGACACAGTCTACAGACTCACTCATTCACAGACTGCGGCGGCGGCGGCGGCATTAGCATTGCAGATATGATTCATGGAGACAATGATACTGGAGTAGATCTGGCAGCCCGCCCCCTCCTGCTCAGTTAGCTTCATGAGAGCTTCCTGACGGACGGTTCGAGGATTTACGCTCAGCTTCTGAGCGTCTGAGCAGAAACAGACGCTTGAGGAGTTTAGAGACAAATTTATGACCAACAGCTCCGCCTCGGGTTTTCACATCATCACGCTCAAACGCTTTACCGTCGACTCACATCTGCCAACGGCGGAGAGCAGATTTACTCTGACTGTATGCTGGCAGCCAGGACGTAAACGCCGACGGCGTCTGTCCCGCCTGAGAGAGCGTCTTTATTACCGCAGGATTATGTCGTGGAGGGATGAGATGAAATAAATCCAGCAGATTTTATACAAACCCAAGGCTGAACCACGGTTTCCAGATGAGCGTGCAGGAGCTGACTACGACCTGCTGAGATCTACTGATACTGGATCTGGACCGCGGGTCCATCCATCAAAAGGTGGGTCCGGTGTAGAGGACCGCACGCCCATCAGGTGATGACGGGGCGTGGAAAGGCGTTAAAGGGGCCTGTCCTTTTTCTTGTCTGACCAGTGTGACCTGGTCCAGATATGGTTCACCTCCACACCTTCTTTGTTTTGGTGACTTATTTTGATGTTGAACTAAAGAGGCCCCAGGATGGAGCCTTGGGGAACCTCGCTGCTCTACGGAGAACATACGGAACAACGAGCTCCAAACAGATCCTGGAAGTTTTCGACTCTCTGCTGTGTCAGAGCGAGTGATGGGTCATTCACGAACGATTCGTTCAAAAGAACCGAATCTTTTAAGTGAACGTACTGAACCGAATCACTTCGCTGAGTGATTTGTTCGTTTCTCTCTTCAGTTGAACTGAAGTGAGAAACATCATCGCCAGGCCAGCAGGTGGCGAACAAGAGACCACACGCGCCGACGCCTGAATCAGTCGGTGAACGAATCACGCATTGAGCGACACTCTCTGGAATCGTTTTTGTCGGACAGAAGAACACAGCGGGGAACAAAGTGGAGCATTAAACCTGCAGCCTCCTGTCACTGCAGCGGTTTGTGAGGGAACGGTTCATGATCAGTGTGAACGAATCACTCTCTGACCCTGAACAGTTCATGATCAGTGTGAACGAATCACTCACTGACCCTGAACGGTTCATGATCAGTGTGAACGAATCACTCACTGACCCTGAACGGTTCATGATCAGTGTGAACGAATCACTCACTGACCCTGAACGGTTCATGATCAGTGTGAACGAATCACTCACTGACCCTGAACGGTTCATGATCAGTTTGAACGAATCACTCACTGACCCTGAACGGTTCATGATCAGTGTGAACGAATCACTCACTGACCCTGAACGGTTCATGATCAGTGTGAACGAATCACTCACTGACCCTGAACGGTTCATGATCAGTGTGAACGAATCACTCACTGACCCTGAACGGTTCATGATCAGTGTGAACGAATCACTCACTGACCCTGAACGGTTCATGATCAGTGTGAACGAATCACTCACTGACCCTGAACGGTTCATGATCAGTGTGAACGAATCACTCACTGACCCTGAACGGTTCATGATCAGTGTGAACGAATCACTCACTGACCCTGAACGGTTCATGATCAGTTTGAACGAATCACTCACTGACCCTGAACGGTTCATGATCAGTGTGAACGAATCACTCACTGACCCTGAACGGTTCATGATCAGTGTGAACGAATCACTCACTGACCCTGAACGGTTCATGATCAGTGTGAACGAATCACTCACTGACCCTGAACGGTTCATGATCAGTGTGAACGAATCACTCACTGACCCTGAACGGTTCATGATCAGTGTGAACGAATCACTCACTGACCCTGAACGGTTCATGATCAGTGTGAACGAATCACTCACTGACCCTGAACGGTTCATGATCAGTGTGAACGAATCACTCACTGACCCTGAACGGTTCATGATCAGTTTGAACGAATCACTCACTGACCCTGAACGGTTCATGATCAGTGTGAACGAATCACTCACTGACCCTGAACGGTTCATGATCAGTGTGAACGAATCACTCACTGACCCTGAACGGTTCATGATCAGTGTGAACGAATCACTCACTGACCCTGAACGGTTCATGATCAGTGTGAACGAATCACTCACTGACCCTGAACGGTTCATGATCAGTGTGAACGAATCACTCACTGACCCTGATTTATCGAGCAGACCTGATCAATAACATGAAAAACATCACGACTTATAAACACGTTCATTTTTACAGAAACACAGACTCTCGTCTGCTGAAGCTCTGATCTGAACTGAATCCTGAACCGTTCAGTTCAGGAGGTCGGGGTCGCAGGCTCCTCCCACTCAATGATTCTGTGATTTGGTGAACGAATCTTTTTAGTGAACTGATTCTAGTGATTCAGTCCATCTAACAGAACTGCCGTGGCCATCAGCAGTCCGATCAGCGTCTCTCCTCTCAGACAGTCTCTGCAGGGTTGGAAACGATTGCTCCTCCTCACTTCAGCTCTGTTAGGTAGAATCATCATTAGCCTCTTCATTACCCAGACTCCTGCACACAGTTTAACCCCCTCAGTGTTCAGGTCAGCTGAGTTTGAGATGGATTTAGTCTCTGAGCTGCAGAGAGGAGCTCCGTGTCAGTCCATTTAACAGTCTGTTAATCTGTGCAGATTAGGGAAGAGACAACATCACGCTGCTGAATAACTCTGAGCTCTCTTTATCAGACCGTCCCTCAGCTCAGAGGAGAGACACCGCCCTCTCTACTGGATTAAACCTGCAGTATCTGAAACGTCCAGGTGTGCAGGTGAAGGAGGGGAAATTAAAACGCCATTTCAGAGCAGGTGCGTTAAAATCCTCCGAGGTGCAGGAACAGAGTTTGTGATCGCACCTCTCTGCAGGCCTCTGTTGGTACTTTCAGACCCGTCATCATCCCTGTCCGTCTTCTCTTGGAGCCGCCGCTCCTCCTCACAGCCAACAGTCTGCTGATGGTCATCAGGGTATTCATTACTTCCTGTTCGTTTGCACTGACACACTTCTGCTGCCAGAGAAGGAGAGAGTTTCTGCAGAGTGGAAGGAATCCGACTTATAAAGCAGGATGTCTCTTCATGATCTCTGCCTCCATAAATCCTCTTCTGTTTGGACCTTCTTTCACTCTGAGTTTGGAGGATGTCAAATCCTTTCGAAGCGGCTGATGGTTCCGACATTTCTAAAACCTGGAGGGACTGATGATCCGTTTTTACCAGAGGTGACCAGAGACGGTACGACTCCTGATGACTGTAGTCTTCAGAGAATAAGAAACTGAACGCTCATGTCAGCCTGGTCAGACACCAGGGACCATCAAAAACCTGGTCTAAGATCCAAGCCTGGTCAGACACCAGGGACCATCAAAAACCTGGTCTAAGATCCAGCAGCAGGAGGTTTGTCTCCGTGAGTCACGAGGAAGTCTTTTTTTATCAGAAACTCTCGGATTGTCTCACTTAGTGCGAAATGACTCCGTCTGAACGCCGTGAATCATGATGGTGAGCGAAACAGAAACCTGAAACCTGCAGAGTCATCATCATCGTCATCATCATCACCATCATCATCATCATCATCGTCATCATCATCATCATCACCATCATCATCGTCATCGTCATCGTCATCATCATCGTCATCATCATCATCATCATCACCGTCACCGTCATCATCATCATCATCATCATCACCATCATCATCATCACCATCATCATCATCCGAGTCATTCACGAAGAGAAACAGAAGAAACCTGAAAAAACATGATGATCAAACATTCAGTCTGAAAAACACAGAGGGACGAGACGATGGAGCTACAGTCCTAGACTGATGTAGACCTGGACTGATATAGACCTGGACTGATGTAGACCTGGACTGATATAGACCTGGACTGATATAGACCTGGACTGATGTAGACCTGGACTGATATAGACCTGGACTGATGTAGACCTGGACTGATATAGACCTGGACTGATGTAGACCTGGACTGATATAGACCTGGACTGATGTAGACCTGGACTGATGTAGACCTGGACTGATATAGACCTGGACTGATGTAGACCTGGACTGATGTAGACCTGGACTGGCTCAGACTTAACTAGACCAGACTGACATGGGTTTGAAAGACTTCTATGGTCCTGGACTGCTGTAGTCTCAGATTGATACAGTCCCAGACTTCTTCAGACCTGTTCTGAGCTCTAAGTCCTACAGGCTCAGATTCTTCTGGTCCTGTTCTGGGACTGCTGCAGACTCAGACCTCCATGAGGACTTCTAGTCTGTCCCTGAAGTGTCCGGTTCAGCTCAGGTTTCTCTTGCTGGTTGTGGATTTCTGGAGGGTTCCTGCTAACGTCTGCTCTGAACCTCCTCTGATGTTCTTCAGCTGCTCCTCAGGTTCTCCTCAGATCTTTGGATGAGACTCTCCAAACAGGCTGACTGCAGCAGCTTCTACTCCACCTGAGAAAACTGACTTTAAACTCTTGACCTGAGATTTCCACCTCGTCCTGAATGTGGCGATTTTTAATTCCTACAGGATCCGTTTGTGAGGCGAATTTCATGGTGGACAACAGGAATCAGGAGAACTCACAAGAACCTGCAGATTCACGTTCAATTTCACGATAACGAGTTGTCTCTCTAAAGACAGACACATAGACATATAAGCAGTAGATTGTGTCCTTCCAGAGGAGGAAATCTACTTCTAGACTTCTAGAATCAGCATCTCCTCATCCATGGTGTCATCGTGGTGAAATGACGTCTAAAAACCTTTCACTTGTTCGTTTGACACGTTAACTTGAATGGTTACGATCAGCTACGATCGGAGGATACGACCTTTTCGGAGACGATCAGGATGAAGGTGGAGATCGGGGTCAGATTTCGTGTACACATGGAGACACCACGACTTCAAAGTGAACTTTTGCTCTCTCCATAAAGACGCTGGAATCTCAAACTCTGTGCAGAAATCTCAGATCTTCAAACCTCAGCAGAATATTCCGACAGAAACGTTTCTGTGATTTCAGGGATGAAGATGAAACAGGTTTGCAGGGAGCTGAAGTAATCTACTCTGAAAGTGCAGACACAGCTGAAAATTAGCTCTGCTGATCTTTGTGTCTCATTAGGTCTGGAGGTATCGACGGTTCAAAGTGCTGCTCAAACCGGGAACATTCAGGGAAGTGTCGGAATAATTGGCTCCCTGTTCCTCTGGATGTTGTTCTCCTGTAGAAGAGCGTCTCTGTGGGTCCTAATGGGTCTGTTACCTTCTACACTGATCTGTAATCTGAACACTGATGCACTCAGCCCCCCCCATACACACACACACACACACACACACACACACACACACACACACACACACACACACACACAGATTCATCTCGGTGTGTCTCTTTAATTGGATTGGTGTGAAACTGTCTTAATGCTCTGTGATCTTCAGAAACATCTGCAGACCTGAAGCCCAAACAGACACCAGCTGCTGTTTGAGACTAAAACCAGACCAGGAGGGGGTCTCTGATCAGGGACCAAACTGACGCTCTAGACTTCCATAACCCAAGGTCTCACTGTCTGTCTCTAACCCCCGACCTCCACCTTCATCCTGATCGTCTCCTAAAAGGTCGTATCCTCCGATCGTAGCTGATCGTAACCATTCAAGTTAACGTGTCAATTTACACCGACTTCTTTCCGTTCCTCTGCGGATCGCCGGACTCCTCAGCTGATCACAAGAGTTCTATTTTTTCTGGACGCCGGAGCATGGCGGATAAATTCAGCACAGATTAACCCGTGCTGGAAAGGAAGTCGGGCACAGACACAAAATAAAACATCCGGCTTCTTTTCAAAATAAAACACTCGGGCGGAGACGAACAAGTGAAAGGTTTTTAGACGTCATTTCACCCCGATGACACCATGGATGAGGAGATGCTGATTCTGGAAGTCTAGAAGTAGATTTCCTCCTCTGGAAGGACACAATCTACTGCTTATATGTCTATGTGTCTGTCTTTAGAGAGACGACTCGTTATCGTGGGATTGAACGTGAATCTGAAGGTTCTTGTGAGTTCTTGTGATAACCACTGTCTGTAATCCACCACGAAACTCGCCTCATAAATGGCTGCTGTTCCGGTTGTGGTGTAAATTGGTTTTGAGAGAGACTTTGGGGACAGACCGGACCAGCAGCTGCTCCTCTGCTGACTCATTTACTGACTCTCAGGTTGATCTTCTGAAGGACAGAAATGAAGCCGTTTCATCTGTCAGGAGTTTTCAGATAAAGTGGAGTCCTCCCACAGCTGTACCTGGGAGCCGGTAATTGGTCTCTCAGAGGGTCTTTGTCCTCAATCCTGGGTCTCATTTATAACTGTTAGGTGCCCACAAACTGGACCTGAAGAGACTTGCAGAGCTCCCCACACAAACTGAGATCTCTGAAAAGAAACTTCACAGCGAGAATCAGAAGATGAACTCAGACTCGGTTTTCTGCTCACCACCTCAGACCTGCGTCCTCCTCACCTTCATTCATCTGTGAGGACTTTATGAACCCTCTTAATCCACAGTGAAGGAACTCGGAGCTGCTGCTTCATCTGCATGAAGTTACAGTCATGACCAGCTTTGCATGGACCTGTTCTGGATGATGTGGGCGAGTATTCTAGTGTAAATAGATCTACGCTCTGTACATGTGTTTCAGCTAATGCATCAAAAATCACTAAAGAGGATCAAACCTGCACTAACGTAGATGAGTGTTCTACTTTCCAGGGGAGGAAATCTACTTCTAGACTTCTAGAATCAGCATCTCCTCATCCATGGTGTCATCGGGGTTTTAATCGTGTTTTATTTTGAAAAGAAGCCGGATGTTTTATTTTGTGTCTGTGCCCGACTTCCTTTCCAGCACGGGTTCATCTGTGCTGAATTTATCCGGCGTAAGTCAGGGCAGCTGTGCCGAAAAAGCGTGCCCAAGCACACTTTGGTATTTTGGTAAGTCGCAGAGAGGGCGTGGAGTGGGTTTAACACAGCAGAGACCTGTTTTGATTCTGGCGACACCTCCCCCGCCACGCCGCCACGCCCAGCTTGGCGGACCTCGGTGTAGCTGTATGCTGGGCTCCTCCAGATGAAAATATCACTGTGTGGGGACCGCCACCCTCTACCACGTCGTTGGCGGACACGAAAATAGAGCCCGTTAACTTGGATGGTTACGATCAGCTACGATCGGAGGTTACGACCTTTTAGGAGACGATCAGGATGAAGGTGGAGGTCGGGGGTCAGCCTTCACCCGGTTTTAGAGGCTCCAGGAAACAGCAGGAAGTCTGATGGAAGACCTTCATGAAGCTCAGAGACACAAACTGGGATCACCATGGTAACAGCTGATGACGGTGCTGCAGCTGTGTGAAAACTAACACCCCTGACTTTACAGTACCCCTTTGAAGATTTGAAGACCCCTGATGGTCCGGAGGTGGAGACCTGCTGTGTCTCAGGTGTGTCAGATGTTGAGGTGGAGGTCACCTACCTAAACAGGCCTCTTTAATCTCGGTGCGGTCCGTCCTCTGGATGATCTTCACCACGAAGATCACAGCCAGCGGGGTCAGGAAGGAGATGGCCTGGGAGGAGGAGGAGATGAGAAACAGCGTTAAAGACAGACAGGAAGTGTAAGGTTATGATGTCATCAGAGGCTCTGCGGCGCTCTGCGAAGTTAACGATGAAACGGCTTCAGCCTGGGGGGAGCGGCGAGGAAACGACGTGTTACTCTGAGTTAATTATAACGAGGTGAACGGAGGGCCAATCAGACGCTCTGTACTCTTCATTACGGGGCCTCTCCTCTCCTCTCCTCCCCTCTCCTCCCCTCTCCTCTCCTCCTCTTCTTCTTCTCCTCCTCCTCCTCCTCCCCTGCTCAGAGGAGGTTTCTGTTTGATCAGGGATTTGAGCTCCTCAGCACTAAAGTCATTATTCAGCCTCAGAATCTTTGAAACTGAAGCAGCTAAAACTCCGTTTCAGTTTTTATAACTCCAGTGTCGTCTTGTGGATTTTGTCCTTTTGGATTTTTAGTTTTTTAGGATTTTGCCTCTTTTTGCTTTTTTTCCTTGAAGTAATAATCACCATATTAATCATTTTACAGACGCTGTAGTTCTTCTGTCTTAGCGTCTCGGTCTGATTGTATTTCCATGAAGAAATGATCATAAATGTTCTTCCTTGAGCTGCGGCACCCCGCTGTAGTCTGTAATGGACTGGCCTGAGGTCTCTCTACAAACAAGCGTCTGCTGGAAGAGAGTAGGTGAGTTGTGTTTAGTCTCTTTGCTAAAGAAATGAGTCAAAGTTAAAAAGATGTTTGGTGTCTAGTACTATGGCTGTGACCCTATATGTACTAACCTCAGTAAAACATGGTGTAGTTCCGTTCAGTAACAGAACCTCATTGGAAAATTAGCTGATTTAACTTTACTGTGCTCTTGTTCAAATATATTAACTCGACAGCACATAAATCCATACCTGTTAACAAAATCATGATTTTATTGATAATTCGGCTCAATAAAAACACCTTTACCTTTTCATTTTACTACAGTAGAAGTTTATTGGCCCAGTTTATAGACTACAGAGGTGGAGAAACGCCCCCGCTTAAGTTTATGTTTTCTTAGAACAACTCTGAATATAGTACTATGTCTGTGACCCTATATGTCCTGTTGATGAAGTTAGGTGCTGTTCTGAGCATTATTTGTGGCTATAGAGTGGCGTTTTGGTTGGGGGCGTGGCTCTCTGTATTTCTATCCTGCGGTCGTTACTAAAGTTGGTATAACTATAAGGAAGCGGTCGACAACATTCATCTCTGGAGGCGGGGTCTAACTCGGGGTTACGGTGGGTTTGACCCTGAATTTTACGAAGGAATATCCCTTTAACCGTCATGACAGCGAGAAGATCCTGAGGAGATAAATCACCTCTGTCTAAATTTAGACCCTCTCATCTCCCATCTTGTTTGCTGAGTGTAACAGCCGTCTGCAGAGACACCGGGGGGGTGGGGGGAGGACAGACAGTGATGTCCACCAGCGGAGCGGCTGTCAGAGAGATGACGCTGAGCAAACCTGACTGCTGGATGTTTTATCTCGGAGCGTGTGGTCAAGAAAAAACCCCTGAGTCTTTTTCCCTCTTTTATTATTGAAGGACCTGCTGCAGGCTGAAACCCCCAGACAGTGGAGCTAATCTGAAGTGTCAACATTTTAATAAAGGATGTCAGGGGAGGTGGAGAATCTGCACCAACCTTCACTCAGGTCACAGGAGCGCAGACACCAACTTCTTTCAACTTAGGAGCACACAAAGAACTTTAGGGGATCAATGAAAACTGATCAATAATGTTTGTCTTATTGATCGACCTTAGTACTATTATTAGAAATCAGTTTTAGGTCTTTTGGTCACATGACAGTGAAGCTATTGAAGGAAAACAGCCTTTTCTGAGAACATCAACCGGTAATTTATTGACGGTCCCTTATTCAACACCGACGTTGACAGTGAGGGTGTCGAGTAGATTTAACCGCGCTGCTGTTGTTATTCCCGGTTATGGAGAGTGAGAAGACACCGGTAGATCCTCAGAGAATGTCCGTCAGATATCCAACCTGAAACTAACTTCACCACCGTATTTACAGGAAAATATATCCAACCTGAAACTAACTTCACCGCCGTATTTACAGGAAAATATATCCAACCTGAAACTAACTTCACCGCCGTATTTACAGGAAAATATATCCAACCTGAAACTAACTTCACCGCCGTATTTACAGGAAAATATATCCAACCTGAAACTAACTTCACCGCCGTATTTACAGGAAAATATATCCAACCTGAAACTAACTTCACCGCCGTATTTACAGGAAAATATATCCAACCTGAAACTAACTTCACCGCCGTATTTACAGGAAAATATATCCAACCTAAAACTAACTTCACCGCCGTATTTACAGGAAAATATATCCAACCTGAAACTAACTTCACCGCCGTATTTACAGGAAAATATATCCAACCTGAAACTAACTTCACCGCCGTATTTACAGGAAAATATATCCAACCTGAAACTAACTTCACCGCCGTATTTACAGGAGAATATATCCAACCTGAAACTAACTTCACCGCCGTATTTACAGGAAAATATATCCAACCTGAAACTAACTTCACCGCCGTATTTACAGGAAAATATATCCAACCTGAAACTAACTTCACCGCCGTATTTACAGGAAAATATATCCAACCTAAAACTAACTTCACCGCCGTATTTACAGGAAAATATATCCAACCTGAAACTAACTTCACCGCCGTATTTACAGGAAAATATATCCAACCTAAAACTAACTTCACCGCCGTATTTACAGGAAAATATATCCAACCTGAAACTAACTTCACCGCCGTATTTACAGGAAAATATATCCAACCTAAAACTAACTTCACCGCCGTATTTACAGGAAAATATATCCAACCTAAAACTAACTTCACCGCCGTATTTACAGGAAAATATATCCAACCTGAAACTAACTTCACCGCCGTATTTACAGGAAAATATATCCAACCTGAAACTAACTTCACCGCCGTATTTACAGGAAAATATATCCAACCTAAAACTAACTTCACCGCCGTATTTACAAGAAAAAAAAAACATTTGTTAATTTTTTTATTCGCACATGTGACCTTAAATACGTTTTACAATGTGAGTGAAACGGTCGCGCTGACGAGCGCTGGACCAAGTGGAAGTACTGAAGGCTCTGAAACGTTCTCAAAGGCTCTGAGTCAAAGGGTCCATCTGAAGGACAGCTCCAGAGTCTGTCTTTGGACCAGGAGAACTGAAGCTCCTGTGAGAACGGGTCAAGTTTACTGTGTCCGATTATTGGCTCATTCAAGCTGGAATCAGTCTGGAACCAAAAGTTCCTCTACATCGAGGACAAGATCCTGTTTTTATGAAGAGAAGAAGGTTGAGATGTTTTCCCTGGGAAACGGGAACTACGTCCAGATCAAGATTCAGAATTTGCATGAGTCCACAGACAGACGACCTTCGATTGTTGGTGTTTGTGTCGGCATGCAGAGCGCCATCATCGGCGTCTCATGATGATCTGATCCAGACCTGAGTAATCTGACACAGAAGCTCAGAGCAGCACCGAACAGACCGAACTCATCAGCTGAGAAAGTTGGAGCAGGACTGAAGTTTCCAGGAGCTGCTGAGCCTGACGTGTTTGACAGTCTGAGCTCGGCACGCCGTCTGCTCAGGATGAATGAAGGATGGGACAGGAAGTGAGAGACAGACTGTCAGCGCGCGCAGACGTGAGTTTAACAAGCCCTGAGCAGACAGGTCTGAGCTGCTGCTGCTGCTGCTGCTGCTGCTGCTGCCAGGGTTCGATCAAACGGCTCTCAGATGGAGGTCTACAGCTGCCCCAGATCAGTCTGAGCCATGATTGGCTGAAATGGTGGAGAACTGGACTCGGCTCGGCTCGATGACACCAGAACCGCACCATGATGACACCTGTGCAGCCTGATGCAATCCCACCCAACAGCTCAGCTCGGCCCCAAGCCTTCAGTCACTCCTGCTGATGAAGCTTCTGGAGAACGTGTGCAGAATCTATGAACGCAGATCTGTGTGTGTGTGTGTGTGTGTGTGTGCGCGCCTGTTTGAAATGATGATGGAGTTTTGGTTTATTTGACAGGATTATTGATTATTGATTATTGATCATGGTCAATGATCACGTTTGTTATTTTAGCGTCCCCCCCCGGTCTGATCGTATCGATCCATCACCCCGTCAGTCTTAACGAGCTTCTTTAACGGAGCGACCTCAGAGCAGGACTGGGCGATTATATGATCCTGATCAATTTGAGTTTGATCACGGTGATCAGCTGTCAAATATGGTGGACATGTGGGTCACAACAGCCAATCAGAGTGGAGCTTTTCCCGCTCCCTTCTGTAAGTTTCTGGAGAAGTAAACAGGAAGTAAACCGAGCGACTGACCGTGGAGATAAACACGGTTTATTTACTCCGTGTTTCTAAAATCTTGAACTGATGCTTTAAAACTGCCAGTTTAAAAAATCGAGATAATAATCGAGATCGGACGATACGACAGAGTATATCGTAATCATTTTTTCGTCGAATGGCCGACCTCAGAGTCAACCTTCCTCTCTGTTTTTCAGCTGGTTTTTTAAACGACAAACATCCACGGATGTTTCGGGGTGGAAACCTGCTGCTCCTTCTTCGGGATCGATCACAGACAGGCTTTTCCGAGCTGTGTGTCGGTGTTGGCGCCCCCTGTAGGTCAGCAGAAGAGCGTCCTGGCCTTGAATCTTTTACAGAGCTCTAATTAGTGAACTCTCTCTGCTCTGATGTGGGCTGTTGTCTGCAAACATCTGAAGCCAAACCAGCAGATCTCAGAAGTGGGTCAGTCTAAAAATACTCGGGTTCAGGACAGGATGAGGGAAACGGCCGCCGCTCCTGCAGGAGGAGGAGGAGGAGGAGTTTAGGAGGGATCTGAAAACCAGATTCAGACTCACAGTCGTTGTCTGTAAGATAAATATCTGCTCCTCACACTATCAAATTTAGAACTGAAGAAGCTTCTTGGATAAGAGGAGAAACGTCTTCTCAACTCGACACAGTCCAGTCGCCTGTTTTTAACCATGACCTGGATGAGTGAGAATCTACACCGACATTCAGACTCACAGTTTTACCTGCTGATCAGGAAAAAAAAAAAACGGGATATCTTCATTTGATCTGAACGAGTTTTCCCACTTCTGTTTTTAATCCTGAAGGTAAAACCAGAGAATCAGATAAAGCTGAGGAGGAGGAGGAGGAGGAGGAGGAGGAGGAGGAGGAGGAGGACAGATTGATCTGAAATCACAGAATAAAGTCAGCTGTGAAGTTTTTAACCCTGCAGATCAGGAACAGATCAACTCTGACTCTGTGCAGCTGTGTGAGGGCGTTTTGACCAATCAGAATCAAGTATTGAGCACAGCTGGAAATAAAGTGAATTAAAGACTGAGCTGCCGAAAATAAGTATTTATTATAATGATCATCATTATTATTATTATTATTGTTGTTATTATCATTGCTGTTGTTGGCATTATTATTATTTTTTTATTATATAAAAATGTATTTATCTATTTATTTATTATTTTTAACATTATTATAATGATTATTTATCAATTTTATTATGATTATTTATTGATTTAACTATTATTATTGTTATTATTATTATTATTATTATTATTATTATTATTAATAATAATATTATTTTTATTATTATTATTATTATTATTATAATTATTGTTATTATTATTGTTGTTGTTGTTGTTGGCATGATTATTATTTTTTTATTATAGAAAAATGTATTTATCTATTTATTTATTATTTTTAACATTATTATAATGATTATTTATCAATTTTATTATGATTATTTATTGATTTAATTATTATTATTATTATTATTATTATTATTGTTATTATTTTTATTATTATTATTATTATTATTAATATTAATATTGTTATTATTATTATTATTATTATTATTTATTTTTTTTATTATTATTATTATTATTTTATTATTATTATTATTATTATTATTATTATTATTATTATTATTAATAATATTATTTTTATTATTATTATTATTATTATTATTATTATTATTAATAATATTATTTTATTATTATTTTTATTATTATTATTATTATTATTATTATTATTATTATTGTTATTATTATTATTATTATTAATAATAATAATAATATTATTTTATTATTATTTTTATTATTATTATTATTATTATTATTATTATTATTATTATTATTATTAATATTATTATTATTATAATTGTTATTATTATTATTATTATTATTATTATTATTATTATTATTATTATTGTTATTATTATTATTATTATAATTATTGTTATTACTTAAATATCCTGGCTCCTTAAATGCGAGTCTTGGTCAGCTCTTTATGATTCTCGTCACCCACTCGGTTCTTTCGTCAGACTGTGGGAGTTTTCTGGCAGATAGAAATCCTGCCGGCTCTGTCTTCAGGTTTGTTTGTTTACATTCTTGGAGTTGCCAAATTTCACCGGAATAGAAGCGTCCAGAGTCTGACAGCAGAGCGTGACTCATCATCAGATTATTGGAGTGAGCTCTGCGAAGCCCAGTTGGAGTTATTTTAGACACGCTGGAGCCCGTTCATGTGGTTCTGACGCTCCAGCAGGAAATCCTGCAGGTATCAGCCCGAGCCAAAAACACTAACCCTCTCAGATCCGGACTCTGTGTTTCTGTAAACCTGAGAAGGAGACCATATTAAAACGATACTCATCTCTAAAGAGGTTTCAGACCTCTCTCAGATCCATCAGGGGAAATGAAGTCGAGGAGGTCTTGACTGAACGATCTCTGCTCTCCGAAGAAGAGCGAGTCGTTCACAGACGATTTAGTGACACTTGAGCTCGTTAGGAGAGCAGCATAATTAGACAGAGTACTTACAAACATGACCCTCTTGGGGATGTGGTCTGACTCCACCAGAGGATTCCTGTAGAGCCAGATCTCCTCGGGCTGAATGACTCTCTCAAAGGGCTCCAGGAACTCGGTGAATCTGTGACAGAGAGCACAAACACTCATGAGAGAGAGGGTCAGAGGACGTGATTGTCCTCCTGTCGGAGAACAGCGGGTGTCAAATACTGGCCTGGACCCAAACCCCCCAAAAGAGGAGATTCTGAGCCTCACACGGTGGGTCTGAGTAATGACAGAGGAGCTCCTCAGACCTCATCACACCGGAGGTCCTGAGGAGAATCGACCTGAGACCACCTCCATGTCTGCCTCTGCTCCTCAGATCAGCACGCTGCGCTCACACTCATCTGTCAGGCCGACCTTGTTCTCTGTCGTCTTCCTGTCACCACAGACCAAAACAAGCCAACAGACGGAGACGAGAGTCTGGACCGCCCAGAGCGTCAAACACAGAGACACGTTTATCTGAAACACACTCCACAGAGAAGAGGAGCAACAAAGAACCTCAACGAACACGACAAATTCAGTCTGAGAGAGCTGCAGCTCCGATCCTGAGTTTGGACCGGTCTCACCGTCGGGTCCTTTACAGTCTCAGTTTAATCAGACTAACCTCATAACTCGTCTTTTTCTCTGAATCAGACTTCTCTCCTCGTCCTCGTTTACATGCAGCTGAGAAAACTGAATTATTGACGTGAACGTGTCCTCCTCCCCAACACTAGGGGGCGATATGGGTCTTTTCAACAACAACAGCAGGTCGGTGTCAGACGTCAGAAGTGTCTACACGTTGTTTTAGCAACCTTCTGTGCGTCTTTCTCCACGTCTCCAGGAGTCGAGATGTTGCTCCTGCGGTCAGTGAAGTTCTCGCCGTACTCGACGTCTTGTTGTGGTGGACGGTGTTGATGTTGTGCGGCGGTCATGGCCCTGGTCTTTTCTTGGCTTATACGTAGACCGACTTTTGCTCCTTGCTCATGCAGGTTGTTTGTCAATTCTTGAAGTGCAAAGTGGGTGTGGCTTAATGAGCGCCAAATCGTCTGCAAAGTGGTAGAAGAGGAGGAGTTAAATGTGGCGTCCGAGTACAAAGGCTGAAGTTAGCTGTGTAAAAAGAAACACTCTGATTGGTCGGAGATGTCGGACAGACGTCCTGATTCACTTTTGACCACGACTTGTTTAAAGCTCCTGTGAGAGATTTTTTATCTGTGTGGGTTTCGGCGCCCCCTGTGGACAAAGCAGTTATTGCGTGTCTCATCTTCTGGGTGCTTCCTGAAAAGTCTGAACTTTTCCTTCGTTCCTGTCGATAATCGGCGCAGGTTGTCGTTTTATTCTCTCGGGTTCCGATTTCTCCTTCCTGTCTCGGCCCTGAACTCTGAAGAAGAAGTGTCTGTCGTCCTTTTATATTCCAACTCCTCTGGGAAATATAACGTCACATTCTGATGAAAATCATCTTCTAAACCGTCTTATGAAAATATTTTGGACTGACGGCAGAAATGTAATAAAACCTGCAGCTTTAATAAAAACCTCAAATTTCAGATCAGCCTGTTTTTCAGAGACGATCACTTTCATGAGCTCAAAATTAAATTGCCTTTTGGAGCTGTTATAATAATCCTTCTGCTTTCAGGAGAATCTGTTTCTCCTCCTACGAATCGATATGACCCTCGGAGGATTCCTCCTCAGTTTTCAGAGCTTCGTTTTCTGCCTCATCTCCTCTTTCCAACTATAAACTTTATTAAAACTCTGATCTGAAGGAGGTTTCTGCTCATCAGAGCGGCGGAGCGGAGCCTGTTGTCTTTGGAAATTCATTCTCCTTCACTGTGAGCTGAAATCAGCGCTGATGATAGACGACTTATTTGTCTGTGTGAAGAGGGCCGATCAGCGGGGATTACCCCGCTCTCGTGCCGGACCGGCAGAGCTGATGGAGAGTCCTGGGGGGTGATGACACACTCGGCATGCAGAGCGATTTATCCCGCAGGGAAATGATGGTAATAACGCCGAATCAGAGAGGGAGACGGAGGCGGGGAGAGGAGGAAGGACTGCAGATGAAAGTCGGCTCAGAATCACACACAATCTGTCCAACATGGTTCTTATTTCACACCGCCAAAATAAAAGCTTCAGGCTTTTACTTTGAAAAACCTTCCAGGGTCATACTCATTTTTACTCCGACTAATATGACAGCATGAATAAAAACAACTGCAGGGGGCGCCACTTCAGCTCACTGGTTACAACCTGAGACCCATATGACCCCCAATTTTCACCACATCCGGAACGGCGGCGATTTTCACCGTCCGCCAGTTCCAACCAGATCCATTTATGAGGCGAATTTCATGGCGGATTACAGACATCAGGAATCAGGAGAACTCACAAGAACCCGCAGATTCACGTTCAATCTCACGATAACGAGTCGTCTCTCTAAAGACAGACACATAGACATATAAGCAGTAGATTGTGTCCTTCCAGAGGAGGAAATCTACTTCTAGACTTCTAGAATCAGCATCTCCTCATCCATGGTGTCATCGGGGTGAAATGACGTCTAAAAACCTTTCACTTGTTCGTCGTTCGTGTTTTATTTTGAAAAGAAGCCGGATGTTTTATTTTGTGTCTGTGCCCGACTTCCTTTCCAGCACGGGTTAATCTGTGCTGAATGTATCCGCCATGCTCCGGCGTCGGTGTAAATCGACACGTTAACTTGAATGGTTACGATCAGCTACGATCGTGGTTACTCCGTGGATGTCCTAGACTGACTAAAGTGGTCATCATCGGTCTGCGCCTCGTTTACGACGCCCCTTCATCAGTTTCCCGCCTCAGGCCTCGTCTCAGTCTGTCCTTCCCTCTGATTGGTCAGTTTTGATCGTTAGCTTTTGAAGGGTTCAGGTTAGGCTTCCTTCAGATGAACATTAGACAGCTCTGGGACCCTCGGTGAAGGTCGCTCTGTGAAGGTCGCTCTGTGAAGGTCGCTCTGTGAAGGTCGCTCTGTGAAGGTCGCTCTGTGACGACTGTCGGCCTCGTGATCCTGCAGGTGAAAACTCTGATCCAGGTCAGACCCGGCCTCTCAGCGGCTCTGCTCCCTCTTCTGTTTGGATGGATCTGTGACGGGCTGACACACACACACACACACACACACACACACACACACGCACGCACGCACGCACGCACTCTCACACACACGCAAACACACACTCAGCCAAAGATTCCTTTCAAACTTTGTTCCCTGAAGTTAATCCAGCTAAGATATTCCTCTCTGTTTGCCGCGTCGCTTCGCCGCCTATCCAGCTAATTAAGATGAATATTTTGAGCGTGTTTTCTCTCGGCGGTGGCGGTGGCGGCGGCGGCGGCACAGCAGCAGCTCTGTATTCCCAGCGCCACAGCCACAGATTCTGCCCACAGTGCATTTTAAATCAAGAGCTTCAAATGAGCTGCTCCTATTGTTCTGGATGGGAGAGAGAGAGGGAGAGAGAGAGGGAGAGAGAGAGGGAGAGAGGGAGAGAGAGAGGGAGAGAGAGAGAGAGAGAGAGAGGAGGGAGAGAGGGAGAGAGGGAGGGAGAGAGGGAGGGAGAGAGAGAGAGAGGGAGGGAGAGTAGGAGGGAGGGAGGGAGATCTTCAGAGGTAATTCAGTTTTCTTTCCTCGGCTGAGGCTGTGCTCAGATTTAGATCTTCCAGGAGGGATGGGAGGAGTTGGAGATGATGAATGGTCCTGATTGTGGAGCTTTAACTGAGAGAGGAGAAATGAGGCTGTAAGAGCTCCGAGTTAGAGAAGGTCAGACGGACTCTCACAGCTTCTCAACGAGCTTTTCTAGGTCCGAGGATTATGAGTACAAGTCAAATAAGAGTGTGTGTGCAGTAAGAGGAGGGATCTGAGGGGGAGAAAAGAAGACCGAGGAGTCTGGAGGAGCAGATAGAGTCAAAAGTTTGAGATATTCTCCAGACTGTGGGACGTAAACCTGCAGAACTTCAACATACCAACAGGGGGCGTCTAGCCTTGATTCAAAGAAGAAGATGTCCTCTCGGGGTTCGTAACCTTTTGCGTTGCGCGTGCTCTGCGGCGTGGCGCTGCTTCAGGTGGTGAAAAAGATTTGAGGTATTCCCCGACTTTGTGAGAACATGTACTCGACATAATTTACAGTCCACATTACTCTGCTTCATGTCCGACCTCCAAAAACCAAAATACCTCCACACCACCGACGTTTTCCTAACGCCAGTGTTGTGGTTGACATTGATGTGGTCATCTGTTGAGCCTTCATGGTCATTTCTGTCGGGGGTAGCACTCATTTTCTTTGTTTCTCACCAACAGTGCTGTCGGCTTCACCTGTTAAAGTGCTATGGTTGGGTGGAGCTGCTGTCTGCTACGACGCTGCAGTTGGTTGATACTTGGTTCTAATTCAGAACATGATTGGTTCAGACCCGGAGACACTCCCCTTTTTATTAGTCGACCAAAACACGTCAGAATGGCGACTATTGAAAAGGATATTGATCATGTTTGATATCGATATCGATGAAAATCAATTTTCGATATCTGGTTATCGTTTCATCACCCAGCCCTACACCGTTCATCATGTTCAGAGGTCTCGAGGTGACACCTCCTGCCTGCACGTATCATGATGGTCATGATTTCCAAAGTGTCCCCGCCCTCCGTGGACGAACGTCGTTTCTCTATAAAAGAGTTTTTCTTGTTCCACTTGCGGGTCTGAACAGCTGATCAGCTGTTTTCTGTTTATCTCCTGCAGCTCTTGGTCCTGAATGTCGAGTACGTTTTAAAGTGTGTAATAAAACTGATCATTACTCTTCCATCTCCACCGGCTTTATCATGTCGGCTCATGTTATCGCTCGTCCTCGTTTCATCATGTATTGGAAAGTAACGTGTGAGATTTATAGACCATCAGGACCGGAGCTTTTGAAGAGCCCTGAGGGAAATCCTCATCCCTCTCAGCCGAGTGTTTCTGGATCATTTAGCGCTGGTAAACTCCCATTCCTCCTCTTCCAGCGCCATCAAAGCGCGGCAGAGAGCAGAGCGTTCGATAAAACTAAATGGTCGGCGGTAGACGGCTCAGGACTCGCGTGTTTTTACAGCTCAAATGTTTTGATGTCAAAGAGATTCGAAGAGAAATCAGAGAAACACCACGAGAGGACGTCTGTGTTTGGCTCACAGTGGGGTTTTCTGAGTGGACTAATCAGCACCACGCTGCTCCACCTCTCCAACACTCCTCCGTCAGAACGACGAGAGGCTGTTTCCCGAAACAGCTTCAGATGAAAAGTGTAATCAGGTCCAGACTGGAGAGGAAGAGTTTTTCAGTCTTCATCACGCTGTGAGGGCGGTCCACAGAGCCGCTGAGTTCATGATCCACTAACTGATGAACCTTCAAACAGAAAAAACACAGACGGAGTTCAGATTTTAACGTTTCACTGATTTATTCACATTTATTATATTAATACAGAAGTCCTGATCCAAACCACCACAGATTCAAGTCCTGGAGTCCTGATCCAAACCACCACATATTCAAGTCCTGGAGTCCTGATCCAAACCACCACATATTCAAGTCCTGGAGTCCTGATCCAAACCACCACATATTCAAGTCCTGGAGTCCTGATCCAAACCACCACATATTCAAGTCCTGATCCAAACCACCACATATTCAAGTCCTGGAGTCCTGATCCAAACCACCACATATTCAAGTCCTGATCCAAACCACCACATATTCAAGTCCTGATCCAAACCACCACATATTCAAGGCCTGATCCAAACCACCACATATTCAAGTCCTGGAGTCCTGGAGTCCTGATCCAAACCAAGACATATTCAAGTCCTGGAGTCCTGGAGTCCTGATCCAAACCACCACATATTCAAGGCCTGGAGTCCTGGAGTCCTGATCCAAACCACCACATATTCAAGTCCTGGAGTCCTGATCCAAACCAACACATATTCAAGGCCTGGAGTCCTGGAGTCCTGATCCAAACCAACACATATTCAAGTCCTGGAGTCCTGGAGTCCTGATCCAAACCACCACATATTCAAGTCCTGGAGTCCTGGAGTCCTGGAGTCCTGATCCAAACCACCACATATTCAAGTCCTGGAGTCCTGGAGTCCTGGAGTCCTGATCCAAACCACCACATATTCAAGTCCTGATCCAAACCACCACATATTCAAGTCCTGGAGTCCTGGAGTCCTGGAGTCCTGATCCAAACCACCACAGATTCAAGTCCTGATCCAAACCACCACATATTCAAGTCCTGGAGTCCTGGAGTCCTGATCCAAACCACCACATATTCAAGTCCTGGAGTCCTGGAGTCCTGGAGTCCTGATCCAAACCACCACATATTCAAGGCCTGGAGTCCTGGAGTCCTGATCCAAACCACCACATATTCAAGGCCTGGAGTCCTGGAGTCCTGATCCAAACCACCACAGATTCAAGTCCTGGAGTCCTGATCCAAACCACCACATATTCAAGTCCTGGAGTCCTGGAGTCCTGATCCAAACCACCACAGATTCAAGTCCTGGAGTCCTGGAGTCCTGGAGTCCTGATCCAAACCACCACATATTCAAGTCCTGATCCAAACCACCACATATTCAAGGCCTGGAGTCCTGGAGTCCTGATCCAAACCACCACATATTCAAGTCCTGGAGTCCTGGAGTCCTGATCCAAACCACCACAGATTCAAGGCCTGGAGTCCTGGAGTCCTGGAGTCCTGGAGTCCTGGAGTCCTGATCCAAACCACCACATATTCAAGTCCTGGAGTCCTGATCCAAACCACCACATATTCAAGTCCTGGAGTCCTGGAGTCCTGATCCAAACCACCACATATTCAAGGCCTGGAGTCCTGGAGTCCTGATCCAAACCACCACATATTCAAGTCCTGGAGTCCTGGAGTCCTGATCCAAACCACCACAGATTCAAGGCCTGGAGTCCTGGAGTCCTGGAGTCCTGGAGTCCTGATCCAAACCACCACATATTCAAGTCCTGGAGTCCTGATCCAAACCACCACATATTCAAGTCCTGGAGTCCTGGAGTCCTGGAGTCCTGATCCAAACCACCACATATTCAAGTCCTGGAGTCCTGTTCCCCTGTAGTCCTGTAGTCCTGTAGTCCTGTAGTCCTGTAGTCCTGTAGTCCTGTTCCCCTGTAGTCCTGTAGTCCTGTTCCCCTGTAGTCCTGTAGTCCTGTAGTCCTGTTCCCCTGTAGTCCTGTAGTCCTGTAGTCCTGGGCCGACAGCCCGGGTTTATGTTTTGAACCCCCACAGGACAGGAAATCCCCCGTCTCCGTCCTCCGCCTCAGATCAGGACAGCAGGGTGTCAGAGCTGCGAGGACAGACCCAGCAGACATCTTCATCTAATTAACTCTTTGATTAATTAACCAACCCGCCGCCTCCACCTCTGATCTGAGATCAGGACGACTGCTGCTTTCACCAACACGGTTTTTAATCAAGACGGAGAACAAAGCTTCACAGGAAATCACAAACCAAACCGATAAGAGCGCTTTAAGAGATCGGATTTCAGCGACTTTTTCACCGTTTTCTGCTCTAAATAAAATTCAGGATCTCTACCTGATAAAAGTCGATATTTACTCCGTTTGTACGACAGGTGAGCCTCGACTGGTCGATCACGGGGACAGCAGGAGGTGGAGCAGGAGGTGTGAGGAGGTGCTGGGCTCTGAGTGGAGGCAGGAAAGTGTCTCTGACGTCAAACAAACGAATTCATTACCCCGAGTTAAAAACATGGAAACAGATGGATTCATTACTCCGTACATCTGCTCAGGATGAATTTATCTTCATTATATCAACAATCGTGTCTGAAAACTGAGCAGCTCCAAGAACTGAAGACGTCTGAGTCACCTCTGAGAGTGACCTCAGATCATCAGGAACTCTCCTCAGAGAGTCAAAGAGAGAAACCTTCATCTCGTTTTTATCTTTTATTTCACGTTTTATTGACTCTTCTGTGGTCATTTTTATTTTAAAACTTCTTCACCTTCTTTACGACTTTATTCTCAAACCTCTGAATTATTTTACCACTCAAACATCTTCAAAGATCTCCTGACTTCATCGTACCGCCGCAGTTTTTTCTCAAACATTACGACTTTGTTCGTAACTTTTGATCTTTACGATTTCATGACAACTTCAGTCTCACATCATCGGGACTTTTCTTCAACTGATTTGAGTTTCCAAACTTCAAGACTCTGATTTCTCGTGACTGTAACAGTTGAAGAAGTTTCCTGCAGTGACAGACGTAAATATTCTTGCGGTCGATCAAAGGTTTGGTGGAGTGAGGTCAGCGGCCGAGCGTCAGACTCGTTAACGTTTACTAAAATGAAAATCGAACCTTGGCCGTGTCGGTGTGAGCGGATATACTCAGCAGTGAAACTCATCAGTGGACACCAGTTTGATAAACTCCATTATGAAAATATTTCTGTAGGAACAGTCGGGGTCACATCACGATGGCGGGGAAACGCCGCCGAGATAATGATTCTTTTGATGATCAGAAATGTTTAAATCCAAGTCGGACTGAGGTGGTCTTTTGACGTATCGTCCCACTGTGGTCAGAAATGAAGGCAGTCAGTGTTTCAGAGGAGCTGTTATTCCTGCAGCACCACCCTGTGGTGGTCAGAGGAACTGCAAGGCCACGCCCACTGAACAGGGAAGAGAAAATAATTAATAAAAAATAAAATAAAATATAAAATAAAAAAGTTTTAGTTTCATTAGGACGGATTTTCATGCTGTAGAAACACACGTCTGAAACAGATGAGGGCTGGACGAGTCCTCCTCCCCAACACTAGGGGGCGATATGTGTCTTTTCAGCGGCGCTGTTTCCGACCCCATCCAACCGTCAACAACAACAGCAGGTCGGTGTCAGACGTCAGAAGTGTCTACAACTGCTGCTGGGCATTTTGGAGAAACAAGAAGATGGAGCATCGTACAGCGTTGTTTTTGTCCGACATGATGGACGCGCTACTTTTTCTAAAGAGGAGACCAACGCTACTCCTCTACTCTGGGGGTTTGTTACGGGGTTATGGGGGCGTGGCCTGTAACTGATCATACTCCGACTACGTTGGTTACATGGAAGAGAAAATCTAATCCCAATCTCATTATCTGAGTGTCTTAATCAGAGTTCTCAAACTCAGATTACAGTCGGACTGAGGTGTTTACATGACCTTCAGTTGTCCGGTCTTAATCGTAGAAAGGCGATAATTCGGTTTTCTCGAGCGTCATGGAAACGGACTGACTGACTCAGGTTCTAAACTTTCTGTCTGTGCGTAAATGTCGCCGCCCTCTGTGTTTCTGGTTACAGTCGGGTCTCCGACGTGTCTTGAATTCACAGCAGTGATCCTGTCAGCTGGGCTGCTGAGGATGTGTGTGTGTGTGTGTGTGTGTGTGTGTGTGTGTGTGTGTGTGTGTGTGTGTGTGACAGCAGCTCCAACCTCCCAGGAGATCTTCTGCCTTCTCAGCTAACGGGGAGAGACAGGAAGAAAACAGCATCGTCGGCCCGTCACGCACAACAGCGGGGTCATTTCTCAACTTTGATCCGACCAATCAGAAAGACTCATTAAAGAAAGTGACGAAGCTGCAGAATAATGAGGGCGGGGCTTCAAGACAAAAGCCCCGGAGACGGAGCAGAAAGGTCAGAGGCCTCATGACACATCGACAAGAAGTCTGAGACAACAATCTGCATCCACGAGAAACATCGCAGTCCGTTTCCATGACACTCGAGAAATCCGAATTATCGCCTTATTCCGATTAAAGACGAGGAACAGAGACATAATTTTAAAAAGGTCCAGAAACAGCTGAAAAGACCCATATCGCCCCCTAGTGTTGGGGAGGTCGTTGCAGCTGCATGTAAACGAGGAGAGAGTCTGACTCAGAGAAAAAAAGAGGAATAAAGATCTCGGAGGTCGTCTGACAGCGTCACGGTTCGTCTTCGTACCCGGTCTCTCCTTCAGAGGGCGGGGCTCGCTCCAAAGCTCTGTGGTGTTTTATAAAGATTGTGATGCTGCATATGTGTGCTTCATTTAACCATGGCGTGCTTTAATCAGCAGAGGTCAGGGGTCAGCCTCTAAACGATGATGACAGTAAAATAAGGAGAAGGACTCAGAGGTTCGAGGATCGGCTGGTTTCAGATCATAAAGACGCCGAGACATGTTTCTATTCATCGCCGTCAGACCAACCGTCCCTCGTCTGCGTACCGTGAAGGATGTGTGTACTCCGACCACGTACTGACGTGTGGAGGACGGACTCAGAGACGTCTGTGTTCCTGATGTTGGACAGATACGGTCAGGGACACGGCGCTGACATTTATCCGTGTTTTCATGTTTCACTGTTCATCCCAGAAAATGTCAGAGTGGACGGAAACGGACGAGAGATTTCAGCCTCAGAGGACCACAACCACAACCACACACGGACACACACACACACAGACACACACAACCACACACACACGGACACACACTGACACACACACACACACACACACACACACAACCACACACACACACACACACACAGACAGTGATGTTTTCTGGCGGGAGAATCACGGACGTCACGTCTGCTGACTCAGAATAAACTCAGATTTCTCTCTCCGCCTCGGGCCCTTGTCGTCGTCGTCGTCGTTGTCGTCGTCGTCGTTGTCGTCGTCGTCGTCGTCGTCGTCGTCGTTGTCGTCGTCGTCGTTGTTTCTGAGTTTAAATTTATTTTCAGTTTCTTCTCCTGGTTTTTGTCGTTTAATTCTCTGATAAAAGTTCTGATGGTTTTTGGAAACTCACTGATTGTTCGTTTTTCTGGAGGACAGTGATTTGGTTCGAGGGCCCTCAGCGGTTCGTTTACTCGTCTGTTTGACTGATTTCCTCTAAGACATGAAGATCATTTTTCACCACCACAAACATCTCTGTTTTAGGGACGGTGTGGACGGTGATCACTGAAGACAGGTGTTCTGGTTGAAGCTGCTCGATGATGTTCATGTTCATGTCAGACTCAGGGTCACGTCCAAATTACAGATATGAAAGTCCTGGATGTGACAGAAATAAGACTCTGAGTCTGAGGACAGAGGATGACTCAGAGGGCTGAGGGTCTTCCTCGTTAAGTTCTTGGTCTGGGGTCTGCAGGACGTCTGAGTGTGATTGAGGAGGGTCTCTTTCATGGAGCTGACAGGAGGAGAAACCTGAGGAGAGGTTAATGGAAGATGAAGAGAGCGCAGATGTTGGAGGGTTTCTACGTCACCTCCACACTCTGTCTACACCTCTGCAGCCTTCCTCCTCCCATCATGCACCACTCAGAATTATGGTTCCTACTCTATACTCCTCATGAGACTGTACAGTCACATCCAAACGTCCTTAGAGGAACAACCAACCAGTCAAAAGTTCTTCTTACCCCCAATTTTCAACCGGAACCGGAACGGCTCCGATCCAGAACGGCGGCGATTTTCACCGTCCGCCAGTTCCAACCGGATCCGTTTGTGAGGCCAATTCAGGGCTGATTACAGACAGCGGTAATATAAAGACAGACACATAGACATATAAGCAGTAGATTGTGTCCTTCCAGAGGAGGAAATCTACTTCTAGACTTCTAGAATCAGCATCTCCTCATCCATGGTGTCATCGGGGTGAAATGACGTCTAAAAACCTTTCACTTGTTCGTCTCCGCCCGTTTGCATGGTGTGAAATACGATCCTCCTGAAACACGGAGTGTTTTATTTTGAAAAGAAGCCGGATGTTTTATTGTGTGTCTGTGCCCGACTTCCTTTCCAGCACGGGTTAATCTGTGCTGAATTTATCCGCCATGCTCCGGCGTCCAGAAAAAATAGAACTCTTGTGATCAGCTGAGGAGTCCGGCGATCCTCAGAGGAACGGAAAGAAGTCGGTGTAAATTGACACGTTAACTTGAATGGTTACGATCAGCTACGATCGGAGGATACGACCTTTTAGGAGACGATCAGGATGAAGGTGGAGGTCGGGGGTGGAGGTTGAGTTGGTCGATAATATCCTGAATTATCTCCTCCTCTTGATTTTTGCTCTCACGCAGATCTCCTCGTCTTTTTAGTCACTAATTTTTTTTTTGCATGAATGTTTTTTTCCACATTTATTTTTGTATATTTTAGTTCAAAGTTGAATTAAAATGAGGATTAAACACTGAAGTTTCTCACTGACCGACTGGTTTGTTTTGAACGGTGTTCCACAGGGCTCCTCTTTAGGACCACTGCTCTTCACTCCTTACTCTTAGTTTCTAATGAGATCTACGGGGGGGCCAAGACTGAAGTAAGATTCAGATAAAGAGAGAAAAACATGAGCCATGGTGGAGTTTTTCATGTTTTTAATGATCAGAAGCTCCTTAAAGAAGGAGGAGGAGGAGGAGGAGGAGGAGGAGGAGCAGCGGGCTGTCCTGAAAACACTGAGAATCATTTCTGTGTTAAAGATGAACAAAGTCTGTGTCTGCTGATCTCGCTCTGACAGAACGAAGTTCATTAAAAATACAGAAATAATCAGTCTTCTCTCAGAGAGTCTGTCTGTCGGGTGAACAACCACATGAAAACGCCCTCGGTTATAAAGGCGGTGTAAGTTTGCATGATGCAAGTTTAGACTAAAGATGAGGCAGGAAAATAAAACTGTGATGTTTTGAGTTTATGTCAAGTGTCTGCTCTGATTCCGTTCATGTTGACCTGAATCTGTCTTCACCCGAACAGGAAGAAGAGAGCAGACGCCCGCTGACCAAACCGCCGACTCTCTCTGACTCTCACTTTAGGAAGTTCTACTGAAACTCGCTCCACACGGTCAGTCAGCGGTACCACCTCAAAGAGACTGAACTTCATCACAGCTTCTCATTTATTCAGTCTCCTAACTTCACCTGGAACTAAACTAACCTTCAAAGTGAGGACGTTTGTGATTGGTGGATTATTTGTGTTGCTGCTGAGCGGAAAGAGCGG
Source organism: Xyrichtys novacula (assembly GCA_962446985.1). Taxonomy (NCBI): domain Eukaryota; kingdom Metazoa; phylum Chordata; class Actinopteri; order Labriformes; family Labridae; genus Xyrichtys; species Xyrichtys novacula. The sequence goes on from OY660874.1 coordinate 34,173,443, forward strand.
GTTCACCAGAGACGACCTCCTGAATTTGGGAGTGTGTGTGTGTGTGTGTGTGTGTGTGTGTGTGTGTGTGTGTGTGTGTGTGTGTGTGTGTGTGTTTTTCCCCTTCATATGAAAGGTGCTGTGGTCAGGATCTGAGTTAAACCTTGAATGTAAACTCTACCCCTCCCAACCAGTCTTACGTCTTTCTGTTCCTCTGCGGATCGCCAGACTCTATTTTTCCATGGCGGATAAATTCAGCACAGATTAACCCGTGCTGGAAAGGAAGTCGGGCACACATTAACAAAATAAAACATCCGGCTTCTTTTCAAAATAAAACACTCCGTGTTTCAGGAGGATCGTATTTCACACCATGCAAACGGGCGGAGACGAACAAGTGAAAGGTTTTTAGACGTCATTTCACCCCGATGACACCATGGATGAGGAGATGCTGATTCTAGAAGTCTAGAAGTAGATTTCCTCCTCTGGAAGGACACAATCTACTGCTTATATGTCTATGTGTCTGTCTTTATATTACCGCTGTCTGTAATCAGCCCTGAATTGGCCTCACAAACGGATTCGGTAGGAATTGGCGGACGGTAAAAATCGCCGCCGTTCTAGATGTTGTTGAAATCGGTGGTAAGACTTTTCGGGGGGGTCCGACACAAATGTTTTCTTAATGTGATGAAAAAAGCGTAAAAATAAAAGCGACTCCGATAGACAGGCGTGGTCTTTGGAGACCTCACAGTTCGGCACTAATTGAATTATTCCGATCCTTTTTTCAAGCTAACCCTCTCAGCTTCGTTCTGGACGTCCCTGGACCTGCACCTCCTCAATGAACCCCCCCTTTGTTTCCTTAATTGGATGCACCTGAGCAAAGCGGCGCTCTTTCAAACCTCCTCCTCTGAGAAGACGGTGATAAATCAGGAGGATTTTTACAGTAGGAGGGACGACGGTGAGAGTTATCTCTGAGCTGTTTCACACAACGATCAATACCGATCAACGATCAATACCTGAGTGTTTCTGGAGGCCACACTCTCCACAGTCACTGATCAATCCTCCACTTTCTATTGGCCTGTTCTACCAGATAACAAGCGTTAGTGATTGGCTGAGGTGTGAAAAGTCCCGACCAATGATCCGTCAATAATGTGGATTTAATAATGAAGCAGAAGGTCGTAAAACAGCTCCCCCTGGTGACTGTCTGCAGTACAGGTCATAAACTCCAAGATGAGAAGTGAGACAGGAGATAAGCACGGCACTGAATAAATGAATAAGTGAATAAGTGAATAAATGAATAAGTGAATAAGTGAATAATGAATAAATGAATAAGTGAATAAGTGAATAAATGAATAAGTGAATAAATAAATAAATGAATAAGTGTATAAGTGAATAAATAAATAAGTGAATAAATGTATAAATGAATAAGTGAATAAATAAATAAGTGAATAAGTGAATAAATAAATAAGTGAATAAATGAATAAATGAATAAGTGTATAAGTGAATAAATAAATAAGTGAATAAATGTATAAATGAATAAGTGAATAAATAAATAAGTGAATAAGTGAATAAATAAATAAGTGAATAAATGAATAAATGAATAAGTGAATAAGTGAATAAATGAATAAATGAATAAGTGAATAAGTGAATAAATGAATAAGTGAATAAATGAATAAGTGAATAAGTGAATAAATGAATAAGTGAATAAATGAATAAGTGAATAAATGAATAAATGAATAAGTGAATAAATGAAAAAGTGAATAAATGAATAAATGAATAAGTGAATAAATGAATAAGTGAATAAGTGAATAAATGAATAAATGAATAAATGAATAAGTGAATAAATGAATAAGTGAATAAGTGAATAAATGAATAAAGTGAATAAATTAATAAAGTGAATAAATGAATAAGTGAATAAATGAAAAAGTGAATAAATGAATAAATGAATAAGTGAATAAATGAATGAATGAATAAGTGAATAAATGAATAAGTGAATAAATGAATAAATGAATAAGTGAATAAATGAATAAGTGAATAAGTGAATAAATGAATAAATGAATAAATGAATAAGTGAATAAATGAATAAGTGAATAAGTGAATAAATGAATAAAGTGAATAAATTAATAAAGTGAATAAATGAATAAGTGAATAAATGAAAAAGTGAATAAATGAATAAATGAATAAGTGAATAAATGAATGAATGAATAAAGTGAATAAATGAATAAGTGAATAAATGAATGAATAAATAAGTGAATAAATAAATAAGTGAATAAGTGAATAAATGAATAAAGTGAATAAATGAATAAGTGAATAAATGAATAAAGTGAATAAATGAATAAGTGAATAAATGAATGAATAAATAAGTGAATAAATGAATAAGTGAATAAATAAATAAGTGAATAAATGAATAAGTGAATAAATGAATAAGTGAATAAATGAATAAGTGAATAAAAGTGAATAAATGAATAAATGAATAAATGAATAAGTGAATAAGTGAATGAATAAATAAGTGAATAAATGAATAAGTGAATAAGTGAATAAATAAATAAGTGAATAAGTGAATGAATAAATAAGTGAATAAATGAATAAGTGAATAAGTGAATAAATAAATAAGTGAATAAATGAATAAGTGAATAAATGAATAAGTGAATAAATGAATAAGTGAATAAATGATATTCGACAGTTTGGCAGACTAGATCTTCTGTGAACATTTTAACTGCACACTGGTCTAAACTGAAGTATGAAGAGATAAAGTTTCACGTTCACAGAAATATAATCAGAAACATTCGTGACGTTGACGGCGACGGCGACGATGAATCCTGATTTGTTCCTGATCTGGAGCCACAAAGAGTTTTTTTTCTCCTCTAAAACGGGAGCGTGAGAGCCTCGTCCTTCACATGCGAGCCGAACAATCTGCTTATTCTTAAACAGTCTGCGGCCCGACACCCTCCTCTTCCTCGACTTCTCACAAAGCTTTCTGAGACCTGCCAAAACTCTGGGCTGTTTCCCAGAGCTGCTGCTGAAGCCTCCCTGTGAGCGGAGAGCCCGGCTGTGAGGTTAGAGCTCAGGCTTTTAAACGTACAAAGATGGATCTGAATCCTTTAACTGTCTGGAAATCCATGTCACTTTAGCTCGACTTCAATCAGACATCTGCCGCGCATCAATGCAAAAATGTTCCTCCTCGATCAGGATGAATCTCTGCAATAAAAACGTCGATACAGCTTTAGTCTAAATGGTTTCTTGCGGCACAAACAAATCGGTTTTCCGGCGAACATGAGCTCATAAATCTGTCCTCGTCTCTGACAGATCTCGGTGTCACTGAGCTCTCAGACTGCAGAGATAACCGTCCTCTGAGTGGTTTCACTTCCTCTCTGAACGACCTCCCCCCCTCCATCTTATCGTCCTCCATCTCTGTCCTGGTGTCCTTCCTGCTTCGTCTCCTTTCAGCCCCTGTCCTGTATTTAATGAGAAGCTCTTGGAGGTGTCAAACCGACAGACAGAAACTTTGACCGGGAGTTTGCGCTGATAGATTGAGGATATGATCTCTGCGTGGCGTCCTCTCGGACAGAAACGTCTCCCGGTGTGAGTCTGAGGATGTTGTTGTCCTGAGGATTACAGGTGAGACCGCTCCGATCTCATTATCCCGGGCCTCAGACCCAAACAAGAACTTTATCTCTCCCTGCTTCTCCGTCTGTTTCTCCCACTTCATGAAATGTCACAGATGCATTTCCATTTAGATTGAACTTTTTGTTTTTACGCTCTGGCGGCGGCGGCGGCGGCGGCGGCGGTGTGCGACACTGAACGATGACGCAGTATCAGAGCCTGGAAGGACAGGTGGACCTCAGCTGACACACCTCCTGAGGCCTGAAGGACGGAGACGGTTCAGCGAGTGAGGACGGCTGGACAGAGAGGCGGGTGGACTGAGACGGAGGGTGGAGAGTGGAGACTTTAGGGAGGAGGGTGGAGGTCCATGACCTTAGGGAGGAGGGTGGAGGTCTACGACTTTAGGGAGGAGGGTGGAGAGTGGAGACTTTAGGGATGAGGGTGGAGGTCCACGACTTTAGGGAGGAGGGTGGAGAGTGGAGACTTTAGGGAGGAGGGTGGAGGTCTACGACTTTAGGGAGGAGGGTGGAGGTCCATGACTTTAGGGAGGAGACACTGATTCAGATTATTTTAGAGAGGACGGATGAAGATCAATGTTCATGAAGATCAGCTCTCAGAAGAAATCCTCACTCCTCCTCTCTCCTCTCCTTCTTTCCTCCTCTCCTCTCCTCCTTTCCTC
>OY660874.1:34187697-34227697 GCA_962446985.1 Xyrichtys novacula
AACCTTTGACCCGTTTGGTTGTTCCTCTATCAGAACCTTTGACCCGTTCGGTTGTTCCTCTATCAGAACCTTTGACCCGTTTGGTTGTTCTTCTATCAGAACCTTTGACCCGTTCGGTTGTTCTTCTATCAGAACCCTTGACCCGTTTGGTTGTTCCTCTATCAGAACCTTTGACCCGTTCGGTTGTTCTTCTATCAGAACCCTTGACCCGTTTGGTTGTTCCTCTATCAGAACCATTGACCCGTTTGGTTGTTCTTCTATCAGAACCTTTGACCCGTTTGGTTGTTCCTCTATCAGAACCTTTGACCCGTTCGGTTGTTCCTCTATCAGAACCTTTGACCCGTTCGGTTGTTCCTCTATCAGAACCTTTGACCCGTTTGGTTGTTCCTCTATCAGAACCTTTGACCCGTTCGGTTGTTCCTCTATCAGAACCTTTGACCCGTTCGGTTGTTCCTCTATCAGAACCCTTGACCCGTTTGGTTGTTCTTCTATCAGAACCTTTGACCCGTTTGGTTGTTCTTCTATCAGAACCTTTGACCCGTTCGGTTGTTCCTCTATCAGAACCTTTGACCCGGTTGGTTGACCTCAGTCGTTCCTGTTGTCTGTTAACTTTGTGTTTTTTAAGCTCAGCTGATCTTTTTGTTTCTTTTCTTCTCTTTGGACCTAAAGTCACTGAGAAGTGTCCCATGGTGAATAATAAAAGTATTGAACAGGTTTTATATTCACACTTTCATTAAACACATCAGGCTGCTCTCCCTGTTAAATGCTACAATAGCCCCCTCTAGTGGCTGCAGATGGTAACAGCAGAGGAGATCAGTTTAGTTTGATGGGTAAATGTTCTTTAAAACGATCCACATGTCAGATACCGACTGTATTAAATAAGAACCTTCAAACATGGATGGAGGAGGACACAAATGGGTTGATGCTGATGAAAGAGTTTTATCGATTATACTTGAGGGTTACAGAAGAAAGTCAACAAAGATGGCGGCGGCGCGCCTCATATCTGAGTCACGAGGAAACGCTGCTTTGATCATTATCTCACAGTTTGGATGTATTTGCTCCGGACTCTCAGTTTTCCTCAGAATAAACAGGAAGTACCGCCTTTTAAAGAAAACAAAAAACTACATTTGATCCTCACGTCAGAGCGCCAACAGCTGCTTCTTCTCTAGCTGGAACCAGTTCCCTATCATCCAGTACCACCAGGTTCTGGATTCATGGAGAGCAGAGGTACGACCGTAAATGCTCTCAAACACCCGACAGCTGACGTTCATGAGGACGAGTTTCCCTTAAAACACAGAAAAAAACAGAGGAGAGGTCTCTAGTCTTTGAGGGTCCCAGTGACGGGTCCAAACCACAGGATCTGAACCCACACCGTGGACCCAGACTGAGCCAAGGTCGGGAATCAGTGTGTTGATGGTGAGCCTGTCGGTCAGTCCGAGTCAGTGTGGAGAAGACCTGCAAAGACCACAGGAGAAACACGGTTGGACTTGTTCTTCAGACTCGTACCCTGACTCAGACCTCTGTGGGGGCGCTGCGTCTTACCTAACTGGTCCAGACCATGGTGACCAAGGCCGGGGCGTTGTCTTCAAACAGGAAGTTGGGAGATCGGCGTTTTCGTCCGCCCTTGGTACAGTCCTGGGGGGTAAAAACATGAACTCAGTGTCCAGAATTACGAAGGCTGGACCCCCAGCCCGGCTGAAGGACCAGCCTGTAAGACCCAGCAGAACCAGCAGAACCCGCCGGAGACGGATGTACGGATCATCTCTCATTTTACCACTTTAACAAAAACGGACTTTAATTTCTTGATTGTTTTTATTTTAACGTGTTTGAAGGATTTTATTATCGTTTATATAAGACCAAAGTTTTTATGTTTATTATGATGTCAAAAACTTTCATTCTTTTGTCATGAAAACTACAAAATTCATTAAAGAATAAGGTCGTCATAATTAATATGGAAGTGGATGAGTTACGGTTCGAGAGGCTTGAACTGGAGGAATAAAGGTGTTAGATGATGACGTCAGTCCGTTTTCTTCCTTTAAATAAATGATTCAAACGTCTAAAGTTGTTTTTTATCAGACAACATAATAACTGAACTCATAACCAAATGTTGGGATCCGCCCCTTGATTCTCTTATGTTGCCCCTCCCCCTTTTCTGGGTTTGCGTCATCTGCGTGTTTTCCCCCGTCCTCGTCACTGTGGGCTGGCCGCCTCCTCCAATCACCTCACCTGTACCATCTGCACACCTGTCAGTCATCAGCTCATCAGAGCCACTCCCCTCAGCGGCTCGATAACCTTCTCAGTTCATCAGCCTCCCTGTTGGTCACACCCTGAGACGACCTGCGAGGTTTTGTGACCTCTTCGTTTATTTTACTTTGTTTTTTTTTTTCTGTTCCTACATTCATGTTTTTATCAGTCAGTGTTTCGTTTTCTTTTTGGACGGTTGAATCAAATATTCATTCATTCACTCAGTCTGAGTCTGCTGTGGTCTGATTGTGGGTCCTGCTTACGCCTGACGCTGGGCTTCCACCAAACGGTGTTCACAGTCCCAGACTAGAAACCGGAGCGCCTGAGTCTTACTGGAGTCACAGCGGAGTCACAGCGCTCCCGTCATCCCGATCATTAAGTTTAAGGTAATATCAAACATGCTCGATATTATCGCAAGTCGCAGTGACGTAACACAACCAGCGGATAGTGGAGCTGTGGGCAGGTCAGCTGTTCCACATCAGCTGCAGAGTTTCGCCGACGTGTAAATAAAAGCCGCCACGCCTCAACAATAACGTTTTTTTACGCGCTACTTTGGACTCAGTATGTTCTATATGCGGCGCACACAGGCTGCACCGCGGGGCGCTCGGGCCGAGTATTAGCGTTAGCGAGATCTGAGTTGTCGTATGTGATCACACAGCTGCCCCCCCGAATCACAGATAGATTCCACACCTGCTGGAAACACCGAACCGTCAGAATCCGGTCGTAGTCTTGTGACGAGGAACCCGGAAAGATTCACAGTCTTTGTATATTTTTCGTCGGACAGTGACTCGTGGCTAAAATCTCTCAACACGTGTCTTTAGATGTGGGCAGGTGTGAGTTTTCCCGGGTCCCCGAACTCTCAGAACTCTCCTTCTGGGACACAGAGACCTCTTGACTTCCAGAGGTCGCCTTGTTGATCGTGCCCTTTCACCTCCCTACAGGTGTAAATGAAGGACCCCTGACCTTGGGGTGTGTGAAGGTGTGTGTTAAAGTGTGTGTGTGTGTCTGAAGCAGTACCGGCACACAGGTCTTGTCCTTCTTTAAACCGCACAGCTTGACCTGGCAGTGCAGGTAGACATCGCCGACGCTCTTCGAGAACTGGAAGGTGGTGAAGGAGAAGGAGTTGGAAGTTCCTTTGCCGTTTCCGTCCATTACCACCGTGTTGTCTTTGGCACAGCTGCTCTCAGAGAGGAACAAAAACGTACCGCATCAGAAACCCAGAAACCCTTTTACAAACTGTCTGTGGAGCCGCAACGCTGCACCCGCCTCACCTTTTGGAGATCAGGTAGTATTTCGGGCTTGAATCTGGCTTGGCGTCTTTGGTTGCCCAGCAGGAGTCGATCACCATGGCGACCAACTTCTCATCCAATCCTGTGGTCTTCAACTCCACCCAGACCCTCTGGTTCATATTGACTGATGTCGCAGATACGGAAAGTCCGGGATCGGTGTAAGCCTTCATGACCAAATCGTATGTCCAGGATCCAAAAGTGATAGATGTGACCACAGAGCTGCAGAGCACACACACACACACACACACACACACAGTTAAACTCTGTTTGAAAACAATGGATGGTAAGACGGCAGGAATGTCCAGCACAGCTCATAAAGCCCACCTCCTCCATGTAAACAGATGGGACATGGGTCTAACTGTAAAAACCTAAATACAGGTAAAAACCAAGACTTCTCAGACATGCTGTCTTTCATTGTACTTGACCATCAGTGTTCTTTCTTGACTCAAATCTTCAGCATCTATGGGGAGAACTTTGGTCCACTGGTAGAAGATAGTGGTTTCACTGGAGGAGGGCTCATTACTGGAAAAAGGCAAAGCTTGAGGCCCGGGTACACGTCGGGAAATGCCCTCTCAAGTGTTAAAAAATCATCACTTTCGGCTGTTAAGAAATGGCAAAGTTCCTGGAAGGTGCCCCTCCAGTGAATCCTCTGGTTTCCCTTTTGAGGGACAACATGTCAAAGAGAACTTTCTGGATGCACCTGTAGTGGCCTCTTCAGGGCCTCCCAGAGCCTCTTCACTGAAACAGTCTCTCTAGATGCCTCATCAGTAGATATATCTCAAAAAAGGGCCCACTGATGGATAAAATCTCCAGAAGGCTCCTCTGGATGCCCTCTCAGCACATACACTCTTAGAGGAAAACAAAAATAACAGGTCTTACTTGCTCTTGATCTTGAAGTTCAGAGTCTTGATTGTTGGTTGATTGTGGTTGCAAGAGAAGTCAATGTTTACGCCTCCCTGACGGTCGATCACTCCGGTGGGGTTAGCAGCCATGATGGTGTTCTTGTAGACCACTTGTTTGGCTTCGTTCTGCAGAATCACAAGGAACCACATGTTGCTTGAATACTAATCTGCACTAATCCTACTAATCCTCACTCAGTCCGTTTCCACGACACTTGAGAAAACCGAATTATCGCCTCTCTCCGATGAAGACCGGACAACTGAAGGTCATGTAAACACCTTAGTCCGACTATAATTGGAGTCGGAGAACTCTGAATAAGACACCCAGATGATTTGATTTTCTCTACCATGTAACCAACGTAGTCGCAGTATGATCGGTTACAGGCCACGCCCCCGTAACCCCGTAACAAACCCCCAGAGTAGAGGAGTAGCGTTGGTCTCCTCTTTAGAAAAAGTAGCGCGTCCATCATGTCGGACAAAAACAACGCTGTACGATGCTCCATCTTCTTGTTTCTCCAAAATGCCCAGCAGCAGTTGTAGACACTTCTGACGTCTGACACTAGTGGTGTGTCGGTCTTGAACGAACGGATCAAAAGAACTAGTTCTTTTTGATGAACGAAATGAACTAGTTCTCCCCCCCTAAATGACCCGTTCAATCCGTTCCGTTCTTTTGATTGGCTGAAGAGGGACTGCTTGCCTGTCTTATCCTATCGTCGCGCCTCGTTCTGTGTGTGGGTGGGGCTTAGAGAAGCAGCAGCAGTACTACTAAGTTGACTGAAAGAACGGGTCAAATGAACGAAAGACCCAGACCGATGAACGAGAGACCGAGAGACCGAGTGGACTGACTAATGACCGAAATGACCGAAATGAACGAAATGAACGGGTCTTTTTACTGAACGACCCGGAATGATCCGGTTCACTGAATTGACCGGTTCTGCCCACCACTATCTGACACCGACCTGCTGTTGTTGTTGACGGTTGTATGGGGTCGGAAACAGCGCTGCTGAAAAGACCCATATCGCCCCCTAGTGTTGGGGAGGAGGACACGTTCACGTCAATAATTCAGTTTTCTCAGCTGCATGTAAACGAGGACGAGGAGAGAAGTCTGATTCAGAGAAAAAGACGAGTTATGAGGTTAGTCTGATTAAACTGAGACTGTAAAGGACCTGAGAGAGAGAAACACTTTAAACCAGCAGGAGCAGGAGAACCTCACAGAGCTCAGGGGAGATCCAAGAGTACAGGACTGAGGACAGGACTCACCGTGACTACGGCGCCGCACATGTCACTGCTGCTAAATTCGAAGGTCACCAATCCGTCGTCCAGTGTGCCTTTGCACTTTGGGTCAAGGAGGTGCAGGGTTGTGTAGTCGATGCCTTTTTCTCTCAGGAGACAGTTGATCAAAGATGCTGAAGCAGTGTTCTGGACGCAGACGGTGGGACCCCCTGAATATTCAGCAGCACAGGAAGGAGAGTTACTGACGGTAACACTGATGACTGGATTAAAGAGGACAGACTCCTAAGACAGTCAGTTCACCCTCACGTCATAAAGCTGGAAACTACATTGTGTTTGTGTAACTACGTCACGCTCCATTCAGGTCTGTATGTCCATCTGTTGTTGCCTGTTAGGTCTGACTTTGTCATGTTTCTGTACGTTTTCAGAAGGTTATTCTGGAGAACTGTCTCTCAGTGTTTGTCACTGCTTTGGATTAATGCAGGGGTAATGATGCAGCACTGAACTGGCCTTTGCACCTCTGTGCATGTCTGCTGGGTCAGCTGCACACTGGTAGGTCAAGCCAAGCTGCACAGGACCAGTAAAGGTCCTCTTTGTAGGTTCAACAAGGTTCTACAAGTCCAACACTGCCGCTGCTGTCTTACCCAGGGTTCCGTCGTCTCTGTGCGTCTTTGCCGAAATCGGCCGACAGAGGCATTCGTGGCTGCCTGAATCCCCCAGAGTACAGAACTCATTAGAGGCACAGACGGTGTCCTGACAGAAGGCCTTCGGAGTGGAAGCTGAGGGAGAGGTGGAGCAAAAGACACGTGAGAGACAGTTTTACACCAGATGGTGGATAAATCAGAGACTTTCTGAGGTTTGCTCCTGGGTTCACCAGGATGACAGTGTTTATGAGGTTTGGTCTTACGGCAGTTGGAGGTGGAGCGCCAGCCGTCCACCTTCTTCTTGGTCAACCAGTTGCAGGCTCTGGTGTAGGCCTCCAGGAACTGACAAGGCAGGTTGTCAGCAGCAGGATACTTGCACAGAGTGTCTGTGCAGGCTTTGACGTAGGAATCCGGACTGATTTTTGCGTGGCACGTGGCGGCGAAGGGCTCCTGACTCAGGACGCTACAGCTGTTCACAGGAGAGAAGAGACAGAGTCAGTGCTGTGTCAGGCTGTACAGCTGGGACTCTACCTCATCTGAGAACTCTGCTTACCTTTTCTTTGCCTTTTCACAGTCAATCAGAGGGTCCGTTCGTTTGTCCTCATGCTTTGTTTCACAGCTAGAGGGCGACAAACATCATCAGCTCAGGGGGCGACTGAAGCTCTCACCTGTTCATGTTCACCTACAGACTGATCGGATGGATGGTTCAGGCTGGAGTGTGTTTGCTGTGCACTCCTTCGCTTCCATCCGGCTGTGTCCTGAACTTAATCGTAAATATACTGGAGGACACCTCAAGAGGGCGCTCCGCAGAACTGTACACTGTATTGATTCATAAAGGTTTGTTTATTCTGCATCATTCTGTCCGTTTATTTTCCATGTGTATCAGGTCTCTGACATGCTGCCTTCTCACTGTAGCTGGTGCAATGACGATGAAGATACTCTCTTCTGACCCATTCCTATTATTCTGACGACCATCCAGATTCAGACCAGTGAGGTTCTGTTTGTTCTGGATTTCACTGGTGTGGAGAGTGACGGATGCCTGAGCCAGCTCAGGCGACCATCAACCGGTGGGCAGAAAATAACAGACACACCAGCTGGCTCAATATTTCCTTTCCATGCTCTTCCACAAGAGATTTGTTTCCCTTTAGTTCTGCAGGTTTGCACATTAACCAACCGAGCTGAACTCATCTATCTCCAGTCCTTTTCACTGACATGTTTGTTGTTCTGCAGTTTCTAAGACACATCATCCACAGAAACAGGAATCAGCGGCTCGCATGGAGGGAAGAGGTCGGATTTTGGTAAGGGGGGGAAACACAAACGAATCCTCACAATGTTGTCAACCAAAACCGTACTTGATAACCTAACGCTAATTCTTGCATAAATTCACATCCTTGGGAATTTGTGGTGGAGCCATACTGCACGTACATGAAGTGATGATAAAATCACAAAACATTCAAGAAAGTAAAACATGATATATCTGTCAGTACGAACAAAAAACATAAGAAGGATGTGGAGATCGGGGTCGGGGTCTCACCTGCCTGAGGTGATCCTCACGTCAGCCACAGCTGAGTCTGCTTTAGCACATAAATGCTGTAACCCAAGGTTCTTTTTTGGGGGTCCTGGACCAGTTGAAGACAGAATGGATATAAAGAGATCAGTCAGACACTGTCTAAGACCTCCATCTATTCCTTCAGAATTAAACTTCTCTTCCACAGCTCTCCCTGAATCATGTGTATCACATTCACTGTGCACAGCGTTGAACTATTATAAAGACTTTTATTCTGAAATGTTCAGGTACAATCACAAGTCTAAAATCCTGACCCTGATCTTTGGTGTCTGTACCTGTGATGATGATCTGAGCGGTGTAGCCATCAAAAAACACAGTGACAGTGATGTCCTGGGAGGTGTGGCTGACGATGACTCCGCTCTCCTCCTGACGGACTTTCAACTCGCCCACAGTCTTATCGTCACTCGTTAGGGAGACCAGGGTATCTCCTTCCTGCAGAGGAGGGGACAGTGGGAGCGTTACTCAGACAGTGGGGGGAGCAGAGAAGGAGAGAGGGGAGCAGGAGGAGGAGAGCAGGGAGAGGAGCAGGAGAGAGGAGAGCAGGAGGAGGAGAGCAGGGAGAGGAGAGCAGGGGGAGAGGACAGCAGGGAGAGGAGAGCAGGAGGAGGAGCAGGAGAGAGGAGAGCAGGAGGAGGAGCAGGAGGAGGAGCAGGAGAGAGGAGAGGAGGAGGAGGAGCAGGAGAGAGGAGAGCAGGAGGAGGAGAGCAGGGAGAGGAGAGCAGGGGGAGAGGACAGCAGGGAGAGGAGAGCAGGAGGAGGAGCAGGAGGAGGAGCAGGAGAGCGGAGAGGAGGAGGAGGAGCAGGAGTGAGGAGAGCAGGAGGAGGAGGAGGAGAGCAGGGAGAGGAGAGCAGGAGGAGGAGCAGGAGAGAGGAGAGCAGGAGGAGGAGCAGGAGGAGGAGCAGGAGAGAGGAGAGGAGGAGGAGGAGCAGGAGAGAGGAGAGCAGGAGGAGGAGCAGGAGTGAGGAGAGCAGGAGGAGGAGCAGGAGAGAGGAGAGCAGGAGGAGGAGCAGGAGAGAGGAGCAGGAGAGAGGAGAGCAGGAGGAGGAGCAGGAGTGAGGAGAGGAGGAGCAGGAGCAGGAGAGAGGAGAGCAGGAGGAGGAGCAGGAGAGAGGAGAGCAGGAGGAGGAGCAGGAGAGAGGAGAGCAGGAGGAGGAGCAGGAGAGAGGAGCAGGAGAGAGGAGAGCAGGAGGAGGAGCAGGAGAGAGGAGCAGGAGAGAGGAGAGCAGGAGGAGGAGCAGGAGAGAGGAGAGCAGGAGGAGGAGCAGGAGAAAGGAGAGCACTTGCTGTTCTTTTTAAAGAATTGCTCTAAAAACGTTTGTCGCTGATTAAATGAATTTGATGCAGATTTGTGAGTGTTTGTGTTTAATAATCCTAATCCCGTTATTAAGCCACATGTGATTATGTTGTTGTTGTTGTTGTTGTTGTTGTCATTGTTGTTGTCGTTGTTGTTGTTGTCATTGTTGTTGTCATTGTTGTCATTGTTGTTGTTGTCGTTGTTGTTGTCATTGTTGTTGTTGTCATTGTTGTTGTCATTGTTGCCGTTGTTGTTGTCGTTGTTGTTGTCGTTGTTGTTGTCATTGTTGTTGTCGTTGTTGTTGTCGTTGTTGTTGTCATTGTTGTTGTTGTCATTGTTGTTGTCATTGTTGTTGTCATTGTTGTTGTCATTGCTGTCATTGTTGTTGTTTCTGTTGTTGTCGTTGTTGTTGTTTCTGTTGTTGTTGTCGTTGTTGTTGTCATTGTTGTCATTGTTGTTGTTGTCATTGTTGCCGTTGTTGTTGTCGTTGTTGTTGTCATTGTTGTTGTCGTTGTTGTTGTCGTTGTTGTTGTCATTGTTGTTGTTGTCATTGTTGTTGTCATTGTTGTTGTCATTGCTGTCATTGTTGTTGTTTCTGTTGTTGTCATTGTTGTTGTTTCTGTTGTTGTTGTTGTTTCTGTTGTTGTTGTCGTTGTTGTTGTCATTGTTGTTGTTGTCATTGTTGTTGTCATTGTTGTTGTCATTGTTGCCGTTGTTGTTGTCGTTGTTGTTGTCGTTGTTGTTGTCATTGTTGTTGTCATTGTTGTTGTTGTTGTTGTTTCTGTTGTTGTTGTTGTTGTCATTGTTGTCATTGTTGTTGTTGTCATTGTTGTCGTTGTTGTCGTTGTTGTTGTTATCAAGCAGCCCCATACTGACCGGTGTGTAGCAGCCTGTGCCCTCAGTGTCTTCTAGAGTAACTGTGACATGTTGAGTAAAAATACTTTGAACGCTCAGAAAAAGAGGACAGAGTTCACCGAAAGAAAGAGAGAATAAAAACTTGTTTCACTGCTTCACGGCTGTCATCTAAGAACACAACAGCTGGAGGTCGCTCACCCTGAATCTTCCATTTTGCTCCAGCTTGTACGTTGAAGTCTTGTGCTTTATTATCACTTTGTCTAAAAAGCTCACATCCATGCGCCGCCGTTCCTTGTACTCTCCCTGCACTGAAAAATCTGTGAGTACCGTTGACGACATCAGAGCGTAACTACACCGGTCACTGATAGTGGCGGTTTTGCCGCTGCTGTCCATGACTGAGGGTCCGGTAAAAGTGCAGACGGCTTCAGATGGACATCTAGAGAGGGATGAAAACATGAAAAATACTGAAATACCTGCAAAAATAAAATCAGAGGCAAGTTCTTGTCTGAGCAGGGAAAGGGCAACTAGACTTGCTTGTGGATCTTGAAGACGTTTGGCCTCAGGTGACACGTCTTTAAGATCCTCAAGCAAGTCCAGTTGCGTTGCTTTATCCTTGTCATTATTTGGTGATGCTGACCCATCCATTCAAAGAAGAAAGAGTCTGTGTGTAATCAGAGCTCATGATTTACCCTGCGCCAGACACCCCAATGACATATGAGTCCAGGCATTTCTCCTTTTTGCAGTTAATCTCTTTTTCTTCGCCTGACTTCAACAGGCTTCCATCTGAGAGAACGAGAGTCAACCAAAGTCCATGTTTGCAATGTTTTATATCACATGAATACTCGCATTACTTTTATTATTGCTATCTTCTACAATTGAGGTAATATTCCAAACCTGAGGCTCTGCATACGCTGATCTCCCTTCCAAAGGGGGTATATTTGTCTTCTTGCAGTTGTTTCACTCCGTTTGCATAAATTTCATACGTCTAAGCAACGAGAGACAACACAGACTTAGAGACAGCAGAGGACAATACTGTGATGCAAAACATATTCTCAGTCTTGGTCTGGAGTTTAATCATGATGCTTTCGCAGCTCTCACTGTTAATTAAGAGATTTATTGTAATTTCATCTGCCTACATGATCAGCTAAATGGATCAGTGTTGGAGGAACAGCCTCACAATACTTTGGATCGTGTTCCAAGTGTTGGTCGGAACATTTGCACCTGTTACATCAAGCTACATTCATCAGGTGGCTTTTTAAAGGGACCCTTGTCCTTGTTTATTTAGATCCACAAAAGAGGCATGGGTCAGATTTGTAAAAATTAGAATTGCACTGTTCAGGGTAAGGCAGGTGCTGCTTGTGCAGGAACAGTTCACGGGGAGACTAATGAAGCAACCAGAGCACAGCAACTCTCTGACATCACAGTAACAACAGCAGCAGCAACCTGATGCTGATCCGGTGTTGTGCAGCATGTCTCCTTTCTGCTTTTTGAGTCAAAGTGTCAATCATAGCTGTGACTAAAACTGATCCAAGATAATGTTAAGTGGTACTGCACATGTTGCACAAATACAGGAGAGTCTGCGCCTATCAGAGGTCAGGATAAAGCATGTAGACGTGTTAGTATTCAGTTTTAGTATCTTAAAAAAATGGAAAATGATTTACCCCATTTTACAGACACAAACATGAAAACAGACTACTTCAGTCCAAAACCCACAGGATCCGTGTTGAGCACGTTCCGTCAGTGTCGCGTCTCCACTCTGTTGAGCAGCGCTCTTTACCGCCCACAGGATCAGCGTGTTTGGAGCGTAGCAGCAGCGTCGTGCAGCCCCCGTCAGCTGGGCTCAGTATAGAGGAAACAACACGCTCGCAACAGGTTGTTTTTCCTTTTTGTGGTCGATTTCCTGATAATTCGGATATCATTTAGTGACCGCTGAGCTCTTGCTGTCCGTGAAAAAGCAACGTGAAGTTTCAGATTTTGCAGGTTTACTCAGTTTTGCTACCTTCAGACAGAGTTAGCAGCTAAAAGTCCTGTTAAGGTCCACATGGATCAGGGATTGACCATCGGATTGTTCTGTGTTACCAATAAATCCAGAACCTGGAAGTGTTCCTCATCTACACCAACTGATACACAGTCGGGAGTTCGCATATGTTGTTTTATTGTGAAATTTACTGGATAACAGGCATGTTTTCTGTGCTTGACATCCTGTATAGTGTTGGAAGCGTAGAGCAGAGAAAATAGACCAGGCATGTATCTTTAGCAGAGCCGTACTCGACACACTTCTGGAACAGAGCGGGGAAGCTGCTGTGTGCGAAGCTGCTGTGTGCGAAGCTGCTTTGATTAGAATAAGAACCTATTTTCTGCGTGATGCACGACACTGACGGAGCTCAACACGCGTCCTGTGTGCTTTGAGCTTTAAAAACAGTCAAAAAAAGAATACTGAAGTCCATGTAAACACACTCAATCATTAGACAGATACGTAAAGCACTCACCGCATATAGATTGATGTTACCCTGTTTTCTGAAGATTATACCTGCACGAGTATCCATGGAATATAGGTCAAGGTAGAGCTGTGAAGACAACCAGACACTATTTAGGAAATCAATTTAAAGTGCTTTAACGGTTCATTTCATCCAAGAGTCAGAATGAAGTGAGGATAACAGAAACACTCACAAAAAAAGAGGTTCCCAACTTAAAACAGATTGATGTCATTCCTTGTTCGACGGGTGTATTGGGTAAATATGCCTTCTTTTCCGCTGCTCTGGAATTCGCTGAGAGGTGCTGATACCATATGTTTCTGCCAAAGCTGGACTTCAGGATGATACAGTACGTTGGTGTGCCCGTGTAGTACTTATCGAAACAGATGGAAGACTGTCGGGATTCTCGCTTCACCTGTTAGTAACAGTAACAACATGTCATTTCTACTATTTCTGTGCCGGAAAAAAAACAAAGTGTTTGGTAACATCTTCAGGAAAAAGAGTTAAAAAGACACAGTAGTGCAGACGAAAAAGCCAAAGGATGTTGTTTTTGTTTGTTTGTTTGTTTGTTTGTTTGTTTGTTTGTTTGTTTGTTTGTTTGTGTTTCTCTGTGGTCACCTCGATGTGTGGAAAAGCTGCTAAATTCAGGTCTTCCTCTCCGTCAGTGCAGCTGATTAGCACTGAGACGCCGTCTCTGAGTGCATGGCCAAATAGGAAATGAATGAATCAAAGAATAGATGTTTGCACTGTTTGAATCTTCCTGTTTAATTTTAAAGGGGATATCTCAATGTCATATTCGGACAGTTTTGACAGCCCGAGTACTCGTGCTTTCAGGTTTTGACTTTTCAAGACTGGCAGATATGTGTCTCTCTCTGTGTTTGTTGATCTTCACTTGCTCCTAACTGGATGCTACCATCAAGAATAAGCAGCAAAGAAAAGCATAAACCCTCCCCAGATGTGTCCCCAGCTTCAATAACACAGTCTAAAAAGTGTAAATAAACCTGTCTTGTCAAAGAATATCTCTATTGTCACCTGTTTGTTTGTGACATAAACCCTCATAAACCCTCTGGACAGTGCTGGAGCTGCCTGCTCCTCCTGAGCCTGTATTTAAAGCAGTCAGTCGGAGCCGTTGTTGCCATTTCATAGTTTGTGCTCCTGTCTTTGCATGTATCGAGCCGGCCGGTATTTTGAACTCGGCCTGTTCCCGGTTTTGGATTTTGCCCTTTAACTCTATATTCTGCCTGGTTGGACTGGATTTTGTTGGTTCTTTTGGATTGGACCCTTTTGGTACGCTGATTAAAATTCTGTTTTGGCCTTACATCTGTCTTGGTGTCATTCGGCACTTGGGTTTCTGCAGAACTGTGACAACTTTGTTAAATGTGACCATATTTCTCAGATCTCTGCCTGTTCCCTTGACTCTCTAAGTAAGTCGTTCCAGTACAATGCATGACGCCGTCTCCTTCACCCACATGTGCACTGAGGGCACATCTATTTCCTCCAATTTTAAGATAACAGGACCACAGTATCTGCAAAAAGCAGTGACCATCAATCCAGACCCTCTCAACGCCCTGGCTAGAAGTTTCTCCGTGTTATGAAAAGGGTCGGTGACAAAGAGCAGCCCTGACAGAGTCTAACCCTCAACAGAAACGAGTCGGACTTACTACTGGCTATGTGGACCAAGCTCTGGCACCGGTTATTGGACATGTATCAGATATGGTATTTCATTTTAGTGTTTTCCTTATATTATCACCATGAATGACCCCAAAGATACATTCTCAAACAAAAGGTCTCACTCACATAGACGGTGTCTGCGTCCAGGCCGTAGAACTTGAAGGTATGTTTCAGGGCTGTGCTAAACAAATCCTGATGTTTAACCCAAGCATCTGAACAAGACAGAGAAAACATGTGAACAAGACGACATGGAGGCTGCACGTTCAAACAACAACAACAACAACAACGTCATGAGGTACAAACAAACAGGAGAGCAAGTGATACAAAATTCAACCGAATGAACACAGGTTTCCAACAGATCTACACACTCCAAAAGTTTGTGAAACAAGGACCTCCTTTGGACTGAACGTGGAGGTGTATCCAACACGCCAACCACAGAGGAGGAAGAGGAGGAGTTGAGAACTTTGGTTTGTGTGTACATGTGGCGGAAAAGAGTCGGTTTGTTCGGTTCATAGGTTTCTTGACTGTTAATATAAATACTTGTTTTTTTAGTCTTCTCTGAAATCAGACATTTGGATTCAGTCGTGTTACCGTTCAGTCCGATGACAGCTGACAGAAGGAGTATGTGCCGGATCATGTTGGAGGAGGTGGAGGAGGTGGAGGAGGTGGATCAGCTGACAGCGCTGGAGGGGACAAGGTCAGATGTCAGGTTTATTGAACTCAAAGTGACAAAGGAGTAACACAGAAACACCGGTGTCTACTTCTTCATGTGATGGATAGTTCTGAGGTTCTTCAGCTGAGACTGCAGGTCCTCCTACACACACAGATCATCCCTACGGAGTCTCACAGCATCATCCTCTCAAAAGAACCCACACCTTTTTCAGTTCAGACGCTGAATCTTTCACTTTAGACTCTCACATATTCTTCTGCATACATCTTCTCAACTTTATTCATAAATCACTAAAAATCACAAACAACCACAGCTGAACAAAGTGCTGAACATAAACAGACAAAACAACAAGATAAAAAACTGTAAAAAAAAAAAAAACAAGTCAAACAGTGGATAAAATAAAAGCAGAATTAAAAAGTAAAATACAGTTTCAATGTTTTTAAAAACTAATTTAAAGACAGAGAAACTAAAAACAAACATAAAACACTGAAACAGGAGCCGAGTCTCATGAGTAAAAATGGTTTTAAGACGAGTTTTAAAGATGGACAGTGGGGGGGGGTTTGTCTCGGTCCACACAGAGAAAGATCGAACCCCTCTGAGCTTGGGGGTGTAGGGTGGAGAAGGTCAGAGAGGTCAGATGGAGTCAGACCGTTTAAAGATTTAAAAACTAAAGAATCTGAAAATGAAGAATCTAAAAAGGTCAGGATGGAGGAACGTGCTCCTCTGACGGAGTTCAGAGCCGGGCGGAGAGGGAGGACCGTCTGACTCCAGAGTAAAGTTACAGTAATCCAGTAAACTGAGACGTAACAAAGACGTGGATTACTGTTTCAGAGAGATTATCAGGAAAGACTTGACCTCAGTCAGCTGACTAATGTGATAAAAACTGGATTTAAATCCTGAGCTGAATTTAAAATCACTGTCCATCTTCAAACCCAAATCTGAGACGGTTGTCTTTAAATAGTCTGTTAAAATACCCGAGTCTACAGGAGGGGATTCAGAGGGACCGCTGGGACCAAAGACCATCACTTCAGTTTTTCTCTGAGGCTTTAATGTCTTCAAGACAGGAAGTGGAGTGAGGGAGAAAGCATTTTTCTGATTTAGTGGCACATATATCTGACTGTCGTCAGCGTAACAATGAACAGAGCTGCTGTGATTTCTTAGGATGGAGCCCAGGAGGGGCAGCAAGTACAAAGAAAAGAGCAGGGGTCCTAAAACTGACCCCTGTGGGACCCCATACAGCAGAGGAGCAGAGCTGGACTCTGAATCTCCAAGACTCACACTCATTCTTCTGTCGGTCAAATAAGACTTGAACCACTCTAGTGCAGTACCACGGATACCTATAAGGTAGCGTAGCCGAGTATTGTGGTCCACTGGGTCGAAGGCTGCATTCGTTTAGGATCGACCCGAAATATGTGACACAGCAGCAACTAAACCAATCAAATATGGACTTTATCTGTAAATGAGTTTGCAGGTGAACCGAGACAGGTGAGGGGTGTTGAGGTGCTCTTACCCTCTGGAGGTCTGTTGGAGGTCTGAGGATGAAGGAGGTGGAGGTCTTCTGGAGGCTCTCTGAGGATTCTGCTCAGGTAGCTGCAGGTGAATCTGCTGCTGTCTCTGCTCTCCTTTTATCTGCATCCTCGCTGCTGCTGCTGCTGCTGCTGCTGCTGCTGCTGCTGCTCACACCCACAGAGGCGTGACGGGGAGGGGACGTAAAAAAAAGCATGACATGACTTAACCAGCCTGTACATTTTTAATATCGGATTATTCCGATTATCCAGGCCTCACGCTCCCCCTCCCTGTACCGGTTTCAAGATCTGCTCTGAAACACACACACACACACACACACACACACACACACACACACACACACACAGGTGTCCGACTGTTCATACAGTTTCAGTGTCTTTGCAGATTTCTTTGAATAATAATAATAACTGTTGTGAACACCAACCATCTGTCACAGGTGCAACAATCTGAAGACGAGGACATGCAGCGTCACAGTTGGAGTAAGTCGTGAAGATAAGAGCTCGGAAACGAAGGGAAGAGCCTCGCGCCCGAACCATCATCTAGACTGGGAATGTGAATTTTTAACATCGAACCTGACACACACGGTCCGTTCGTTTAATGATCTGTCCACCAGTCGATCCTAACGTTAACTTTGGAGTTCAAAAGTGCGCTGAGTTAGAAAGAAGTTAGGAATTTGTGTCCGAACCGTCGGCGTAATTGAACGTTGTCGTCTGTGTTGTGAATGAGTTGTGATGTAATTTATTGATTTTTGTCTGAACCACCTTCATGATGGTCAGCTAACATTTGTAGATCCACGTATTTCCAACCACGCACTCCTCACTGCACTAATGCTTCTATGCTTCCTTTCCGTCGGCATAGACGTTAAACATTTCATCTCCGAGAGGGCGCCATCCAGTCAAAAGTTACCCCAACAAAGAGTCAAGTGGTGAATACTGAGGCCTGGGCGGTCAGACTGTCTTCATATAAATGACTGTAATCACTGTAAATTCATCTACAACACACATCTATCTGGAGCTGAGTCTGCGGTGGTCCGTCCGAGGTCATTAAACATCGACTTCAACTTCAACGGGAGGCATCCCGGCCCATTGCTGCAGGGGGCGCCGCCACAGGGACCACCAGCCCGGGCAGACAGGAGGCTCCGCACCAAGGTGTAGAGCTCTCTGGTTCCAGCCGGGCCAGAGCTGTCCCCAGAACGGCGCCCCCACCAACAGACCAGAACCCGCTCCCGCTGAAGCAGCCCCGGGAGGAAACACTGGAAAAACTGAGGGACTGAAAGAATAAAATAAGACATAAAAGTTTAGAAACTAAAACTGTAATCGCTAAGACAGACCCAGATAAAAGGATTCTGTGCACTGTAAAACACGGCAGACTAAAAACAATAATAATTAAATTGACAGATTGAAGAATAAAATAGAACGGTAATAAAAAGTGTTAAATAGTAAAACAATAAAAGTGAGCATAAAAGGGATTAAAAGAGTTAAACTAGTCAATTAAAAGCCTGATTAAAAAGATGAGTCTTAAAAATATCAACATCCTCTGCATCATTAAACATCAGCGGAGACGAACTTCAGTAAATAAAGCACAAACAGAAACACGGAGACACAAAAGTTTTGTTTTGGTGGGAACTTTGTCGGGTACGTCTCTGCAGTGACTCATCCTTCATACATGACTCTTATTTATAACACTTATTTATAACACTGCAGACCATCAAACTCACAGACTGACATGCTAAACCTGGTATGCTTTGGTACCTGTATAGATCACGCAACATACCAAGATAATACCTGTTAACCTTTCAGGCTTTCCTCATGTGTTACGTGAGTCATTGCATGTGAAGAACTCGTTTGTTCCAAACAGAGTAATTTTCTTTTACATACAATGACAGTAAACCAGTGAAGACTTAATAAGTGGTTGAGATCAGACAGTCCTCAGACTTGTACCCGGTCTGAAGGTGCAAGAACAGGCTGTGCCCTGTTACGCCACACAGACCTGAATCTCATCTATCTACAGTTTTTATCTCTTTCAGCTTTTATCGGTATTTTCAGCTGCTTCTCCGTGTTTTTCTTTGCAGAAAATCGTTATCTGGGTGTCTTAATCGGAGTTCTCAAACTCCCATTTACATGCACTTGAGTTGTCTGGTCTTAATCGGAGGAAAGCGATAATTCGGTTTTCTCGAGTGTCATGTAAACGTACTGACTGAGACTGACATGAATACACATGAACTCTCCAAATTGAATGCCAAACTCTTTGCTCTTTGCAGAATGGCGTCTGTATTGATTTACAGTTTCAGTCAGACTGAGGCAGCCGATCAGTTTTCATGAACAACATGTAAAAGTTCAGAAACAAACTCCTCATAGTTGGACTAACACAGTTTCACTCAGTCACACCAGACTGAAGTCGGCCTCAACGTTCGGGGCGTGCTCCGGTGTTCGTACGCCGACCAAAAAAAGAAAATCTTTTCTTTAAAAAATCATTTCTTCATCATTTCCTTGAAGTAATAATCACCATGTTAATCATTTTACAGACGCGGTAGTTCTTCTGTCTCAGCGTCTCGGTCTGATTGTATTTCCATGAAGAAATGATCATAAATGTTCTTCCTTGAGCTGCGGCACCCCGCTGTAGTCTGTAATGGACTGGCCTGAGGTCTCACTACAAACAAGCGTCTGCTGGAAGAGAGTAGGTGAGTTGTGTTTAGTCTCTTTGCTAAAGAAATGAGTCAAAGTTAAAAAGATGTTTGGTGTCTAGTACTATGGCTGTGACCCTATATGTACTAAACTCAGTAGAACATGGTGTAGTTCTGTTCAGTAACAGAACCTCATTGGAAAATTAGCTGATTTAACTTTACTGTGCTCTTGTTCAAATATATTAACTCGACAGCACATAAATCCATACCTGTTAACAAAATCATGATTTTATTGATAATTCGGCTCAATAAAAACACCTTTACCTTTTCATTTTACTACAGTAGAAGTTTATTGGCCCAGCTTATAGACTACAGAAGTGGAGAAACGCCCCCGCTTAAGTTTATGTTTTCTTAGAACAACTCTGAATATAGAACTATGTCTGTGACCCTGTATGTCCTGTTGATGAAGTTAGGTGCTGTTCTGAGCATTATTTGTGGCTATAGAGTGGCGTTTTGGTTGGGGGCGTGGCTCTCTGTATTTCTATCCTGCGGTCGTTACTAAAGTTGGTATAACTAGAGAAGTAAGCGGTCGGCAACATTCATCTCTGGAGGGGGCGGGGTCTAACTCGGTGTTACGGTGGGTTTGACCCTAAATTAGTTTTACAGCAGAATATCCCTTTGAAGTGGATTGTTTTCTTTTTACACAAACGTCCAAACCTCATCAGGATCGGGGTTTATATAAATATCTTGTTTTCATCTGAATCTTTGATTCTGACCTACTTTTGTTGTGACACCTGTGTCAGACTTACAGGAACAGTATGTGACATATTTGCCAACATGCATGCTAACTCTGTCCCTGCAGAGACAAATGTCAAAGGTATATTTAAAGTCGTGTCATAAACCCATCGCTGTTATTACTCTGTTCCTTTGTGACGAATGTAAAACCAGACTCATTACAGAAGTACAATCCTTCCCCCGAGGCGCCGCCGTTCTTAGTTCACCTCGTACTGTGTGTGTCTGTGACCTGTGTGTGTGTGTGTGTGTGTGTGTGTGTGTGTGTGTGTGTGTGTGTGTGTGTGTGTCATTTTTTGTTTGTGATGTAAATTCAAACGTCGCACAGAAAGATGCAGTAATCTGATTATTGATCATGTGAACAGGGATCTGAAGTGATACAGGTTTTCAGGTGTTCGGTGTTTGATTTTGTAGTCCTGGAGGAATAACGGGCGCTTAAAACGGAGGTAGACCGGACAAGAGCTAAGGCGCCGGGTCAACATAAACCATGGGGGACGCTTGGGGATCTTGGTGACCCTGTCACCTTTCTGCTGGACAGGTAAACCGCTTTAACAAAGTAAGACAAGTGTCTGTAACAGAAGTGTTTCTTGTCAAACGGACCTGCTGTAGCGTGTTGTAGCGCCATCGCTAAACTGTCCTCCCTCGGGTCCTGGACTATGTCACTTTATCCTCGTTGTAGAAGTCCTGCAAACATTGTGTTTGCTGGTAGTCTGTTGGCATCTACAGTAGCACCAATGCTTTTGACTTTCACCTTGACTGGGCCCCATTTGTAATGATCTGAAGGATTTATCTGCATTATATCGGAATTTAACTGGAACTAAACTGGTTGGAGGGGTCGAGTTTACAGTCAAGGTTTCTCCTAAAAACTGGGACTTCATCAGATCCTGAACTACAACACCTTTAATTCAACTCTATACCAGCAGACTAATGACTTAACCGCATCAAAGAGTGAAAAAATAACCACGATGTACGTCGACACTCACAGCATTTTACATCTTTTAACTTAACATTTGCGTGACTGTTCAGTGTCATATTTATGTCTGTGGCTTTGAGTGAGAGCTGGACTCCTCCAGGGCCGCCCTCTGTCTCCGGTTCTGTTCAGAACCTTTATGGAGGGGAGGGGGTCCAGTTCTGCAGGCGGAGGATCACAGCGCTGCTTTTTTTGGATGATGTGGTTCTTCTGTCTTCGTCCAGCAGTGACCTTCAGGTCTCGCTGGGGCGGTTCACAGCTCAGTGTGAAGCGACTGGGATGTGAATCAGAACCTCCAAGTCTGAGGTCATGGTCCTCAGTCAGAAGAAGGTAGATCACCTTCTCCAGGTCAGAGGGGCGGTCCTGCCTCAGGTGGAGGAGTTCAAGTATCTCAGGATCTTGTTCAGGAGTGAGGGTAGGATGGAGCAGGAGATCGACAGGCGGATCAGAGCGGCGTCAGCAGTGATGCGGACGTTTAACCGATCAGTGGTGGTGAAGAAAGAGCTGAGCCGTGAGGAGAGACTCTGGATTTACCGGTCGATCTACGTGCCGATCCTCACCTATGGTCATGAACTTTGGGTAATGACCGAAAGAACAAGATCGCAGATACAAGCGGCTGAAATGGGTTTCCTCCTCAGGGTGTCCGGGCTCAGCCTTAGAGATAGGGTAAGGAGCTCGGACACTCGGGAGGAGCTCAGAGGAGAACCGCTGCTCCTCCACGTCCAGAGGAGTCAGCTGAGGTGGCTCGGGCATCTGGTTAGGACGCCTTCTGGACGCCTCCTGTTAGAGGAGTTCAAGACATGTCCCACCGAGAGGAGACCTCGTGGTCGACCGAGGACCAGGTGGAGGGATTATATCTCTCTCCTGACCTGGGAGCGCCTGGGAATCCCCCCGGAGGAGGAGGAGCTGGTGGGAGTGTCCGGGGTGAGGGCCGTCTGGACTTCCCTCCTGAAGCTGCTGCCGGATGAAGTGCAGAAAACGACGATGACTTTGAGTCAAAGAAAACTCTACTGTGAAAGAAAGCCGAGTTTGGTGATGTTGGTGTCGTGGTGTTTCTGCTCTTTGTTTGAAGAAGACACACAGAGGTGTAAGAGGCCTGGAGCGTCTCCGTCAGTTCACTGCTAATGAACTTTCATCTGTTTAATGTTGTTTTGAATGAACAGTGTGTGTGTGTGTGTGTGTGTGTGTGTGTGTGTGTGTGTGTGTGTGTGTAACATGTACACACCTTCAGGCCACAGCACCAAGAATTTGCAGGTGGAGCCCCCATCGCTGCTTCTCGACCCCTCGGTAAAACGTTTTTTTCTCAAACCTGCGGTCGCGGTCGTACGAACACTGATCAGTTATCGTTGATGATAAATCCCACCTCTTTGTTCATGTTTAGGGTCATTGACATTCAGACACGCCTCCAACTGACCATATATGGTATCAACAATCGCTTTAAAAGTGCCTGAATGGATTTTTTCCCCCTCGCTGAAATCATGGAGGTGCACACTCACAGATGATCCATGTGATCATCTCAGATTATTGATCCTTTCCTGTTGATTAAACTGAATTGATCGTGTGAAGGTGCTTTTATTACGATGTGGTCAAATCTACGGCTCCGGTTATGTTTGGGAATCCGGCGATGGCGTGAAATCCTGGTTTTATTTCCGCTTGTTGTTGATGTTTGTTCGGGAACTGGATGTAAGTCGAGGTCAGATAAATTATTGTGTCCAGCCCGGGTTTTCTACCGCATCCGGAAGGGCTCTGATCTGGAACAGCAGCAATTTTCGCCGTCTGTCAATTCCTAACGGCTTTGTGAGGAGAATTACACGGCAGATCACCGACGGAAGAAATCAGGAGAACTCACAAGAACCTGCAGATTCACGTTCAATCTCACGATAACAAGTTGTCTCTCTAAAGACAGACACATAGACATATAAGCAGTAGATTGTGTCCTTCCAGAGGAGGAAATCTACTTCTAGACTTCTAGAATCAGCATCTCCTCATCCATGGTGTCATCGGGGTGAAATGACGTCTAAAAACCTTTCACTTGTTCGTTTGACACGTTAACTTGAATGGTTACGATCAGAAAAGATCGGAGGATACGACCTTTTAGGAGACGATCAGGATGAAGGTGGAGGTCGGGGGGTTAGTCATCCTCCAAAGACGCCATTGTTGAGAAGAAAAGTCATTTAACGTCGGTTGTGTGGTCGTGGTTCGAGTTTCTCCAACGACGTGTAACCCTGAATTTCCGTTGGAACAGGTCCTCTCTGCCCACCGGATCCGATCCGATGCCGCCATCGGAGGAGAAGCTCTCGCTGTATTCCTGATAGTTCACGTGAGACTGGATGAGATCTCGCTTACACCAAGAGACATAGAATGAGATCTGCCGATCGGTGTGTATAAAAACGCCCACATCCCACAACAACCCTGACCTCTCCTTTTGTTTAACAGTTTAACGTACTGACTTTATTTTATTTTGAAAATCAACAGGATATCTTACTCTGTAACCACATTAAACTTCCTCTGCTGCTCGTGCTGCGGCGTCCAGCCGAAACAGAAGAGCTGCGTATTTGATGGCGGACAGGTTCTGTGACACACTGATTATAACGTTTACGTGTTTGATCCTCCTGCTGTGCCGGAGCGGAGCGGCGCCGTTCCACATCCTTTGGGTTTTGCCCGTAAAGTATGTCGGCGGTCGGTGCCTCAAAAACCGTCAACACAACCGATCAATCATCTGAAGAAGTTCTTCCCGAGTGATTATGAGGAAATCATGAAAATGTGGGCGGAGTCTGTACAGCCTGTCACTGCATTAGCATTAGCAGTTTAGCTACAACTGGCGGTGCAACCACCAGACCAAAGTAATCGATCAATCGTTTCATCTAGGATCGCCTCTTCATCATCTCTGAGGGACATTCGGGGTCTTTGGTTCCTGCAGAAACACTCAGGACTGTAAACTCTAAATTTGTTTTACTGTTGAGTTAAAATGTTTTGATATTTTTCTACGTTTATCTCTTTTATTTGCTTCGTATGTTAATAATTCTTGAACGAATCTCGATGTTCTTCAGTTTGTCGTACAGATGCTTTAAAACTGACAGTAAATTTTGTTTTTTTGAGTCATGATAATAAACGAGATCGGACAGATCACGCCGTCCTACTGCAGAGTAAAAGTATTTCGATCTTAAAGTCAGGCCCACTTTGGTTGGCTTATTTTCAGACCGTCATGTTTGGAGTCAAAGTTTAGCCGTCATAGAAATGTTTTAAAAAGTTAGTTTACATTTGAGCGTACCATCGTCTCCTGCTCATGCACACACAGTCATGTCAGCCACCACTCGACTCCCCTGCAGAAAAGGTTTATTTTTCATGTCAAGACTTCACAGACTTCTCCCATGATCACATCAGGCTCTGTGTTCGAGAGCCATGATGTATTTGGACGGAGTAAAGAGACTGAAAAGAAGAGTAAAGTCTGAATAAATAAACTCAAATATTTAAAAACAAGGTTTACACCACTATTTATCCTTCATCACCATCCATGAAAAGCTGTTTCTCTACAAACAACAGTTACATCACTGTTCAAACTCGATCCGAGTCCCGCGGGTTGAAGCGTTCTTATAAAGGCCCATCAGAAAGTCGCGCAGACGTCCGCCTCCTGAGAGTGGAGCTCCTCCCCCCTGGAGATGGTTCGTATTTTCACAGTCATTCTGAAGTTTGTCTCAGCGCCTGCTTCGCTGCTTCAGGTCTGAAAATGATCTTTTTAGTGATCATTCGGATCGGACTCACAAACCTTCAGTGTGTCATCGATCCGCTTAAAGAGGTCTTATCGATATCTGAAGTTACATTTGAGGACAGCAGGTCAGTAGATGTTCAAAACTCTGATGAAGTGCAGGTCTGAGCTGACAGGCGTCTCTTATTTTCAGGCTTCTCTTCGTGTCTTCGCGCTCCTGCTGGGACTGGTGGTCCTGTCTGAGTCTGCATGCTTCAGAAAGCCACTCGCCATCATCGAAGGCCCCGGTTTCCCTGTTTTACCGACTGGTGAGTCACTGCGAGCCAAAGAGGAGTGAGAGTGTCCTTTGTGTTTAGTCGAGACAGTCGCTTCTTTTAAGTCAATTTTAAAAACTCACTTTTACAGACTTGCCTTTATGTGATGCCATCTTTCATCTTTTATTGCCTTTTACCGTTTTTATTTTTCTCCTTTTTCTTTGACCTCTTTCACCTCTTTCTTATTTAGACTTACTGCCTTTTTAGCCTTTGTTTTACCTATAATCTTTTTATTGATTTTAATGTTTTCATTTTCCTTTATTTTATATATATATATTTAATTCCACTTTATCATTTATATTACCATCATTTTATTTTATTATGATTTTATTATTATTATTATTAATATCCTCTTTTATACTTATTAGCCTGTTTTCTTCCCTCCTTGTCTATTTCTTTTCTTTTTTTTGCTTTTGTTTTGGTCCTCATGGTCCCATTTATTTGTAGGGTTCTTGTATTGCCTGGGTTTCTTACCAAAAGTGAAACAGGCCTACAATTCAGAGGCCTGTTTTTAACTGAGCTTTTGTTTTTATGTGTTTTTATTTTCAATGTGCTGATGCTCTGTGCTTACAACTGTTGTCTAAGCACTTTGTAAACTTCTGTTTTTAAAGGTGCTATATAAATAAAATTATTATTATTATTATTATTATTAGAAGTTGGATAGAAACATCTACGCCCACCCGCTGAAGCTCGCTGTCCGTCTTTGAAGAACCTGAGAGTCTGATGAGGAGTCCGGACTCTGATCTGAACTGTCCTTCGTCTCTCCTGCAGGGTGCGAGGATGACGATGGAAAGACATATCCCTTTGGAGGAACCTGGGTGAGAGACTGCAAGTCCTGCAGCTGCTCAACGGACGGCATGAGCTGCTGTGAGATGTAAGATTTTTACGCTTTAATGTGAAATGCACATCAGAATTATGATTAAGTGCTAAATAAATAAAATTATAAAGTGTAGAACTACTTTGGAGAGGGCGTGGTCTCAGAAAACGATTGTTCGTCAGACTTTTACTTTGATATGTTGAGTAAACGGCGTTGTTTCCTGTCTCGTCCAACTTTTATTTTGAAGTTTTGTAAGTTACAGAACAGATTGAAAGTATAATTGTTGATGAACTGATTAACTGAAACCCAGAGGGACATAAATCTTTAATGTCAGTTTTAGAGGGTCGTCTCTCAGAGAAATAGTTACTCATGTTTTGTTAGGAATGGAAAAGGTCTCTGAAGAACCGAACTTTTATACTTTCTGCTGAACTCTTGTCTTGCCTTTTTCAAATGTTTTTATTTGTTTCTGTATTTTTTTTTCTTGTTGTTGTTTTAAATAAATTTCACCTCAAAGAAGAACTTTTAAAGGTCCTCCTCATCTGCAGGTTTATTCTTGTCTGTCAGGCTTCCTTCAGCAGGTGCGTTCTCCTTCCCTCATCACTGTCAGCTGCTGGTGGATAAGACGGCCTGCACTACCAAGCTGGTGCTGAAGTCAGACAACTCCAGACCTTGTGTGGTTTAAACACCGGACTACAGCGAGGAGGCGTCTTCATGTTTGGCTCAGCTGAAGTGTGACCTGCTCAGACTTGGTGTTTTAAAGATCCATTAAAGTCAGATTCACCAAGATA
Source organism: Xyrichtys novacula (assembly GCA_962446985.1). Taxonomy (NCBI): domain Eukaryota; kingdom Metazoa; phylum Chordata; class Actinopteri; order Labriformes; family Labridae; genus Xyrichtys; species Xyrichtys novacula. Next base: position 34,214,073 of record OY660874.1, read on the forward strand.
ACCGAGCTGTGTCCTCTCCATGTTTCTTTAGATTCAAGTGTGACGGCGCTTCAAGCTGAACTCACTATCAGGGTGTAATTGAGTCAGTCCACCACTGTGTGTCAGTGTAGGTCCGTTCAGGCAGACAGAATGTAACAGGGCTCCATTTAGGGTCACTTTTCTGTCTTTATCTTATGAATGTTTTGGTTTGTTTTTCTACAAGTGAGCGAGAATAAGAGCGAGTGTATGAGTGAAGAGTAGAATGAGTGTCACGTCTGTAAGTACACGTCAGAGTTCAAACTGAAAATGAAAAGAAGAAAAGGACCCAAAATAATAATGGTGGATCCAAAATCAAACAAATAAAACAAATATAAAAGAACTGTGGATCATGTTTTCTGCCATGATGCTGCTGAGAAATACAGCAGGAAGAAGAGGGCCAGTGTCCCTGCAGTGCCATCCGGTGGTTTTGGAGGTCCTGCAGGATGTTCGTTCCTTTGAGTTTCTTTGTTTATTCAAACAGATTTAAAGAAAAACAAAATTAATTCAATAAACAATGTGCTTTGGCAGAAAAACAACTGAAGAGACATGGATCATCATACTTAGTTTGAAAGGATGAAGTTGATCAAACTTCTCTAGTCCTCCCTCTTTATCGTTGTTACTGTAATTGAATCAGAGCAGTGAAGAAATAAAAGCACAGAAGAAAGAGAGAATATCAGGAAAAAGGCAGGCTGTTATAAATTCATGTTTCCGTTTCTCTCTTAAATCCGTTCAGAATGAGGTTTATAAAACTTTCCACAGATGAACTCCTTTGACATTTTCGTGTTTGTACGTACAGGTTGTTGTTTTTAAAAATGCATATTCCCCTGAGATGAAGTTTGTTTGCTCTTATTTGAAACAGATTTTGGATGTCCTGTGGTCACTGATTCGGATTCGTCTTCAGTTTGAAGACGCGTGGGTTTGATGCTTCTCTGTAGATACTTTCATTTACTATTTTTATGGCTCTTTTTTGGAGTTTGTTCTGTATGTGTTCACACTTCCACACAGACAGTGATGTATGTATGAATGAAGAGTAACAGGTGTATACAGATGATATTTGACTTGATGTAGTATTGCAGTTGTGCTGTATATGTGGCTTCCAGGATAATTTGCTGTCAATTATGACTCCAAGAAATGTTATTTCACTCACTCTCTTTATTATCATTATTATTATTTATTTTATTTTTTTTAATCTTTTTTATCACGAGTTTCTTTTCATGAGAATTTGGTTTTGTTTAGATTTAGTGTGAGTTTATTTGAGTCAAACCAGCTCTTCAGTTTTATTTCTCTTTTTTCTCCCTTTTTGTCTTTTTAGCTTCATCCAAGTGAAAGTGTAAACAGAGTCCGATCAGCTGATATGGTACATTGATAATACCTTTAGAGCCACGCTCAGCTTCATATATGATCGGTATTTGGATCATTACGCTAAAGCTGAGATGATTGGTTTCCAGTCACGCAGGTTTATTCATCGGCTGATCTTTCTCTCATGTACATCAGAGTTATTTCTGTGTCAGACCTTTGGGAACAGTATGTGACTAACTCATGTCTGTCTGTCTGTCTGTCTGTCTGTCTGTATTAACCTGTCAGACTGCAGAGTGTGTCGATGTGTAGATGACAGATTGACGTCGTTGCTGAAATCAGCCTCACAGTCATTATAGGCTGAAATGAAACACAACCAGGTGATTAGCTACAAAAAGGACCAACCCGACCTAAATACCTCAGGTATATGACGGACACTTTGACTCATGCAGGAGTCGAGTTGTGTGTGTGTGTGTGTGTGTGGGGGGGGGGTTATTGTTCGGGACAGATATTTTGTTCTGATGACGGTGAACATGGTGGGAAACCAACTGTGTTCCCATTTTACTGTTACTAAAGCACAAAGGTCATTATTATATTATATTATATTATGTTATATTATATTATATTATATTATATTAAATTATATCATATTATATTATGTTATATTATATTATATTATATTATATTATATTATATTATATTATGTTATATTATATTATATGATGTTATATTATATTATGTTATATTATATTATATTATATTATATTATAACATAATATGGCTCCATCTTACCTCTCTGAGCTTCTCCACCCCTACACCCCTGCTCGCTGCCTCAGGTCAGCTGATCAGCTGCTCCTGGAGGTACCGAGGTCCAAACGGAAGCTCAGAGGGGTTCGATCTTTTTCTGTTGCAGCCCTAAATTTAGCCCCCTCCAAATTAGACAAGCCCCCACACTGTCCATTTTTAAAAGTCGTCTTAAAACCCATTTTTATTCATTGGCTTTTAACCCTGCATGAGACTCGGCTCCTGTTTTAGTGTTTTATGGTTTGTTTTTAGTTATTTGTTTCTCTGTTTTTAAATTAGTTTTTAAAAACATTGAAACTATATTTTACTTTTAATTCTGCTTTTATTTTATCCATTGTTTTAATTGTTTTTTGATTGTTTTCCATCTTGTTGTTTTGTCTAGTTATGTACAGCACTTTGTTCAGCTGTGGTTGTTTTAAAGTGCTTAACAAGTTGAGTTGAGTATATTATATTATACTATATTTAATTATATTATATTATATTAAATCATATTAAATTATATTATATTAAATTATATTAAATGATATTATATTAAATTATATTAAATTGTATTATATTATATTAAATGATATTAAATTATATTATATTAAATTATATTAAATTATATGATATTAAATTATATTAAATTATATTATATTAAATTATATGATATTAAATTATATTAAATTATATTATATTAAATTATATGATATTAAATTATATTATATTAAATTATATTATATTAAATTATATTAAATTGTATTATATTATATTAAATTATATTAAATTATATTAAATTATATTATATTAAATTATATGATATTAAATTATATTAAATTATATTATATTAAATTATATGATATTATATTATATTATATCATATTATATTATATGATATTATATTAAATTAAATTAAATTAAATTAAATTAAATTAAATTAAATTATATTATATTTAATTAAATTATATTATATTATCCGTCAAGTTGAGCTGTCAATGTCACTTGGTCCCGGTACTGAAATCACAACAGCGTCACCGGTTCTGCTTCGCCACTTCCTGAGTGTTTTTTTCACATGTGCCTCTCCACCCAGAGTCGTCGTCGTTTTCTTCCTCTTCATCCTGGTCCGGGTCGCGGGGGCAGCAGCTTCAGGAGAGAAGCCCAGACGGCCCTCACCCTGGACACTTCCACCAGCTCCTCCTCCTCCGGGGGGATTCCCAGGCGCTCCCAGACCAGGAGAGAGATATAATCCCTCCACCTGGTCCTGGGCCGACCACGAGGTCTCCTCCCGGTGGGACATGTCTGGAACTCCTCTAACAGGAGGCGTCCAGAAGGCGTCCTAACACCTCAGCTGACTCCTCTGGACGTGGAGGAGCAGCGGTTCTCCTCTGAGCTCCTCCCAAGTGTCCGAGCTCCTTACCCTATCTCTAAGGCTGAGCCCGGACACCCTGAGGAGGAAACCCATTTCAGCCGCTTGTATCTGCGATCTTGTTCTTTCGCTCATTACCCAAAGTTCATGACCATAGGTGAGGATCGGCACGTAGATCGACCGGTAAATCCAGAGTCTCTCCTTACGGCTCAGCTCTTTCTTCACCACCACTGATCGGTTAAGCGTCCGCATCACTGCTGACGCCGCTCTGATCCGCCTGTCGATCTCCCGCTCCATCCTACCCTCACTCCTGAACAAGATCCTGAGATACTTGAACTCCTCCACCTGAGGCAGGACCGCCCCTCTGACCTGGAGAAGGTGATCTACCTTCTTCTGACTGAATATGAATATTAAAGCTCTAAATGTGAAAGTGACGGGTCAGAACAGATGAAAGGACACGTAAACTCCTCAAACTCGTCTTTTAATGAAACACTCTCAGGTGGCTGTTATCTTGTTTTAGTACCTTGAGGTCAAACGTCCTGATATAACTGCACATGTTTCTGAGGGTCTGCTTATGCAGGTGTCGCCTGAGTCTTTGACCTGATCCAGTCTGTGAAGCTGCTGACCCGAGTGTAGACCCCAGGTTTGTTCTTCCTCCCACACTGATCCCCCCAGCTGACCAGACCATAAACAACATGAGAGCCGTTCTGTTCACAGGTGAGCGGCCCTCCAGAGTCGCCCTGAAACAAAAACAGGGTTAGTCGGTTAAAAACTGTCTGTGCAGAAACACAGACGACCAGACAGTCAAACACCAACTTTAACGAACTTTAACGAACGTTACTCCGACTTCACAGACAGACTCGTTTTTAAAACAACCTCTGCACTCATGGGCGGGTCTCTCCACTCACCTGGCAGGAGTCCACCCCGCCCTGCAGGTGACCGGCACAGAACATGCTGTTATCCAGGGATTTTCCGTAGACACGCGGTTCGGAGCATTTCTCCTGGTTGATCAGCAGAACGTTGGCTTCCAGGAGGTGGTTGGAACCGAGTTCAGCTGCATGAGATATTTCAGACATTTTAACAACAATAACCACACAGCTTTGAGTTATTAGCTAAATAAGTGTGTTCTTACATATCTCTGTGGCCCCCCATCCAGAGATGGTACACTCCATCCCATCAGGCAGCGGGGCGTCAGGCAGACACGCCGTCTTCACAAATTGCGTCTCATTCGCACAAACGCCGTTGGCACCGCTCAGCCTCAACAAAGCTTTGGAGAAAAGTACAAAAGAAGTTACAAAACCATGAAACCCTCGACGTTTCTTATTTTAACTCATTTTAAATCTTCGCATTAATCTTCACAGCCTCTCCACTTCCACTTAAAGGGTCAATAATTACAGTTTCATCGTTGTCATGGAGACTAATTCTTATTTTAATATTTTTACCAGATAAAAACTCTTACCTCAGAACTTTTCAATAAGAGAAAGAAATGTGAGACATATATCACCGATGTCGTTGTAAACAGCTGATGGCGTTTCTCGGTAGTTCTCGTGGACGATGGCCTGCTCCACATTTATGATCTGCTCGTCCGGTTCCACGGTATCCAGAGACAGACTCCCCATCACCACCTGCATGTCCTTCCTCTGCTCTCTGGTCAAAAATAAGACTATTATTATTATTATAATTATAATTATAACCTTTGTTTATAAGACACTCTGTAAACCTGAAGTGATGGTGGAGAGCGAGCGTACAAACTTGTTTCAGAAATATTCAGATGTTTAGCTTCGACTGATTTTAACAGACATGAAATATTAAAATACATTCACAGCCTGAACCACCTGCCTCACAGGTGAGCTGCAATCTTCTCATTGGAAAGTCAAACATGATCTTTTATTTTACCATCTATGGTGAAAAATCCACAATAATCGCTCACAGAACCTCCAGATGTCCTCAGGACAACTTTCTTATAGGAAAAACAAACAAAGTGGAGAAAGGACAGCAGGAAAATCTACACCCTTCTGTCCACTTTCATCCTGGTCAATCAAAGCTCTATTATATATATATTTACATATATATTATATATTACATATTATTTATATTCTATAGTAAGAATGTGAGGTTTTCTTGAGCTCGACTCTCTTTCTGATGCTGAGGGACGCACAAACTCTTCTGTGTGAGGTCTCCTATCCCCAAAAACAGTTCAAGTTAAATCCTCACTGCAAAAGTTTAATAAATCAAACATTTAATAAATTTAAAAAAAGAGCTTTTTACGATAAAAACATGCCGGAACTGCAGAGGAGAGAAAAGGAGCAGTAAAGCAAAGTGAGAGGACAAAGTTAGGATTGAAGAGGGAACTGCAGGTGGACCCTGTGGGGACCCTGAAAACCCCGGCAGGGTCTCCTGATAAACTCTAATTTCTGCTGATGAACTCAGTTCTTTCTCCACCAGGTTTAGGACCTGGAGCTGGTCTGGAAATTTCAGGTGACGAGTCTTTAATCATCTAAAAGAACAAACTAAACCGATCTTTATTTAGAAACACTGACAGCCGTGAAGCGACCCCTGTGAGGAGACCCTAACTGTGACTGTAACGTTAAATGAAGAGTCTGTAATGTTGAAAGAGTTTCTGAGACTAAAGTTGATCGAACGTTAACATGGAATCGACACACTGAAGACATTAAAGGGAAAATTTCAAAATCACTTCAATCCTGTTCAAATCAAGAAAAATATTGATTTCCAAAGCTTTGTGTTTGATCACCTTCTCATTGATTAGTCCTTCTATATCTGACTGTGTGGAACTGTGGGGATCCACCTTTAAAACCACTATAATCAATAATCAAACTGCAAAAACCAGCTCTACCTATGATCAATAAGACTGATTAATATGATCACATGTTATGAAATATAGATTCTCATGTTGTGAAATTTTATGATCTGTTTTATGATAAAATCAGAGATGCTCCCTGACTGAATACAGAGGTTGTTTTCAGTTCAGGACGGTCGGTATAATCTCAGAGGTGTTTGTTAATTTACTGAACAAAAAACTAAAAAAGGAGACGTGTCTCTGTTCCTGGAGTTAAACTCTGTCATGATGCCGACATAAATCTAAAAACAGGTCAGTCTTTGTTGGTTTTTAATAGTTTGTAAAACTGTTTTTGAAGTTTATAAGTCGATTAATTCTCCGTTGTTGCTGTTTCTTTGCTCTTCTGGAGGTCGGTAGATTAAAAAGTTTAAAACACAGAAAGACTTTTATAATCAGTCTGTTTCTGTCTTTTCAGTCAATATTCAACATGATTCTGGTTTAGTGTGAAATGTTAATATTGTGTAGAATATTTTGTGTTGACTGAATAAACGACTTCTACTTCTACTTCTACTACAGAAAACCTGTCTGAGGAGTGAAATACTCTGACCTCTGTATTAATTCAGCCTCCCAGTTTACTGACATGAACTCTTGTGATCCTGAAGACGCTCTCGTCACTTTAATGAACCTCGTCTCCAAATATCCGAACACTCCTAAAAACTACACAGAGGTTCATTCTCCTCTGGATTAAGATTAAGATGAAATCAGGTACACCTGTGAGAGGACGGGTCGCTCTAAAGTCAGAAGCTGTAACAGGTGTGTTTTATCTAAATACTCACATGCAGTGTCCCGCCGTCAGAACCCAGCAGCTCTCGATGAGGACGCCTCCACAGATGTGTCTGAACTGGTGGTTGGTGTTCTGGGGTCTCACCTGTAAAGAGACCTGCCAGGGGATCGCACCTGGAGGCACCTTCAGACCCCCAAAGATCTTGGTGATGGGCTTCTTTGGCTGAGGTTTCCCACAGGTGGAGAACTGCTGCGGTGGCGGTGAGGGGGCGGCGGGGGCGAGAGACACTGTTGGTTCAGGAGGGGGCGGAGCCTGGGTGGTCATGGGTTCAGGTCTTGTTGGTTCGACAGCTTGTGTGGGTTCAGGTTTTGTGGGTTCTGGTTTTGTGGGTTCAGGTTTTGTGGGTTCTGGTTTTGTGGGTTCTGGTTTTGTGGGTTCAGGTTTTGTGGGTTCTGGTTTTGTGGGTTCAGGTTTTGTGGGTTCTGGTTCTGGAGAGGGTGGGTCATGTGATGGAGATGGTTCTTCAGTCGGAGCTTCACCTGAAAACGAACATTGACTTCGTTTCTGATCCGATATCTCTGATTTATAATTGATACAGTTCTGATCAATACAGTTCATCTTTTAAACAGACAGGTGTGTGTGTGTGTGTGTGTGTGTGTGTGTGTGTGTGTGTGTGTGTGTGTGTGTGTGTGTGTGGAGGTTTCAGACCCACCTGTGGGTTCAGGACACTCAGCGATGTCGCAGTAATCCCACAGCAGGTGGCGCCCTCTCCTGAAGAAACACCAGGGCATCCTCTCTCCGTCCGGGTTTCTGAGTCAAAGAAAACGTCGGCTTTAGTTTTCGTTTTTTTTCCAGGTTCGGTTTTCTTCTCGGTTTTCTTCGTACCTGCAGAAGTTGTGAGGGCCGAGTCCGTCTTTGTCCTCAAAGGTGTCGAACGGGTCGACTCCTCTCGCCAGGATAAAGTGAGAGTTCCATTGCAAACATTCGTCTCCGTCGTCCGTCTCGCTCACGTTCCCTCGATAAGACTCTCCATCGTCAATAAAACAATCCCCAGGACCTCAAATACACCGAACACATCCAGAGTTAAAGATTCAGGCCTCTGTCATTAAACAGGACTCTTTAAAATCAGGAGATTTCTGTTGTTTTTGTCTCTTTTCTAAGTAGAAAAATAAAGTCTGAATATCCGTTACAGTCAGTCGACAATATTAGAGTATAATAAATCAGAGTAGAATAAATAATTCAGGCTGGAAAATGAATTAAAATGATTAAAATTACAGTAACATCATGTTTATTACAAATAGCATAAAACAACGTTTCGTACAAAATATAGTTTTCATTTGATTTATTTAATTTAAGTCAAATATCTAAATAACAAGTTTATGGAAGTATATTGTTTTGTCAACAATGTCAATAGGAGAGTGGAATTGATATATATTGTTGTGGATAACTACTACTACTAGTACTGCAACGACTACTACCACTTCTACTACTACAACTACTACAACTACTACTATTATTATGTTATTATTATCATTAGTAGTAGTAGCAGTATATATATTTTTATCTTTATATTCTTATTATTCGAATTCATATTATTATTTTAATATTAGTAGTTGTTGTAGTAATGATATTATTGTTATTATTATTATTATAATGACACTTATTACGTAATTATTTGATAATTATTAAGTTCATTATTATTAATCTTATTATTGTAATTATGATTATTTTTATAATAATAATAATAATAATAATTATTATTATTATTATAATTATTATTATTATTATTTACTATTATAACTATTATTATTATTATTATTATTATAATTATTATTACTATTATTATTGTTATTATTATTACAATTATTATCATAATTATTATAATTGTTATTTTTATTATTTATCTTAATATTGTTATTATTATTATTTAAATTATTATTATTAATATTTTTTTATTATATTTTTATTATTATTACAATTAAGATTGTTTTAATTATTATTATAAATATTGTCATTGTTATTATTATTGTTATTCCTTACTTTTTAATTTTTTTATTAATATTGGTATTATTATAGTTATTTTTATTATTATAAATATAATAATAATTATTATTGTTATTATTATATTTGCTATTATTATTATTATTATTATTATTTATTATTATTATAATTATAATAATTATAATAATAAAACTAAGAATTATTATTATTATATTTGTTATAGTAATAATAATAATTATTATTATTTTTATTATTATTATTATTATATTTGTTATTATAATTATAATACTTATAATACTAATACTACTAATAAAAATTATTATTATTATTATTATTATTATTATTGTAATATTTGTTGTTATTATTATTATAATTATTATTATTATTATTACAGAAGGGTTGGACTCGACTCTGCTCTTCCTTTTTAATTCTCCTTTTTTTCTTAGTTCATGATAAAGTGCTCTTTTTGTTGTAATTCTCGTCTTTTTAGTGAAAAACAAAGAAATTGTAGATCTTACCAACGTGGCAGAAGAGTCCACTGTAACCGGGAGGACACTGGCAGGTAAAATCATTTTCGTCTATGACGCATGTTCCTCCGTTTTTACACGGATTAGGGTCACAGAGAGAATCTTTGAAGACAGAGAGTAAACTCAGTATTTCCTGACAGGAAGTCTAGAAATCAAATCTGATCATGAGACATGAGAATGAGAGACATGAGAATGAGACATGAGAATGAGACATGAGAATGAGAGACATGAGAATGAGACATGAGAAAGAGACATGAGAAAGAGACACGAGAGAGAGACATGAGAAAGAGACATGAGAATGAGAGACATGAGAATGAGACATGAGAAAGAGACATGAGAATGAGACACGAGAGAGAGACATGAGAATGAGAGACATGAGAATAAGACATGAGAATGAGACGTGAGAATGAGACACGAGAGAGAGACATGAGAAAGAGACATGAGAATGAGAGACATGAGAATGAGACATGAGAATGAGACATGAGAATGAGAGACATGAGAATGAGACATGAGAAAGAGACATGAGAAAGAGACACGAGAGAGAGACATGAGAAAGAGACATGAGAATGAGAGACATGAGAATGAGACATGAGAAAGAAAGACATGAGAATGAGACATGAGAAAGAGAGACATGAGAATGAGAGACATGAGAATAGACATGAGAAAGAGAGACGTGAGAATGAGACATGAGAAAGAGGCATGAGAATGAGACATGAGAAAGAGACATGAGAGAGAGACATGAGAAAGAGACATGAGAATGAGAGACATGAGAATGAGACATGAGAAAGAGACATGAGAATGAGAGACATGAGAATGAGACATGAGAAAGAGACGAGAAAGAGACACGAGAAAGAGACATGAGAATGAGACATGAGAAAGAGAGACATGAGAATGAGAGACATGAGAATGAGACATGAGAAAGAGACATGAGAATGAAAGACATGAGAATGAGACATGAGAATGAGAGACATGAGAAAGAGACATGAGGATGAGAGACATGAGAATGAGACATGAGAATGAGAGACATGAGAATGAGACATGAGAATGAGACATGAGAAAGAGACACGAGAAAGAGACACGAGAAAGAGACATGAGAGAGAGACATGAGAAAGAGAGACATGAGAAAGAGACATGAGAATGAGAGACATGAAAAAGACATGAAAGAGAGACATGAGAAAGAGAGACATGAGAAATCGTCCTCACAGGTTCTGCAGTCGGGCGGCTGGAACGGCGCCTTGCATTTACACTCATAGAAGGGATGGGTGGAGGTCAGCACGCACTCTCCACGCCCACACTTCCCCCTCCGACAGATTTTTGGAGCTGACGGTTGAAGAGTGTTTTTTTTTAGTCCACTTCAGACGGCACATGTTGTCGTTGTTTACATGAAATTCTGCTCACCTCTTTGACACCTCCTTCCTTTGAAGGGTTTCGGACAGTCACATTTGAACCTCCTTCTTCCTTTTGGTTCACACTCTCCGTTATTGAGGCACGGGTTTGGATCACACTGACCTGGAGGGTTAGGGTTCGAGAAGCTTTAGAGTGAAAACATGAAAAAAAAAAGGTCTGAGTGAATAAAATAAAACGATTTTCACCTTCAGGCTCCTGTAGCTCATAAAGCCAGTCTGAGTTACTTTGGTCTTCATCATCATCATCATCACCTCCGTCAGTGATCGCAAAGAAGAAATCTAAAAAAAGAGATTTATTTTTTAATGTTCGATGAAACAGTTTTTAGGACTGAAGACTGAGAATCTCTCCAAGACGTGAAGATCCAGAAATAAAAAATAAAGAATATTCTTGGCGAGTATCAGAGCGGCTCATATTTCCGTGTAACTGTAGATCTTTACAGCTATAACACACTCTGAACGCCGACACGAACAGAGAAACACGAACCTTCGATGATGTCTTTGAAAGTGTTCTTCCTTTTGCCGTGTTTATGATGTCCCGGTCCGTGATGGTCGTGGTCGTGGTGTTCGTGGTCATGGTTGTCGTGACGATGACGGAACTTTTTTCTCTCTTTTTTCCGTCTCATCTGTGAGAAAATTCAACAGCAGGAAGAACAAACCTTTGACTTTGTGCAGAATGTGTCGTCTGACTTGAAGTAGCAGAGATGTTTTCAGTACGTACGTCGGCCGGGATGAGGAGCGCTGCGAGGAGGAGGCAGAAGAAGAGGATCTTCAGGTTCATGATGGCAGCAGGTCAGGAGAGATCCAGGACGGAGAGAAAAGAGTGCAGCGTCTCACTGATCACTCACTTTTCTAAACATTTGAGTAAGGACACTAACCTTTATTCTCTGTGGGCGTCTGGCAACCATCTCTGCTGCGCCATCAGATTTATTGACCCTCAGATCAGCTCCTGGAAAAAAGATCTCCTTCTGGGAAAAACTGCTGAACGTGGTTCTTCTGCAGAACTTTGGAGGAGCAAACCGAGGATCTAAATTCAGAGTCTGACCAACATTTTAATGCTGATAAAAACTAAAATAAAGTTTAATATTTGACGGTAACCTGCAGACAGAAGCTAAAGCTCAGAGAGCATGTTTGCAAAGCCCACTGTTTGTTTGGACGTAGACTTTGGATCCACAGAGACCAGGTCCACATGAGGACCAGGTCCACATGAGGATACACTTCTGAGTACTTTGGTCGTTTTATTTCATAGAATTATCATGATGCTTTATTTTGAACATGTTTGATAAAAGTACGATGACTTTACTTTCGTCTGTGAACCTCAGGTTCTGTTTCCTTTTCTCAGTGAAATTAACGAACAAATAAAACAAACTGTGAAAGTGAGAAAGAGCTGAAAACACGGAGACAGAGAAACCGGAGAAAAAGAGAACGACGTGAAGATAATGAAGAAATTTAATAAAGATTTACTTCAGCGCCGAGAAGACATGAACACGAACAGAAACCACGGGGTTATAAAACGTGTCTAAGGCGACGTTCAGACTGCAGGTCATTCTGATGTTTCAACCATCTGTGACTCATCTCTGATGTTTTCATCTCAGTGTGAACAGGTCAGTTCTGATTGGTTCTGATCCGACCCTCTTCTGTATGTGGATATAAATCAGATATGTATCTGATGTGACTGCAGTGTGACGCTCAGGTCGCGTTTATCCGACCTTTACGTCATCAATATGAGACAAACGTCACCATTGTTCAACAACACAAACAGGAGCGGAGAGATATTTGTGCTTTTGTGTTCATGAGGGTCACTTCACGGACGCATTCGTTGTTGTAACGTGAACGACCGCACAAGAAGATCGGATTTAACAAAAAATCTGAATTATGCGTCAGACCTGCAGTGAGAACGTCGCCTTAGAGGAACCCGAGGAACTGAGTGAAGGTTTACAATAATGGGGGGGGGGGGCACAGAGACTAAAGTCACAGAGAAGGGGGGAGACGGGTGAGACTGAAACCACATCTCCACGTGGTCCCACGAAGTCCATGAGGGGTTGAAGTCAGAGCGTTTCCTCCATCATGTTGAACTTTTACTAAATCCTGAAACGACCGTTGGTGTGCACTTTGTTTGTTATCGACTTGTCTTCTGTAGAGCTCCAGTAGTTCCGTAATTCGCCTCGGAGTCGTGGGCGGAGTCAGCGTTGCTAACATTTCCTGTGTCGTAGAAGTAGCAGGTAACATCGGCGTTAATCGGACACTAATGTCTTTAGGAACATGATGAAAGTTGAAATCATAATTAACTTTCTTACGAACATTGTAATCGGCTAATGCACACGCTTGTTCCACGATCGTCCTCTCTGGGGGCGGAGCTTGGATTAGTGATGTAAGAAATCTCACTGAATCTGAACCTGCCGTTTGGATCTGCTACAGATTCACAGAAATACTCAGAAATGTAATTTCTCACTGATTTTTCTCCTGATTTCTCCTCTAGCATCAAAAACAGATAAAAAAAAACATATATATAAAAAAAAGGCAGAAAAACGTGATTTTTTTATCGGAGCGGGTCTTAAAGGTGCGATAAAGTTTTTTTTTGCTCCCACTTTAAAGGATTTTTGAGTCTTTTTTTGGATTTTAAGAAAGAGTTTGATTTTATTTCTAATAT
>OY660874.1:34232697-34240197 GCA_962446985.1 Xyrichtys novacula
GGTTTTTAAAAGTTTCACAAACATTCAGCTCCGTTTTATTTAGAGAAGCTGCAGAAACAGAAATAATAAACCACCAAATAATCCGTCACAAACTCTCCGTTTCTAAGAAAGTATAAATCGCTGCGGTCGTCGTTACTGAAGTTGGTGTAACGAGAGGAGACGGCGATCTCTGACGGTCTGACTCGGTGTCACGGTGAGTTTGACCCTAAATTAATTTTACGGCAGAATATCCCTTTAAGTGTTTCTTAAATGGAGTGGATGGTACAGGGGCTCCTGAAAACTGAAGCCAAAACAATTTGAGCGCCCCCTGGTGATAAGTAGAAGTATCGGTCCTAATGTCTGCCTTCTCCATGTGAACAGATGGGACATGGTGAGAATATCTGAGGAGGTCTGCGCTGTTTTTGAAACCCTCGTTCCTTCAATAGTTCCTTCATTTTCTCAGTTTCTGTTGTTGGCAGGTCCAAGGTCCCGGGTCCAAGGTCCCAGGTCCTGGGTCCCAGGTCCGGTGGAAAAAGGAAATCTGGATCTCTGCAGATGAGGCATGAAGGTCTTGAAAATCTCCTGGTGGACTTTCAGCTTCGTTGGCTCGATAAAACTCTAAAATAACGCAGACCACCTGACGGTTCTGGGAGCTGCTCAACGTACAAAAAAGGATTTCCTACGAGAGTTAAGAAGTCTTCTTCTTCTTCTTCTTCTTCTTCTTCTTCTTCTTCTTCTTCTTCTTTCAGGACTTTGCAGCGAAGACACTCAGGATTAAAAAGAGGCTGCAGAACATCCCGGGTTCTGGTTCTGGTTAACCCTGACCTAACTCTAACCCTTACTAATCCCAGGTTCTGGTTCTGGTTAACCCTGACCTAACTCTAACCCTAACTAATCCCGGGTTCTGGTTCTGGTTAACCCTGACCTAACTCGAACCCTTACTAATCATGGGTTCTGGTTCTGGTTAACCCTGACCTAACTCTAACCCTAACTAATCCCGGGTTCTGGTTCTGGTTAACCCTGACCTAACTCTAACGTCTCCTCTCAACATCATGATGAAGGACATGACCTCCTAACGTCAGAAGAAGCTCCATCATTGATGGACTCTGTGAGCCGCTGAAGGTCCTCCAGAACCGTCTGAGGTATCTGGGTCGATTGGTTCGGTGTCGTTGTTTTTATATTTTCACACGTGTTTCCTCCTCACCCTGAAGCAGACATCTCTCTCTCTCTCTCTCTGTGACTCTGGACGTTCAGAGCGTCTGAAAGAACCTCCAAGAAGGTCTCTGTCGGTCCGTTTTGAAGTCAAACTACAAAGGTGGACCTGTCTGTTCATGTTTCGGTTCTTTCTGCTCAGTGATCGTTCAGAGTGACAGTAAATGTTCTGAAAACTTCAGAAAGTTTCATTGACCGTCTTCTTTATGTGGGCCTGATCTACCGGGATCTACTGTGGCGTGTTGCGGGTGATCTGCTGTGATTGCGTGCGCAGTTGATACGCGGTGCCAAAGTGGTGCGGACCGTCCTCTTTAAACCAGGATTTTGCGTGCGCTATCGACTGTTACCGTGGAGACTGTGAGAGCGGCGTGGTCGTTTTGGGGAAACAGAATAAAAGTTTATTTCTATAACATCATTTAAACACGAGACAATTCAGCGTTTTTACAGAAGAAAATATTTTTGAATTTTTTATCAAAATTTACTAGAAAATTAAAATAAATCACAAACTTTTAGACCCGGAGCTCCGCAGCTCTCAGTCTCTAAGACCTTTTCTGGTTTTTTTCTGCGTCCCGAGTGCGAAGGGACCTCGTGGTCGGCCCAGGACCAGGTGGAGGGATTATATCTCTCCTGGCCTGGGAGCGCCTGGGAATCCCCCCTAAAGGAGGAGGAGCTGGTGGGAGTGGCCGAGGTGAGGGCCGTCTGGACTTCCCTCCTGAAGCTGCTGCCCCCGCGACCCGGACCAGGATGAAGCGGAAGAAAACGACAACGACAGTCCAAATATGTAAACACCAAACGGAAGACTCTCTCTCTGTCCATCGTTGCACTTTGACCTCCTTCTCCACGATGACCGCAGTCATCTGTGCGTAACACGGCGCCAGTTTAGTAAATGACATTACGATTACGATTATTTGTATCCCCTCCTCCCGGTATTTCGCGGTCTGATGATCGACGTACATTCGGCAGATTTAAATGTTTCATGTGCGCTAACAAACGCAATCCTCGCTTAGTAGATCAGCTTCTCACGTGTTTTTGTACACGCAAACCTTTAGTAGATCAGGCCCCATATGTGCTACACACACACACACACACACACACACACACACACACACACACCCACACACACACACACACACACACTTTAGGTGTTCCTGTCACTCACTGACATTTCTATCATAGATGTCACAGAGTCGGCCTGATGATGTTCGGTGGATCTATGTCTCTGTACTCATTTATTTTATTTATATTTTCTGATCTAATGACTTTTATTTTTGAATATATCAGTAAAAACGTGTTAAAAAAACTTTTCTGTATGACTATAAAACCACTTGATCATGTGACTTTGTTCAGTAACTTTTGAAAAGTTGTCTGATCTGAGGCTGTGAAAGTTTAAAGTCGCAGTGATGTCAGTGAGTATTTCATCATCAGGGAAACGTAAAGAAAGAGAGAAAGGAGGAGTGTGTTCGGTGGAGCCAGGGTCAGGTGGGTCATGGTGGTTTAAAGCTTTATTGGCTTCCATTTCAATACAACAAATGGCAGTGTGGGTTTCACTTAGAAAACAGGAAGTACTTTTCCTCACCGGTGTTGAATCTATCGGTCGGTCGGTCGGTCGGTTACTGTTTATTGGATAAAATATAAGATTCATACATAAAGAGAAAGGGTGGCTGTGATTATGGGAGCCTGAGAAGAAGAGACGAATTCTTTGAGTCGGGTTTGATGGATGTTTGGCGAGGGGAGGGGCTGATGAAGGCGGGGTGAGGACTGTTTTCCGTGTAGATCCATGTTTTCATTGAAAGACTCACTGAGCCGATTCTGTCAGAATTCGACCTACAACAGGAGAGCGGACACGTGTTCAAGCTATGAGCATGGACATTTCATGATGGCGCCTGGAGTCTCTAACGTTCTTACAAAGTTCCTCAGGAATCATCAGAAACAAAAAGCAGGAAGAAGAAACAAGCAAGTAAGAAAAGAAAGAAGCATTTCCACCCGAAGGAAGCAGAGCAGGAAGGAAAACAAGCAAACGAAAGAACATGAGATCTCATTCACTCTCATTCTTTGTCATTTTTGAACATGAGGGAGATTCACGTTTCCTCTGCAGTCTAAAGTCTGAGGAAGAGTCCGGAGGTCAAAAACACTCCGCCTCCATCTTCCTTTATTGTTCCAGGGTGGAGGAGAAAAAAACAACAAAGTCCAGGAGAGAAAAGGAGAAAAGATCTAGAAAGATCCTAGTCTAGAGTCGAGGTGTGCTATCTGCTGAATGTACAGGATGTTCATGCTGCTCTCGCTCGCTCGCTCGCTCGCTCTCGCTCGCCCTCGCTCTAGAAGAGCTTCGCCTTCTTTTTCATGTCGTTGCGTTTCCACAGAGGAAGTCTGTCAAACTCCTGGATCTCCATCCCAAAGATGTCAAAGAACGTTT
Organism: Xyrichtys novacula; assembly: GCA_962446985.1. Lineage (NCBI taxonomy): Eukaryota > Metazoa > Chordata > Actinopteri > Labriformes > Labridae > Xyrichtys > Xyrichtys novacula. Next base: position 34,236,302 of record OY660874.1, read on the forward strand.
CAGGAGCTAAGTGGCGCTAAAAATGAGAAAAGGGAAAACAAAGGGGGGAGGACGGGGGAGGAGGGGGGAGGAGGGGGGAGGACAGGGGGGGAGGAGGGAGGAAGAGGAGGGGGAAGAGGGGGAGGAGGAGGAGGAGGGGGAGGACGGGGAGGAGGACGGGGGAGGATGGGGTGAGGAGGGGGAGGAGGGGGAGGAGGACGGGGGAGGAGGGGGAGGGGGGAGGATGGGGGGACAGGGGGGATGGGGGAGGACGGGGAGGAGGGGGAGGACGGGGGAGGAGGGGGAGGAGGGGGGAGGAGGGGGGGGAGGAGGGGGAGGAGGGGGAGGAGGAGAGGGGGGGAGGGGGGAGGAGGGGGAGGACGGGGGAGGAGGGGGGAGGAGAGGGGGAGGACGGGAGGGGGGGAGGAGGGGGGAGGAGGGGGAGGAGGGAGGAGGGGGGAGGAGGGGTGAGGAGGGGGGAGGGGGAGGAGGGGGAGGGGGGAGGACGGAGGGGGGAGGATGGGGGAGGAGGGGGGAGGAAGGGGTGAAGATGGGGGAGGACGGGGGGAGGGGGGAGGACGGGGAGGATGGGGGGACGGGGGAGGACGGGGAGGACGACGGGGGGACAGGGGAGGACGGGGAATGATGGGGAGGATGGGGAGGAGGGGGGAGGAGGAGGGGACGGGGGGAGGGGGAGGACAGAGGGGGAGGAGGGAGGACGGAGGGGGGAGGGGGAGGACGACGGGGGGACGGGGGAGGATGGGGAGGACGACGGGGGGATGGGGGAGGAGGGGGGAGGAGGGGGGTTGTGGTTAGAAACCGAAGCTTTAAAAAAAGAGTCACTGCTAAAATGACAGAAAGCAAATGGAAAGTGAGAGATTTGTGTAAGTGAAATTTACACAAAGTGAGCGGGGAGAACCGGTACCTCCAGTCTGGTTCTGTCCACATCCCTGGGCAGTTTAGCTCTCCCTCTACTGGTTATCATGAGCATTTCATAGGGATAGACCTTCAGGAGGAGACAGGCGTCAGTGAACAGCTCAGAACGATCAGCTGAGTCAAACTTTATCAATCTGAAACTACCAAACCGGGTTATTTCGAGGTTCTGACCCAAACGGAGAGGACAAGGGTGGAAACAGGACTGTGACTGGGACTTTGAGCTGATTGGAGGCTGTCGGGGAAATGCAGGGTGCTATGGTGCTGGACTTACAGTGTAAACACGTGCAGAAGATCAGGTAACATGACAGAGAATCAGACTAACTCGATCCGGTCTAAGAACTGGACCGACACCGGGGATGTGAGCTGAGTTCATCCCTGTCCTGAAGACTGAGGCGCTCCAACGTCTAAATAACCTCAAACTGGTTCCTGATCGTTGAAATGCTCAATAATAAACAACTAGAAGTTTCTGAGACCAGCTCATATCCACACAGGAACATCCCGTCTCTGATATACTGCTCAGTATATACAGTCAGATGAGTCGTGTGGATGGCGGTCTGGGCGGCGGATTCTCACTGTATGCTGCATACAGTATCCAGCCACTTCGAGTCAAAGCAGATGAGCATGGAGAAGCCGGCATGCTGAGCGCTCGCTGCAGCTCCTGAAGCGACATGCTAATCTGAGAGCGAGTCTTTCACCTCCACATCGACCTTTTTTTGACCTTTAATGGACCCACGCTCACAGCATGAAGGTCAGTCCCTCTGGAAAGTCGCCATGTTAAACGGTTTGTACCGAACTCTGCTCCCTCTCAGATTTCAGTTTCAGTAATAAATCTGTCTCCTGGTGTTTTCATCTCTTTGGTTCGAACAGTCGAGGTTTTTTCTTTATTTACTCTCATATTTACACTTTGACTGATCTCAGCTGCACAGATTCAGACGAGTCCAAACTTTACGACACAAATTCATCTCATGAAAGTATAACTAACTAATACCTGCTTTAACAGAAACATAGAAACACTGAGTTGTTGGGAAACTACTCTAGGGTATTTAGAAACTCAGTGAAAATAAAAAAAAAACTACAGATCAAATAAAAAGACCGAAAATGTCTTTATAAACAAATATAAATAAAAAAATATATAACATATAAATAAATATAAATAAATAAATAAATTTATATAAATGTATAAATAAATATATATAAATATATATATAAATATAGATATATATATTTATATATATATACATTAAGATAAATAAAATACATATAAATAAATAAATAAAAAATATAAATACATATATATAAATAAATAAATACAAAAATATAAATATATATATATATAAATAAATATATAAATTTAAATAAATATATAAATAAATAAAAATACATATATATATACATATATATATAAATGAATATAAATAAATATTTATAAATAAATAAATACTTATAAATAGATACTTAAAATCAAATACTTATAAATAAATATAAATATATATTTGTGCTCATTTTGAATTTGATGAAGCATCGAGTTTCTAAAAAAAACAAAGAATGAGAAAATTTTATCAGAGGATCTGGAGAAATCTCTGTACTAAAGGGGGACAAGGACCAGAACCAGGACTGGATGGTTCTGATCTTCAGGGCTCTGGAGTGGAGGTCACCGCATGGACTCAGAATCACTTCAAAAACCACGGACTGTGAAACTCAGATCGTCACTGCAGATTTTCTATAAACCGATCAGTAAATAATCCGATTTTGAGTTTTAATGATGAACGCCGAGTCCTTCTCTAAAGGGTCCAAACCTGGTCTTCTGGGTCCACTAAGGTCTACAGAGGGTTGGAGAAAGAAGACCTGGACAAGGACCAGGAACCTGAAGGTCGTTTTTTTGATTCTGACGTTAAATTTAAATTGAGTCGATAATTATTATTTTTTCAACATTTTTTCAGTTTAAATTTTTGTTTTTATAGTTTTTTTTTTCTCTTTTTTTAATCAGCTGATTCTGAAGTTTTCTGTGGATTTATAATTAATTAAACTTTAAAGTCTTAAATGTGGAATCAGAAACTCGGGACTTTAGGGGGGACTGAACTCGCCAACACTTTTTTCTTTTAGGCTGCTCTCCCTCCCTCTCTCTCCCTCCCTCTCTCTCCCTCCCTCTCTCCCTCTCTCTCTCTCTCTTTCTTTGGATTCTCCTTAAATTCTCTGTGAATGTTTATCCTCGTGTGACTGAAGCTAAAATGAAGGAAACTGTGTTTATATTTTACACAATAGTTGTCAATATTGTCTTTAGTACAAAAAGAAGAAGATACTTGCTTTTGGTTCCAACATATTAGGCATAGATACTCCCCTGTCCATCCGTGCAAGAGCTGCTCGGCCATCCTTAATGTGCTAAAGAATAAAACATACACAAATGTAATATAGTGGAAGGAAGGAGTCTGCATGGTCATGAGTATGTCCACTGATGACTGTGGGCTCAGGAGTCACTGGATGGAGTGGGAAACTATATTCAGTATTTCTAAAGCGGCGTTTCTGCAGATTCTTTTATTCTATATATCAATAAATATTCTATAAATGTAAATATACATTTAGCTGGAGTCAATACAACACAGAACAAGACATGAGGCGATGGAAGGACACTGAACTCTGGGTCAGCTGCTGGGCGGTGCATGAATCAGTGCATGAATCAGTAAATGAATCGGTGCATGAATCGGTGCATGAATCGGTGCATGCCCTGCAGCTGACTTTAATCCAACAGTGATGCAAGCACGTAGCAGGACTGAGCGGGTGCATTCACAAAGTCAAAGTGTGTGAGAGCGAGCAGATCTCTGGTGCAGGCTGGAGAAGAAGCATGCCATGTAAGCAGATGAGAGACATACCTGAAACTCTGCAGGACAACATGGGACAGAAAATGAGACTCACAGTTAATGATTCGGCCGTTCAGTCCCCTGACAGGCTGCTGCTGCTGCTGCTTTCTACCATTATGTTGTCTG
>OY660874.1:34250197-34265197 GCA_962446985.1 Xyrichtys novacula
AACCCTGACTGGTCGACCTCTGGAGGATCCGCTCTCTTCGATCGTATGAGCCCTGATGGAAACACACACACACACACACACACACACACACACACAGGTTAGTAAAGAGCTGCCAGGTTAACAGGTGTGAGTCACAGACTGTATTTATTCTGGACCACTTGGTTCCTCCTTCCTCCAGTTTAAAGATCTGAAGCTGAAAAGTTCTCGGTAATTCTGTGTTTTTTTCTCCACTTCCTCAAACCAACATTGTTCAGTAACGTTGTACGTATTCAGCAGGAGAGTCGCAGTGATGACGCGCGGCTCAAACAGCGTATCCCCCGGTGATCTACTCAATCCCTGTCCTCCCATTGGCTGTATCAGGTGTCAATCATAGCAAACATGAACCCCCTAATAACTTTTAAAAATGGAGCTGTACAGAAAAAAGAGGACTTGAGCACAAACCAGTCTGACAGTAACTACATGTCAACATCACAACCAGGGGGGAGAAACATTTATATTCTGTGTCATTCATTTATAAAGTTTGTCCACAGCTCCATAAGGAGGCGGGGTTTAGGACCTATACTGCAGCCCGTCACCAGAGGGCGCTGTTCTCAGAGCGAGGAGGCAGACGGCGTCTATTCTAGATACAGTCCACGGTTTGAGTAGATTCAGTACGCACTCAGACACACACACACACTTACCTCTCCAGGTGGAGTTGGTGACATGTTTCTTGAAGACTGAAAAGAATAAAACGAAATCTGAACTTTGATTTTCTCATTATAACAAACACACTTTATTACAGATCCGATTTAAAAAAACTGGAATTATGTTTTTATGGTTTTATAATTTTTACTCCACACTCTTTGTTAGGATCGACGATCATGGGTTCACAGTAAAGAGTCTTACCTTGTCTTCAGGTAACGGCGAATGTTCCCTCCTGGCAGTGTGGAGCTGTAAGAAAAAACACGGCGTCAAAGCTGCATAAAAGGAAAGTCTAAAAATCACACAGAAAAAGAGCAAATTAAAGAGAATTAATGTCTAAAATTATTAAGATCTCCTCAGAAGAAGGTTCCTCCGGGACAGGAACTGAGAACACAGCTGGACAAGGAGAATTTAATTACCAGAAAATATTCAAGAAACTGAGGAAACTAAATAAACAGATAATATTTAATTAACAGATAATATTTCATTAACAGATTTTTAATTTACAGATAATATTGAATTAACAGATAATATTTAATAAACAGATAATATTTAATAAACAGATATTTAATTAACAGATAATATTTAATAAACAGATAATATTTAATTAACAGATATTTAATTAACAGATAATATTTAATTAACAGATTTTTAATTAACAGATAATATTTAATTAACAGATATTTAATTAACAGATAATATTTAATAAACAGATATTTAATTAACAGATAATATTTAATAAACAGATATTTAATTAACAGATAATATTTAATTAACAGATAATATTTAATAAACAGATATTTAATTAACAGATAATATTTAATAAACAGATATTTAATTAACATAATACTTAATAAACAGATAATATTTAATTAACAGATAATATTTAATAAACAGATAATATTTAATTAACAGATAATATTTAATTAACAGATTTTTTATTAACAGATAATATTAAATTAACAGATAATATTTAATAAACAGATAATATTTAATTAACAGATAATATTTAATTTACCCATTATATTTAATAAACAGATAATATTTAATTAACAGATAATATTTAATAAACAGATAATATTTAATTAACAGATAATATTTAATAAACAGATAATATTTAATTAACAGATAATATTTAATAAACAGATATTTAATTAACAGATAATATTTAATAAACAGATATTTAATTAACAGATAATATTTAATAAACAGATAATATTTAATTAACAGATAATATTTAATAAACAGATATTTAATTGACAGATAATATTGAATTAACAGATCATATTTAATAAACAGAAATTTAATTAACAGATAATATTTAATAAACAGATAATATTTAATTAACAGATAATATTTAATTAACAAATTATATTTAATTAACAGATAATATTTAATAAACAGATAATATTGAATTAACAGATAATATTTAATAAACAGATAATATTGAATTAACAGATAATATTTAATTAACAGATATTTAATAAACAGATAATATTTAATAAACAGAATTTTTTTTGGGGGGGGGGGGGTCTTGATGCGCTCGACAGTCTGTGCACGGTTTATGCATCAAGGTTTCATGCATGCAGGATCAGATCATGCGGTCTCAGGTTTACCTCGCCCACACTCTCGTGTCTCTCGTCTCTCTCATCCAGGGAGGTCGTGTACAAAGGTTCATAGGTTATAAGGTCGGGGCGCTCAATGTCATAAATGGCTTTGACTTTGGGGATGGCAGCTAGGTCTCTGTAATCAAGGATCTCATTGTCTACTTTTGCCTAGGGAGACAGAAACATGCAAACACACACACACACACACATCGACACACACAAGGGCAGAAACAGGAGATTAAACTACAGTCAGAGTCGATCTATATATTGATCTATATATTGATCTATATCATTGAACGAGCTGCTACAGTCAGAGAGGACAGGCTGATAAATACAAACAGGATTAGACAGCAGGAATGAGGCCTTCACACTCTAAAGATAAAAACACGGGTGTCATGGTGGACACCTTACTGGTTTCACTGGTTTCACTGGTTTCACTGGTTTCTACGACAGCTGAAATATCAGAACTAAAGCGAATCTTTTTATTCAGGTAAAAAAGGGTAAAGGAGAACGAACTCCCATGGTTCGATTTTATCTTTAGGATTCAAGTTTTATTTAAAATAGAGACAAAAAGCTGAAAAACTCTGAAGAGGAGGAACGTGAGGAGGTCAGAAACAAATGATCCTCAGAAGACGGACACGGCCGACCGTCTCCTCCCACAGTGACTGATCGCTCCAATCTGACCACATGGTCAGTCATGTGACTTACACGACAGCTCTGTGCCTCTAGGTAAATTTCTTCATTCCCATTTGGTGTGAACAAAACAGTGAAGAAGGATTCTGATTGGACAGACAGACAGAGCAGCAGGAAGCTGATTGGTTCTTACATAGATGGTGTGACCCGGTGAGCCAGGTATGCTTGAACCAGGTCTGGAACAGATACTCTCGGACGACGACCGCGTAGGCTGTGAGAGGAAGACACACACATGTGAACACACACACACACACACATGTGAACACACACACACACACACACACACACACACACACCTGTCTGTTAGTTACACAACTTACACCTGTGTGCATGTGTGTGTGTGTGTGTGTGTGTGTGTGTGTGTGTGTGTGTGTGTGTGTGTGTGTGTGTACCCCCGCCCCTCAGCTTAATCTCTAAACTGTGTGACCTCCTGTTGAAGGTCGAAGGTCGATGATCAATGATGGAGGAAATCATTTAATTTGATTGATTATGAAGTATTAGAATGTGGTCACATGATCAGATCATTGATTGGATGATCTGTAAAGCTGATGGAGCATCAGAGGTTTTAGGATGTCTGTTCATGTAAAATGAGAGTTTAGATGGCTACAGCAGGTCAGAATCAGTGACCTTTGACCTGACCTCTAACGTGGCGTTAGTGTCTGTTCCTGTTTCATGCACTTTGACATGAGCGAGATCTACCTGCCTGTTTACACCTGCAGTTAATATGTCTCTGAAAAAACCTCCTTTGACAGCGAGTCGAGGGAAACTGCCGACCTGAACGACAAAACATTAAAATTTTTAATAAACTCTTGAAATTATAAAAACTATAAAAACTATAAAAATCATACAAATATAAAAAACATAAAAATCATTAAAACTATAAAACTATGAAAATCATAAAAACCATAAAAACTTTAAAAATTATATATATACAACAACATATACAACATCTATATACAACAACTCTCTGCATTTGTTAGGGCTGGATCTGTGACAAAGGTAAGACGGATTTAACCAACTTTTAAATGGAGACAATTTAATTTTAAAAACATATAAAAAATATTTCACATTAACATGAGTAAATTGATCTGACTATAGTCTGAGTAAATTAATCTGATTATAGTCTGAGTTAATTAATCTGATTATAGTCTGAGTAATTTAATCTGATTATAGTCTGAGTTATTTAATCTGATTATAGTCTGAGTGATTTTAATCTGATTATAGTTTGAGTTATTTAATCTGATTATAGTCTGAGTTATTTAATCTGATTATAGTTTGAGTTAATTAATCTGATTATAGTCTGAGTGATTTCATCTGATTATAGTCTGAGTGATTTAATCTGATTATAGTCTGAGTTATTTAATCTGATTATAGTCTGAGTTATTTAATCTGATTATAGTCTGAGTTATTTAATCTGATTATAGTTTGAGTTAATTAATCTGATTATAGTCTGAGTGATTTAATCTGATTAGAGTCTGAGTGATTTAATCTGATTATAGTCTGAGTGATTTAATCTGATTATAGTCTGAGTTATTTAATCTGATTATAGTTTGAGTTAATTAATCTGATTATAGTCTGAGTGATTTAATCTGATTATAGTCTGAGTGATTTAATCTGATTATAGTCTGAGTTATTTAATCTGATTATAGTCAGAGTTGTTTAATCTGATTATACTCTGAGTTGTTTAATCTGATTATAGTCTGAGTAATTTAATCTGATTATAGTCTGAGTTGTTTAGTCTGATTATATTCTGAGTTGTTTAATCTGATTATAGTCTGAGTGATTTAATCTGATTATAGTCTGAGTGATTTAATCTGATTATAGTCTGAGTTATTTAATCTGATTATAGTCTGAGTGATTTTAATCTGATTATAGTTTGAGTTATTTAATCTGATTATAGTCTGAGTGATTTAATCTGATTATAGTCGGAGTTATTCAATCTGATTATAGTTTGAGTTATTCAATGTGATTATAGTTTCTAGTTATTTAATCTGATTATAGTCTGAGTGATTTAATCTGATTATAGTCGGAGTTATTTAATCTGATATTAGACTGAGTTAGTTGATCTGATTATATTTCTATCAATATTTTTACGTTTCCATAGTAACCGCAGGTGTAAACAGGCCCTCAGGTGATACTAATCGGACTGAATGGTTCCAAATGGGACAGGGCTGCACTGCAGGCTGTCTCCAGCAGGGGGCAGCGTACAGTGCAGCATTTCCTGTGTTGATGGAGGACAGATGACGCCGTCTCACAGCCAATAGCGAATACAGTACCTGCCTTTGTGTTTTTTGGAGGAATAAGAGGGACGGAGGCAAGAGCTGTGGAGGAAGGGAGAGGGGGGTTCACAGGACATCACACCTGCATCTCACCTGTACCACACTTATGTATTCACACACACACACACACACACCTGTTCACAGGCACACACACACACTCTCACACACACAAACACACACACACTGTCTCTCACAGAGCAGCACCTGAACAGGTGAGTGTTTCAGAGCAGGTAAAGTTTGAACAGTTCATCCACCTGATCGACACGTTTAAAATGACCTCACAGCGTTTAGGGACAGGAACTATCAGAGTGGCGTGATCATGGCGGTTAAACATGGCGAACACAGACAGACGGTCATACCCGCTCCCTGTGCCGCTCCTCCGTCCTTGTCGTGTTTTTACAGCCTGGATGCCAAACCGTCGACCCTGAAGAGACAGACGCAGAGAAACATTTAAAAACAACCTGAAACCTGTAGATGTGATTAGTGTTATAATTAATAATAAACTATAAATTACACTAATCAATACAGTCAAAATAATGAACCTTAATCCCTGTTATCATTACCATAGATTAATAATGTCATAAGTTACAATAAACATCTCATTTAATTAATATAATTGATAATAACAAAGCACTCCTAACCCTTTACACTTTAAATTACTGTACATATAAGATTTATACAACTTTATTTTCTTCCTTTTAAAAATACACTGAGTCATAAAAAAATAATAATTTAGTGAAGTTTTTAAATCTGTATTTGGAACGAACAAGAAAATCAGCAGGTTGACCTGCAGCAGTTTTTATTCCAGTTTAACAGAAATATCATCTTGAACATGAACACGTGTTTACCTGCGGGATCCACCTTATGAAGAAAAAACTCACCTTGGAGGTACATCTCCTCTCCCTCTGTGAACATCTGATTACACCTGCTACAGCGAGCGCAGCTCGGGTGGTAGTGCTTATCTCCAGCCTGAAAACAACAGGAGAAACAGAGCGGATAAATCAGGAAATAAAGACCAAATACAGCGAGAGAAAAAAGAAGAAAAGAGAGGAAAAAAAACCAGGAAATAAATATCTAACCTTCTGTTAACCCTCAGGAAATGAAGCAGGTGCTGTACCTGTTCTCAGCCTCAACTCTTTCCTTCCTGGTTTCTGAACAGACTTTACTTTTATGAAACAGACGCTGAACTCTGTTTTGATCAAACCTCTCTGCAGTCTAATAAAGTTCTGCTCATACTGAACGTTAAAGTCCAGCCTGTGTTTCCTCAGAGGTCCTCAGAGGTCCTGACTCTGGACTGATGAGGCTCTTTGTCTGCAGAGTTCAGCGATATGAAGTCATGTGACTCAAACTGATAAATACTTAAATGAAGTTCATCCTGTTTTACAACAGACGCTCAGATACTGATGGATATTTGCATTTTACTGCTGTGATGGTCCACTGGAACCTCTGATCCTCTCCTCAGATCACTCTAAAGACCTTCAGGACTTATAAATGTCGTTTATCATGAAACAAACAAAAGCAGCAATCATCTCCTCTGCTGTCACACTCGAACTCTGGATAAAGATATTCAAACTCTCTCCGAGCACACCTGGACAGAGCTGGACTCCTCAGGTAAACCTGAGGCCAGGCTGCAGTTCCACAAGTGTCCACCAGAGGTCGTCTCCAAAACATTAAAACACATTTTAAAGACAAACTCTTTCAACTTCAAGAGATCCAAAAACCAAAAAACATGCTGGACGACCTCCTCTCTCCTGAACGAGCTTCTCTACACACACACTGACCCATCTAGGACAGAATTTCTACACTGACTGTAGGCTCTAGGACAGAATTTCTACACTGACTGTAGGCTCTAGGACAGAATTTCTACACTGACTGTAGGCTCTAGGACAGAATCTCTACACTGACTGTAGGCTCTAGGACAGAATCTCTACACTGACTCTGCACCATCTAGGATATCGGAGGTGATCGGATTGAACAGACTGATCTAATGTCAGTGATTTTCAGATCAATTCAGAGATCCTTTGATTATATGTTTAACTTTTGTTTGTGTGTTCAGGTGTGTGTTCAGGTGTGTGTGTGTGTTCAGGTGTGTGTGGTGTGTGTTCAGGTGTGTGTGTGTGTTCAGGTGTGTGTGTGTGTTCAGGTGTGTGTGTGTGTTCAGGTGTGTGTGTGTGTTCAGGTGTGTGTTCAGGTGTGTGTTCAGGTGTGTGTTCAGGTGTGTGTTCAGGTGTGTGTGTGTGTTCAGGTGTGTGTTCAGGTGTGTGTTCAGGTGTGTGTGTGTGTTCAGGTGTGTGTTCAGGTTGAGGTGTGTGTGTGTGTGTGTTCAGGTTCAGGTGTGTGTGTGTGTGTGTTCAGGTGTGTGTGTGTGTGTGTTCAGGTGTGTGTTCAGGTGTGTGTGTGTGTTCAGGTTCAGGTGTGTGTGTGTGTTCAGGTGTGTGTGTGTGTTCAGGTGTGTGTGTGTGTGTCTCACCTCCAGAACCTTCCCTGTGATAAATTGGTGGCAGGCCTCACACTGCACTCCAAAGTGGATTTGGTAGTCCTTCTCACAGTAGGGGGCGCCGTCCCTGAGAGCAGATTAATGTTTTTAATTGTGTGTGTGTGTGTGTGTGTGTGTGTGTGTGTGTGTGTGTGTGGTCGTTCAGAGTCATCTGATTGGATCAGAGCTGATCTATGAAATGAACATTTTAAAAGACGACCAGTTAAAGTTTGTGTGTCAGACACACCTGTGACCCGTATTTTGGGTCAGGTTCAGTCTGTCTGTGGCGCCCCCTGTGGACGGAGTTTGCAGCACACAATCCCATTCATAACCGCGCTGATCTTTAACAGTCTGTTTGTGGATCAGGAAGTTCTGATCCAGTTTTTCTTTATATCAGGAGACGAGCGGGACTGACTGATCCTGGATCACATAAACCCAGATTCTACCTTGAATCAAACCGGACCGGGTCGTCAACAGCAGAGTATCAGACTGTGTGTTTGGGACATTATTGACATGATTAATAATCAATAATAATCATCAGTTACAGTAAAGGTCCGTACTTGCTGATATATTCTCCGGTCAGAACTTTGCTGCAGGATTTACACTTGAAACAGCCCAGATGCCACTGCCTGTCCAACGCCAACAGAGCCTGTCCGTTCTTGATGTCCCGCCCACAACCGGCGCAGTCTGAGGACGAGAGAGAGAGAGAGAGAGAGAGAGAGAGAGAGAGAGACATTAGGGACATGGAGACATCGTCCTCAGAGAGACAGATTCTGTTAAAAAGGTCACAGTGAATATAGAAATATGAACATAGATCTCCTTGCTCTGGGTCAAACTGGTCAAACTGGTCAAACTGGTCAAACTGGTCAAACTGGTCAAACTGGTTTCATGTCTGTAATTTAGTAGAAACAGTTCAGGAGCTTCTTAATCAGTCAGAATGCACTTCCTGTTCTGAACACCAGGTGGTGACAGAGCGTAACCGACCACAACCCCCGACCTCAGCCTGTCAACACATGATCAAAGTATGGTGAAGTGGGCGTGGCTGCAGAGCGTCACAGGAGACAGTAGAATCAGGCCGCCATGATGACACGAGGAGATTCAGTATTTCTTATTTATGGGGGGGGGGGTCTTTGGTTATTGATAACATCGATGACTCTTTATTATCTCAGAGTCTCTGACAGTAACAGACACGTATATAATAACAGACGGTCTGGACTCACTGCTGGAGCTCAGGATGTCCTTGGGTCCCGGAGACATGGGCTCCACACAGTACTGACACAGACAGTCCTTCCCGTTGAAGGTCACCCGGTCTCCGGCAGGAAACGGCCGTCTGTAGACAGAGCGACATCATTAGTGTCGACGACACTCAGTCCGACCTTTCAGGAGAACTTCGCCTGAGGCCCGTCTTCAAGTCGACTATTTTATTCAGACTTTTGTGTAAAATCATATTAAAGATTATATTAAATATATATCATTGATTGATACAGATTATTGATATTTGTTTATGTGTGTAAAAGTCCTCAGATTCACTAAAATTGTGTCTGTGTGTCGGTCTGTTTAGAGGGTCTTACTTGCAGATTGTGCAGACGAAACACGCCGGGTGGTACGTCTTCCCCAGAGCCGTGACCACCTCCCCCTCCACAAAGTCCCCGCAGCCGTTACAGCGAGTGCCGTGCATCCGTTGGTAATCCAGCGTGCACAGATACTCGCCATTCTTCATGAAGAAGCCGCCCTGAGCGAGGTCACAGCCGCACACTGTAGGAGACAAACACACACGTGTACACACACACACACACACACACACACACACGTGTACACACACACACACACACACACACACACACACACACATTGGTGCTCTATCAGTTACACTCAAAGTATCACACAAACAGGCAGTATCTAGAACAGACGCCGTCTGCCTCCTCCTCTCTCTGAGAACAGCGCCCTCTGGTGACAGGCTGCAGTATAGGTCCTAAACCCCGCCTCCTCATGGAGCTGTGGACAAACTTTCTAAATGAATGACACAGAATATAAATGTTTCTCCCCCCTGGTTGTGATGTTGACATGTAGTTACTGTCAGACTGGTTTGTGCTCAAGTCCTCTTTTTTCTCTACAGCTCAGTTTTTTAAAGTTATAAGGTTCGTCAGCCCTTGGGGGCCCCCTAGTGGCCTGGGGCCCCAAATCAACAGCCTGCCTTTTCTTGCTGATGAGCTCGCAAGTCAAGATGGAGACCACCTGAGACCACCTGATCAGGTCTGAGACTCAGAGACCGGACTAAAGAAGATCTCAGCTGGAGGACAGAGAGTCAGGAGGTCCACAGATCAACCTCTGATATGGTCTCTATGGAAACAGACAGTTCTGACCTGCAGGAGCCCCGCCTCTCTCTGTAACAGCAGCTGTGATTGGAGTAAATCCACAACATTGACACGTCCACATCCAGTATCTGACAAAAGTGAGTGAAAATGTCCAACGTCTCATTTCTCTGAACAGAACAGTGAGGGCTGGACTCACTTTAGTCAGACAACTGTACGGACGCATTTGGCGAGTGAAGGCTCTAACGTGGCGTGCTCGGTGTGAACGCAGTTGGGAGGTCTTTGCTGCTTGTCTAACTATGACTCGGCGGTAAAAGTGGATATTAAGGTTCAGTTAATATTGAGGTGATGACGAGTAAATTCAGACTGATGACGAGGATTTTATTAAAAAGTCTGTTCTGATAAAATCACAGACTGCACCTTTAATGATAAAAATAAAACCATCTGTGGAGTCTTTAAAGGTACAGTCAGCAGTTTTTGAAGGTCTCCACAGAGAGTGATGACTGCATGAAGAGCTCTCAGTGATCACATGAGTCTGCTGCAGAGTCGGGATAAATGTTGGCGATGAATGGGAGCGAGGCCGGGAGCGAGGCGGGGAGCGAGGCGGGGAGAGACTCGGGTTTAATAGCATTACAGCTCTGAGGTGATGAGATTAGCATGTAAGCTAAAAGAAACTCACCTGCGGTCCAACCCGCCTGATTGTGAAGGAAGAACATTAAAGCGTTCCTGCAGAGAGATGGAGACGACTTACAAACACGAGGATGGAGGTGAATTTAATCTGATGATTTGTAAACGCAGCGGTTCACCTGTCAGCTGACTCTGTGACCTCTGAGTGTGGATAATCTGAGCGGTTCTGGCACCAACAGCAGATTTAAACTCGGAGAGTCTGAACTATTTCCACCGTTAAAGCCGTCTGCGTGTCTCCTGTCGTCTCCTGTCGTCTCCACGCACCGACAGGAAAGGACAGAGCGAGGCGATAATCTCAGGGTTATTCTGGTGGGCTAATCTCAGTCTATGACAGCGCTTAGTCTCAGATTAACTTTGAGTTTCAGAAACACGAACATGTTGATCAGATCCATGATGGAGTCCAACAGTCTGAGAGATGAGGAGACAGAAGTACGGAGGCCTGAGAGGTCCAAACGAGACGTCATCTGTCCCCCGTTCAGAGAGACACTTTAAGACACACCAATAATCTGTGGGTTTGTCTTCGGACAGGTGATGAGGTCACCCGAACAGGTGATGAGGTCACCCGAACAGGTGAGGTCAGCTGATCGACCCCTGAACTCGCCCCAACTTCACAGAGACAAACAGATTTTAAAAAACGGCGCCGTGGTCGACTCTGACCGCCATGACAGAAAACAAACGTCCTGTTATCGTGACGAGACCGAATGAGCAGACACACACACACACAGACACACACACACACACACACACACACACACACAGACACACACACTCACACACACTCACACACACACAGACACACACACACACACACACACAAACACACACACACACACACACACACACACACACACACTCACACACACACACACACACACACTCACACACAAACACACACACACTCACACACACACACACACACACACACACACACTCACACTCACACACACACACACACACACTCACACACACACTCACACACACACACTCACACTCACACACACACTCACACACACACACACACTCACACACACACACACACACACACACACACACACACACACAGACACACACACTCACATACACACTCACACACACACACACACACACACACTCACACACACACAGACACACACACTCACATACACACTCACACACAAACACACTCACACACACACAAACACATTCACACACACACACACAGACACACACACACACTCACACACAGACACACACACACACACACACACACACACACACACACACACACTCACACACAGACACACACACTCACATACACACTCACACACACACACACACTCACACACAGACACACACACTCACATACACACTCACACACACACACACACACACACACACTCACACACACTCACACACACACAGACACACACACTCACATACACACTCACACACACACAAACACATTCACACACACACACACACATTCACACACACACACACAGACACACACACACACTCACACACAGACACACACACACACACACACACACACACACACACACACTCACACACAGACACACACACTCACATACACACTCACACACACACACACACACACACACTCACACACACACAGACACACACACTCACACACACACAGACACACACACTCACACACACACAGACAGACACACACACTCACACACACACACACACACACATACACACACTCACACACTCACACTAACTCACACACACACACACACTCACACACACACACACACACACACAAACACACACTCACACACTCACACTAACTCACACACACACACACACACACACACACACACTCACACACACACACACACACACACACTCACACACACACACACACTCACACACACACACTCACACACTGATGAGTCAGCACGAGAGTCAAACTGGTTCAACTGGAACCAGTTAGAAAACGAAGCTTCAGGGTCAAACATCTAAACTGACCCTAGTTCAAAGGTCACGGCGAGCGACCTGTCCTCCACCTGTCCTCCACCTGTCCTCCTCCTGTCCTCCACCTGTCCTCCTCCTGTCCTTCTTCTGTCCTCCTCCTGTCCTCCACCTGTCCTCCTCCTGTCCTTCTTCTGTCCTCCTCCTGTCCTCCACCTGTCCTCCACCTGTCCTCCTCCTGTCCTTCTTCTGTCCTCCACCTGTCCTCCTTCTGTCCTCCTCCTGTCCTCCTTCTGTCCTCCTTCTGTCCTCCTCCTGTCCTCCTTCTGTCCTCCTCCTCTCCCCCTTCTGTCCTCCTCCTGTCCTCCTCCTGTCCTCCTTCTGTCCTCCTCCTGTCCTCCTTCTGTCCTCCTTCTGTCCTCCTCCTGTCCTCCACCTGTCCTCCTCCTGTCCTCCTCCTGTCCCCCTCCTGTCCTCCACCTGTCCTCCTCCTGTCCTCCACCTGTCCCCCTCCTGTCCTCCTTCTGTCCTCCTTCTGTCCTCCTCCTGTCCTCCTTCTGTCCTCCTCCTGTCCCCCTCCTGTCCTCCTCCTGTCCTCCTTCTGTCCTCCTTCTGTCCTCCTCCTGTCCTCCTCCTGTCCTCCTTCTGTCCTCCTTCTGTCCTCCTCCTGTCCTCCTTCTGTCCCCCTCCTGTCCTCCTCCTGTCCTCCTCCTGTCCTCCTTCTGTCCTCCTTCTGTCCTCCTCCTGTCCTCCTTCTGTCCTCCTCCTGTCCTCCACCTGTCCTCCTCCTGTCCTCCTCCTGTCCCCCTCCTGTCCTCCTTCTGTCCTCCTCCTGTCCTCCTCCTGTCCTCCACCTGTCCTCCTTCTGTCCTCCTCCTGTCCTCCTCCTGTCCTCCTCCTGTCCTCCTTCTGTCCTCCTCCTGTCCTCCTTCTGTCCTCCTCCTCTCCCCCTTCTGTCCTCCTTCTGTCCTCCTCCTGTCCTCCACCTGTCCTCCTTCTGTCCTCCTTCTGTCCTCCTCCTGTCCTCCTTCTGTCCTCCTCCTGTCCTCCTCCTGTCCTCCTCCTGTCCTCCTTCTGTCCTCCACCTGTCCTCCTCCTGTCCTCCTTCTGTCCTCCACCTGTCCTCCTCCTGTCCTCCTCCTGTCCTCCTCCTGTCCTCCTTCTGTCCTCCTCCTGTCCTCCTCCTGTCCTCCACCTGTCCTCCTCCTGTCCTCCACCTGTCCTCCTCCTGTCCTCCTTCTGTCCTCCTCCTGTCCTCCTTCTGTCCTCCACCTGTCCTCCTCCTGTCCTCCTCCTGTCCTCCTTCTGTCCTCCACCTGTCCTCCTCCTGTCCTCCTCCTGTCCTCCACCTGTCCTCCTCCTGTCCTCCTCCTGTCCTCCACCTGTCCCTCAGCTCTCCTGTCAGTGTGGACGATCATCAAACAAACACGGTCAGGGTCTTACAGACGGCGCCGTGGTTGTCTCTGACCGCCCTTTTTTTGGCGGGTGTAGAAATGTTGTTTTTTGTGAGTCGCTCAAACAAACGGTCACCTGGTCGAACATCTACGACCTTCAAGTCGATTAAAAGTTTTTGAGGATTGAAGAAATAAAAACAAAGGTCAGGTGTCTCTCAGACATGGACAGTGTGATGGTGGTCAGGTGGTCAGGTGGTCAGGTGGTCACATGGTCACGTGGTCAGGTGGTCATGTGGTCAGGTGATCACATGGTCAGGTGGACAGGTGATCACGTGGTCAGGTGGTCACGTGGTCAGGTGGTCAGGTGGTCACATGGTCACGTGGTCAGGTGGTCATGTGGTCAGGTGATCACATGGTCAGGTGGTCAGGTGGTCAGGTGGTCACGTGGTCAGGTGGTCAGGTGGTCACGTGGTCAGGTGGTCAGGTGGTCAGGTGGTCACGTGGTCACGTGGTCAGGTGGTCAGGTGGTCACGTGGTCAGGTGGTCAGGTGGTCAGGTGGTCACGTGGTCACGTGGTCAGGTGGTCAGGTGGTCAGGTGGTCACGTGGTCAGGTGGTCAGGTGGTCAGGTGGTCACGTGGTCACGTGGTCAGGCGGTCAGGTGATCACGTGGTCAGGTGGTCAGTTACCTTTACAGGTGAAACACTTCAGGTGGAAGTGCTTGTTCTGCACACGCAGCACCTCGCCCTTACATGGCTGCCCACACTTGTAGCACTGGATCAGAGGTTTCTCTGCAGGGTGGTGTTGTTGGTGCGAGTCCGGAGCATGAGCCACTAAAGAGGAAACAGAGAGACCACAGAGTCAGGCTGATAGCGCCCCCGCTGGACGATGGACCACACTGCAGGGCTTTAAACTGTCAGAGACACAGATACTCTTCATCAGCGGACATTTC
>OY660874.1:34270197-34295197 GCA_962446985.1 Xyrichtys novacula
CTCATTGTCATGTTCAAGAAACCAGTCTGAGATGATTCCAGCTTTATGACATGGCGCATTATCCTGCTGAAAGTAGCCATCAGAAGTTGGGTACATTGTGGTCATAAAGGGATGGACATGGTCAGCAACAATACTCAGGTAGGCTGTGGCGTTGCAACGATGCTCAATTGGTACCAAGGGGCCCAAAGAGTGCCAAGAAAATATTCCCCACACCATGACACCACCACCACCAGCCTGAACCGTTGATACAAGGCAGGATGGATCCATGCTTTCATGTTGTTGACGCCAAATTCTGACCCTACCATCTGAATGTCGCAGCAGAAATCGAGACTCATCAGACCAGGCAACGTTTTTCCAATCTTCTATTGTCCAATTTCGATGAGCTTGTGCAAATTGTAGCCTCAGTTTCCTGTTCTTAGCTGAAAGGAGTGGCACCCGGCGTGGTCTTCTGCTGCTGTAGCCCATCTGCCTCAAAGTTCGACGTACTGTGCGTTCAGAGATGCTCCTCTGCCTACCTTGGTTGTAACGGGTGGTTATTTGAGTCACTGTTGCCTTTCTATCAGCTCGAACCAGTCTGGCCATTCTCCTCTGACCTCTGGCATCAACAAGGCATTTCCGCCCACAGAACTGCCGCTCACTGGATATTTTTTCTTTTTCGGACCATTCTCTGTAAACCCTAGAGATGGTTGTGCGTGAAAATCCCAGTAGATCAGCAGTTTCTCAAATACTCAGACCAGCCCTTCTGGCACCAACAACCATGCCACGTTCAAAGTCACTCAAATCACCTTTCTTCCCCATACTGATGCTCGGTTTGAACTGCAGGAGATTGTCTTGACCATGCCTACATGCCTAAATGCACTAAGTTGCCGCCATGTGACTGGCTGATTAGAAATTAAGTGTTAACGAGCAGTTGGACAGGTGTACCTAATAAAGTGGCCGGTGAGTGTATATACTACAGGCCAATGTGGCTATATGTGGTTAGTTACCATGGTGATAGTATGGGCTTCCTCCTGTTTGTTCTGTCTCCAAGCTCCTGGTCGACCTTTGACGCAGACTAAACGATGAGTCACTGTTTCAGTTTTCCCGTCTTCGTCTGTTTACTCATCAGAGCCCGCCGTGTGACCACAGAGGATCAAGGCGAAAACATGACAGAGAGAATCCACATCTACTTCGTCCAGGTGTGTCAGTCCCACTGTGAGAAGTTTCACTGCGACTTTAGTCGAACTATGAGATCGGTTCATTTTTTCACAACAGGTAACAAAGAAATCCAGATTACTCTTCAGATTAGGAGGTCATGATAATCCAGAATAAACAACCTGACATCTATTCAAATCCACTGAGAGGGTAAAAACACTAAAAACACCTAAAAACAATTAAAACACATAAAACATGTGATCTGTACGAGACACACAGTAAAGACACAGACGGAGGGAGGACAGACAACCCCCACACACAGACACACACAGACACACACAAGTGTCAGTCTTTTCTAGACCTCTGAGTGTGTCAGTAAACAAACCTGAGCACTGATGATGATGAAGGGGATGGTGATGATGATGATGATGATGATGATGAAGGTGGAAATGATGATGATGATGATGAAGGTGATGATGATGAAGGTGATGATGATGATGATGATGGTGGAAATGATGATGATGATGATGAAGGTGGAAATGATGATGATGAAGGTGATGATGATGATGATGATGATGGTGGAAATGATGATGATGATGATGAAGGTGGAAATGATGATGATGATGATGATGATGATGAAGGTGATGATAATGATGAAGGTGATGATGATGATGATGATGAAGGTGGAAATGATGATGATGATGAAGGTGATGATGATGATGATGATGATGATGATGAAGGTGGAAATGATGATGATGATGAAGGTGATGATGATGATGAAGGTGATGATAATGATGAAGGTGATGATAATGATGAAGGTGATGATGATGATGATGATGATGATGATAAAGGTGATGATGATGATGATGATGATGAAGATGATGATGATGATGATGATGAAGATGATGATGATGATGATGATGATGATGAAGGTAATGATCATGAAGGTGATGATGATAATGATGAAGGTGATGATGATGATGAAGGTAATGATGATGATAATGATGAAGGTGATGATGATGATGATGATGAAGATGATGATGATGATGATGAAGGTGATAATGAGGACGGAGTCAGACCTCAAAGATGATCCTCCTCTGCAGATCTCTGCAGCACTTTGCAAAACTACGGCAGGCAGGAAGGATCAAAACATCAGACTATGATGTAAAAAGTCTAGTTGCAAAGACTTGTGGGAGTTGTAGTGTGTTGTGGAGGTAAATTCTCAGATTGATCATTTACAGCAGAGTGAGGATTGAAATAATCATTGGTCTGTAAAATGTGCAGAAGAAGAAGAAGCGCTGTCTGTGCTTTGACTGTTGGCGCTGTGAAAATAGGACAGCCGCTCGCTCGCTCGCCCGCCCTTTCTCACGCAGACAAACGCTTACGCTGCACTCTCTTTCATATGATTCATCACTCTGAGCGTACAGTCGGCTCAGTGTTCGCTCAGCTGTGATGGCGTTCGGCCCACCTGGCCTGTGAGGGGCTGCAGGATGAGCTCTCTGAGGAAACACGAAGAAACCTGAAGTCAGGAAGTGCGAGCAGCTCTCTGTTTGGAGGAACGAAAAAACCAAACCTCAAAACCCTCCTGCCAAAAACAGACCCTGAGTAGGCGAGGCAAGGCGAGGCGAGGCGGCGGGCTGGGTCCCTGGAAACTTTCAGAGGGATTGTGGGAGTCGAACATGTGGTGGCCAGGGGTTTGGGCTGTTCTGCCAGTGCAGGGACCACATGACCTGTTTGTGTTGTGGTGGGTCGAGTCCTCATGAAACAAACCTCCACACGTCTCTGCAAACAGCATTTTTATTTTCAGAGCAGATTAAAAATATCTCAAACCCACACACCGAACACAAACTCCACTCCAGCTGGAAACAGGAGAAATACACCAATCAGCTTAAGTTAATGCACTAACAAGAGGCTCACGGATCAATTATTGACTTATTGATCTCTTTAATTCAGACCTGATCTCTTAAATACGGCGAGCACAGATACACAAACCTGAGTCAACACGAGTCAGGACGTCGACGCTAACGAGGCGGTTTGACGGTTTAAAAAGTCTGTTTTTATTTTACACTGAAACGCGTTTGACAAAAAATCTCTGCTCTTTTTTTTTTACCTTTATTTAACTTTTATTTAACTTTTATTTAACTTTTATTAAACTTTCTATTTAACTTGAATTTAACTTTTATTTAACTTTTATTTAACTTTTATTTAACTTTTATTAAACTTTCTATTTAACTTGAATTTAACTTTTATTTAACTTTTATTTAACTTTTATTTCATCGGATCATGATCTCATTTACAAGGACGACCTGGTCAAAGGATTAGAGGAGCAACAAAAGGAGCGATAAAACAACACGAGTAAAAATCTGGAACAATAAATAACAACCAACAAATACAGTTAGGGAACCAACAACAACAACAATGACAACGACAACAACAACGACAACAATGACAACGACAACAACAATGACAACAACAACAATGACAACAACAACAATGACAACAACCACAACAATGACAACGACAAAGACATCAATGACAACGACAACAATGACAACGACAACAACAACAATGACAACGACAACAATGACAACAACAACAACAATGACAACGACAACAATGACAACAACAACAACAATTACAACAACAACAATGACAACAACAACGACGATGACAACAACGACAATGACAACAACCACAACAATGACAACGACAAAGACATCAATGACAACGACAACAATGACAACGACAACAACAACAACAATGACAATGACAACAATGACAACAACAATGACAACAACAACAACAATGACAAAGACAACAATGACAACAACAACGACAATGACAACAACGACAACAATGACAACAACAACAACAACGATGACATATGAATTTATTAACAGCTGTGAGAGACAGCATCAGCGAACACGTCACCAGAATAAAGTTCTTGAGAGGATCTGAAGAAACCTCTGTACTAGAGGGACAAGAACCAGGACCAAGGAGACCCTGACCCGTGGAGCAGCTGAAATCTTCTATCAGGCCAGAATGGGACCAGAACCTGGTCTGCTGGGTTCACTGAGGTCTCCAGAACCTGGTCTGCTGGGTTCATACTGGGTTAAATTCACCTTCTCCAGAGGTTAGACCCTCAGATGTCCATGACTTCAGTTTTAACAGCAGGTCTCTGTTTCAGAAAACTGTCTTCATGTTTCTGCTGGCTGTGAGTCATACTGACAAACACTCGTCACCCTCACGACCACGACCACGACCACGACCATGCCGTGAACCGTGAGCCGTGAGTCGTAGATGCCAAACGGGACCTCCTGATTCGTCCCACTCGGCTGGGCGACCACCTCACCCACAGGGCGGGAAACAGCAGCCTTTCCCGCTGTTATGGGGACACTATGAATGAGGCCACAGCTGACAACAATGGAGGGTACCTTTCGATGGTCGCCATGGCAACGGCTGCAGACAGAGGGAGCGAGAAGGAGAGAGAGAGTGCGGGTCTGTGGCTCTGCGCAGTGTGTGTCTCTACACTGCTCCACTTTCTCCATATCTAACCCTCTAAACCTGAATAACCTGCACATACAGCACGCCTCTGACATCACAG
Organism: Xyrichtys novacula; assembly: GCA_962446985.1. NCBI lineage: Eukaryota > Metazoa > Chordata > Actinopteri > Labriformes > Labridae > Xyrichtys > Xyrichtys novacula. Next base: position 34,274,936 of record OY660874.1, read on the forward strand.
CACGCCTCTCGGCACGCCACATGATCCCAAACACATCAACACAAAGACTAATGCTGACAAATACAGCAGGATCCAGCAGGATCCAGCAGGATCCAGCAGGATCCAGGCCCAGCATCAGTGCTGAGATCAGGGCGTAGCAGAAAACCTTCAAGATGAACAACCACAGTCAGCAGTCCGACTCCTGCACCAAAAACACCCCCACACTCCAAGACGACACCTCAGAGAGTACAAAAATAAACCCACACACACAATACACACCCTAGAGAGTCTGAAAACACACACACACACACACACACACACACACACACACACACACACACACACACAAACACCTGAGAAGATCAGGTGATTAAAGCAGCCAGACGACCGAGAGAGAGAGAGAGAGAGAGACACAGCTGCAGAACCAGGCGGAGACACTGCAGACAGCATCAGCAACACAGCAAACACACACATTTATACTGCAAACACACACACACACACACACACACACACACACACACACACACACACACACACACACACACACACACACACACACACAGAGCTCAGTACCTTTTTCTTTGACCATGACCATCGGACTCCAGATTAATCTGCTCCAGAGATCGAACTGCGGAGACCGACACACAAGCTGCTGCTCCCTTTACAGAGGCAAGACTGAGAGAGTGAGGAGCTAAAAGGAGAGGAGACGCCACCGAGGGGGGGGGGCAGAGAGAGAGACGGAGACAGAGACACAGAGAGAGAGAGAGAGAGAGAGAGAGAGAGAGAGAGAGAGGGAGGGAGGCTCAGCTCTCCTCCTGAAAACAGCTTCAGCGTGGGGTTTGCCTCCTGATTGTCAGCTTTCCTCCCCTCCTCCTCTTTTGAAAACTCCTCCTCCCTCTCCCCCGCTCTCCTCCTCCCTCTCCCCCTCTCTCCTCCCTTCCTTCCCTGTCTCTCCTCCCCTTTGTGTCAGCCTCCTCCTCGTTGCAGTAACATGCAAGTTGCCGTCGCTGTTGTTGTTGCTCCTCTGTGAGACTAAAAGCAGAAACCCTTCAAACGGCTCAGACACACACACACACACACACACACACACACACACACACACACACACACACGAGATTATATCTGGGTGGCTAATTTCCATCCCCAGTCCCATTAGCAGGTCGGCGTCGACACATGGAACAGAAACGAACATCAGTTATAGAAATAAAACACATAGAGTGTATTAAAAGACGAGCAGTGTACAGAAACGTAGACGACCTTCAGTCCTGTTGGTTTTTTTTATCTCTGATATTTTATACTTTGGTACTTCCTCTTTATTCTTTTTCCCTGATTTTCAGAATAAAAGTAATTCAGTTTATTCAAAGATTCTTGTTTTAGCCTCCGTCTGAAACTCTTCTTCTGCTGTCTCATTAAAATTAAGAGGATAACGAAACCTCGATGGGTCCTGAACATATTTCCACCACTTTGACCTCTGGGAGTATTTTTAATGATTATTATTATTTTTTAGTTTTATGGAATAAAACTGATTCTATCACTTTAAAACAGAGATAAATTCAAATAATTAATAATAAATTAAAATAATTCAGTCTGAAAACCTTTAAAACTTCAAATAGAATAGATTATTCCTTTATTGATCCCCATAGGGGAAATTTTTTTGTCACAGCAGCATCACAGACAGAGAGTCCAAAAATGCAGTTACAAAAATAACAGATAAATTAATAAAGATAAATCTATAAGAGGTGAAATTTTAATGTCATTTTTCATTTTTTCAGTGCAGCTTAAAAAGCTCCAAAATAACCTGCTGCAAATGTCGATATAATAATCACACATAACTATATATAATCTATATTATCGTCGTAATTTTTATTGATATATAGTTATTAAATAAAACGGTCTATTCTTCGTCTTCCTCTCTGGATATGAAAGCATGTTTATCCTCCTTTCAGCAGACCACCAGGTCATAACTCAGAGGTCAAAGGTTAAAGTTACCCGGAGATCATGTGACCCCTCATACCTGTCGGCCTCTTTCCAGCAGGTAAACAGAATCATGGACCGGGTCCACCTCTCTGCGCCCCTGAGGCTGAGCGAGGAGACGGTGAAGCAGGTGGAGGCCGTCAGGTACCCGGGTACAGCGGTTAAAAGGACAGCCAAAGTAATTCCAGGCAACCCCATCCATCCCATCAGGCAGCAGCTACAAAGTCTCCCTCGCCAAAAAAACGACTCGCTCAAACTCATGAAAAGATGGTCAGAACAACAATAACAGCATGACTGCCGAGCACTCTGTCACTTTACATCGATCTTTCTGTCGTTACGTTCGGATTATCAAAGTCATGCAGTCTTCTTAATGAAAGTGTACTTGTTGTTATTTGTTTTTGTTTTTTTTTGCAAAGCATTTTTAAGTTGCCACATGGAGCTGACTCCACAGCGCCCCCTAGATAATCTCAAACTTCTTTGACTAATCCTAACTCCGACATCTCAGTCCACTGAGAAAAAAACAGAAACAAAGAAAAAGACTTTAACTGCGTCCTTCGTAGCAGATTGTGTTACTGTTTAGACTGACTGCTCTGCACCCTCTCACGCCCCCTGCAGGTCACTCTCTGTATGAGGCCTCTATGCAGAGGCCAGAAGGGGTGGGGGGCATTTCAGGTCCACGGTCCTTCGTACTGAGCTCTGCTGCATGAGCCCTTTATTAATAACTTTAGAGGATCTTCTGAAATCCAATTACAGGGATCAGAAGAGAGCAGGTTCCTGCAGAGAACACGGCAGATCCTGAATCAGAGGTTTACTGCAGACCGCCGCCGCCGCCGCCGCTGCTGCTGCTGCTGCTGCTGCATGAACGCTGCAGAATATTCACCATTAAAACTGCAGGAGGAGAATTAAAAAAACATTTCATCATGAAAGATTCATGAGAGTTTCCAACAAAAGAGGAAACAGAGAGTAATTCTCTGCTTTGTTCATACTTATGCATGAAACATGAAACTGAGTAAATACTGTCGAGTTTAAAGACGCTCAGCTTCACTTTGATTTTTATTATTTTTATTATTATTATTATTGTTTCTGCTTTTTCATCGTCCTGGTTTGTTTTTCCTGAACCCTGTCGGCTGTAAAGTGTTGATGAAAACGTGGTGGTTTTCAAATCATTAAAAGTCCATATTTAATGTTTAACGAGTGTCAGTTTGGCAGCAGGACTCTTCTCCTACAGAGCCTACAGCTGCTGTTGTTACAGAGGTCAAACTCTTTTTTTAATCTGTAATTTTACAGAGTTACAGAATCATTTCAGATCTTTCCCTCCGGCCTGAATGTCTGCTCTCCTCCGCAGTAGCACAGAGTGTCTGAACAGCAGAAAAACTGGGGTTCAGGTAAAGCAGACTCAGACTCAGACTCAGGATCGGGATTAGGATCAGGATCAGGAGAAGGTCAAACTGAAAATCTCCATCAGCAGCTCCTCCTCAGACCTGACTTATCCAGACCTCCATCCTCTGAGAGGAAGAAACAGCAGGAGCAGCTCCTCCTCCTCTGCTGCTACAGTCAGCTCATCAAACACTCAGGATACAGTCAACGCTGCTGCCTCGACTGCACCCCCTGCTGGATCCTTCTCATTCTGCAGGGGTTTAAAAAAGAGGTTTTTTCCTCTAATCTGGAAGCGAAAACGAGATTAAAAATAGAGAAAGAAGAAATTTCAACAGCCTGAGCTCCAACTGCCCTTTCCTCAAAAAGAGAGACAACTGTGAAGGGTCATGACAAACTCAGATTACTGCAGGATTAATGATAACCTCAGATTACTGCAGATTAATAACCTCAGATTACTGCAGGATTAATAAATTCAGATTACTGCAGGATTAATGATAACCTCAGATTACTGCAGAATTAACAACCTCAGATTACTGCAGGATCAATAAACTCATGATAACCTTAGATTACTGCAGGATTACTGCAGGATTAACAACCTCAGATTACTGCAGATTAATAACCTCAGTTTACTGCAGGATTAATAAGAACCTCAGATTACTGCAGGATTAATGATAACCTCAGATTACTGCAGGATTTATGATAACCTCAGATTACTGCAGATTAATAACCTCAGATTACTGCAGGTTTAACAATTTCAGATCACTGCAGGGTTAATGATAACCTCAGATAAATGCAGGATAAATAACCTCGGATTACTGCATATTAACAACCTTAGATTACTGCAGGATTAATAAATTCAGATTACTGCAGGATAAACAACCTCAGATTACTGCAGGATCAATAAACTCAGATTACTGCAGGATCAATAAACTCAGATTACTGCAGATTACTAACCTCAGATTACTGCAGGATTAATGATAACCTCAGATTACTGCAGGATTAATGATAACCTCAGATTACTGCAGGATTAACAATTTCAGATCTCTGCAGGACAAATAAATTCAGATTACTGCAGATTAATAACCTCAGATTACTGCAGGATTAATAAACCTCAGATTACTGCAGGATTAATGATAACCTCAGATTACTGCAGGATAAACAACCTCAGATTACTGCAGATTACTAACCTCAGATTACTGCAGGATTAATGATAACCTCAGATTACTGCAGGATTAATAACCTCAGATTACTGCAGATTTATAACCTCAGATTAATGCAGGATTAACAACTTCAGATTACTGCAGGACTAATAAATTCAGATTACTTCAGATTAATAACCTCAGATTACTGCAGGATTGATAACCTCAGATTACTGCAGGATTAATGATAACCTCAGATTACTGCAGGATTAACAACCTCAGATTACTGCAGGATTAATAAATTCAGATTACTGCAGATCAATAAACTCAGATTACTGCAGGATTAATTAACTCAGATTACTGCAGGATTAATAAAGTCAGATTACTGCAGGGTTAATGATATCTTCAGATTACTGCAGGATTAATAACCTCAGATTACTGCAGGATTAATAATAACCTCAGATTACTGCAGGATTAACAACCTCAGATTACTGCAGATTAATTACCTCAGATTACTACAGGATTAATAATTACCTCAGATTACTGCAGGATTAATGATAACCTCAGATTACTGCAGGATTCATAACCTCAGATTACTGCAGGATTAATAATAACCTCAGATTACTGCAGGATTAACAACCTCAGATTACTGCAGGATTAATAAATTCAGATTACTGCAGATCAATAAACTCAGATTACTGCAGGATTAATTAACTCAGATTACTGCAGGATTAATAAAGTCAGATTACTGCAGGGTTAATGATATCTTCAGATTACTGCAGGATTAATAACCTCAGATTACTGCAGGATTAATAATAACCTCAGATTACTGCAGGATTAACAACCTCAGATTACTGCAGATTAATTACCTCAGATTACTACAGGATTAATAATTACCTCAGATTACTGCAGGATTAATAATAACCTCCGATTACTGCAGGATTAATAACCTCAGATTACTGCAGGATTAATAACCTCAGATTACTGCAGGATTAATCAACTCAGATTACGGTTTGTATCCTTCGTTTTGTTTCCTACCCTCTGTTTCCTATCCTCTTTGTTTCCTATCTCATGTTTCCTCTCCTCTCTGACATGTTCCCTTCTACAGTTCTGGTTCTGACCTCAGAACATACCGGGTTCAGCTGGTTCTACAGGTTGAGAGTTTGAAGTTTCTCAGAGATTAAAAAACCTGAACGTTCTTCTAACGACACGCTGACCCAGGTTTGAACATCAGTAAAGATATTTTAACGACATTTTCATCCTGGTTCAACTTCCTCACAACCACCTGAACAAAACTCTCCGACAGAATAAACGAGGACAGGAAAATAACCGGAACAGCCAGACGCCCTCGGACTGACGGAGGATTCTAACGGATAAACAGTTTGATAAAAGCTGCTGCTGCTGTTGTCCTGAACGTCAGTCTGCTCAGTGAAGGTAAAGGTATGTCTCCTCACAGCTGAGGGGGGAGCAGGAGGAGGTCCTATTATTGTTCCTGCTAATAATCCAGAATAGACCTTCATCCATCATCCCGCCTCCCTGATAATCTGAGCGGGGGCTGCAGGACCGAGCAGCTCCTGAAAGCTAAAGCCTATTATCAGCACAGGAAGCTTTGTCTAGATTTGGCTCACCTGTGGATGATCCATGTCTCCACTGTCCATTAATAACCTGCTGACAAACTGATCAGCTCTATTAGCATTAGCATTAGCATGTGAGCATTTAATACAGAGTCACTGACTGACACTTTAAAACCAGAGGTCACATTTACCGTAAACAGCCGCTGTGTGAGTGGAAATACTCAACAGTATCCCAGGGATTAAAACACACACACACACACACACACACACACACACACACACACACACACAGGGATGATGGGTTCAGATTTTGTAAATCCTGCTGACGTGTCGTATGAGGATGAAACTCATGTTTTTTTTCCTTTTTTTTGTTTATATTTTTTTCACTTATTCTGTTTGTTTATACTTTTTGTTTTTTTCCCGCTTTGTTAGTATTTTTCTGTTTATTTTCTGTCTGTTGATATTTTCCAGATTTTTATTCTTTGTTTTTATTTTTCTGTTTGTTTGTATTTTTCTGTTTAATGTTTTTTAAGTGTGTTTATATTTTTCTATTTAATTTTCTCTTTTTTTACATTTTCCTGTTTTAAAACACGGTCAGAGCCGCTTGGACAGCAGTCATCTGTAAACACCGATTAGCATCCCTGTTACAAAAAAAACATGTGTCCACCGCAGGGCTGTGCCGAGTTTTCTCAACGAATTAAAAATATAAATTCACATATTTAAATTCACAGATTTCCCGACTCTCCTCCTTCTTTCCTGTCGTTTTCAGCAGCATCTCTCTTTCAGCTCTGGATAAAATCAGCACTTATACTCAAAAACAGAGAGCTCAGCTCTTTCTCAGCCGTCACCGCTGGTTTTATCTCAGCTGTCAGACATGAAACTTCTAAAATAAGTCCAGTCCCCTGTGACCTCTGTGACCTCTGACCCTGAACTGCGGTTGGTTCTCCGTGGACCATCAGTCAAACCAAACTGCAGAGGAAGAAGAAGAAGATGATCTGTTTGTGGGCCTGATGATTCCTCTGCTCGGTCTGATCCTGGCAGCCGCTCAGGACATTCATACAGTCAGAAAATCTCCATTTGTCCTCATGCCCACCATGTAATCCTGCTGTAAGCCATCATGTCAGTCCATGTAGAGCTGCTCTGCTAAACGCAGCAGGTCTGTTCTGACATACGGGTTATTTCAGGTTATATAACCAGAACCAGGATGGAGATTCATGTCAGACTTTCTCTATGAGGTTTTCCTGTTTGAGAAACTCTCTCATTCTCGCACAGGTCAGAGGTCAAAGGTGAAATCACAACCCAACATACAGGAAACGTGTTTATAACAACAAATCAAAAACTCTGAGAGGCTGTGAGCCGACAGATCTGAGATCTGAACCAACGTCTTTAATGAGTCGATTTATGTTTAGTCTGAAAAACCAGAGTTCAAAGTTTTCACCTTTGAATGTGTTCTGAGCTCTGATTGGCTGTTGGGTTTGTAACTGAGTCTGTTCATAAAACATAAAACGATCTTTGGGACTCTTCGTCTCTGATATGAACGTTTAAACATCCTCAGACTCTGTCCTTACCACCGTGTCTCTTTTTCTGTTTCTGTTCACACTGCAGTAAAAGTTCATTTAGGAAAATTAAGTTCAACCTCTTTGTTTAAAAACAACTGGGCAGGTTTTCATGAAAAACACCAGAACTGTACGTCCTCTATGAAACTGGTTTCAAATTTATTCAATAGGGTGAAATTTACAGGAAAAGGGTTCATCAAAAACATCTATAACACAAATACATCTATAACAGACTACATCTATAACACAGATGTCTCTCCAGCTGAAGTTCAGTCAGGTCGATTTTCACTCACAGCTGCTTTAGTCTCTGTTTCTCATCATTCAGGGCAGTCATTGGTCAATTAGACAGTCACTAGCTTTTTCTTTATCCAATAGCACGGTAGCACACCCTCACCATCAGCCAATCATTGTTCTGCTCTCATGTGAAAACCATCATAACCAGCAGCAGCTTCTTTTCCTGCCGTCTCACTCATCGGTCGTCCCACCGTCTTAAAAAATCTCCCCATAGAGTCGAAGATTTTCTGTCAATCTAATAATTTTCATCATAAATATTTTATTTATTCTTTGACTGTCTCTCCTAATTGAAATAACTCTATAACACAAATATCTCTATATTACAAACATGTCTATAACACAAGAAAATACACAAAACAAATGCGTATGTGTTTTTTTCTTTCATGCAGATTTTTCCTCCTTCCTGTTTTTGTGATCATAGACGTCTGAGTCCGTTTTTACTGAACCGACACCAGAACACATCGATAAGAGTAACATGTTCATTCAAAATCAGATAATTATAAATCCTGTTATAATGATTCAAATATCGTGATAAAGACCAACATGATATCAGCGTGCTGTACATCTACTCCGTTAAAAAGCTGAAATCAGTCGACCATCAACAGGAGAAAAAAAGTAAAATAAGAGAAAAGACGTTTTTATGAAGGATTCTATAAAAACAAGTTATTGAATAATTTCATCTGTCCCACCCGCGGTCCTGACACACCTGATGTGAACCTGTCAAATAAACCGACAGAAATATAGATGTAGATGTAGATGTACAATAGTAGAATTGTCCTTCCTGTCCTACCTGAGGCCACGTCGTTGAGCCGCTCGCTCAGGTAGTAGTCGTTGGGGTTCAGGTAGGGCAGCTGTTCCATGTACTGTTTGGGAATGAGGTACAGGACCTCAGCCACGTGTCCGTCCTCGATGATGGACATCCTCTTCACCGAGCTCTTCCTCTTCACGCGGACGTGGTCCACGCTGTGACTGCGGCTGGAGCTGCAGAGCTTCCCAAGGCTGTTGAGGTTGGGCAGGGTGGGCATGGCGCCCTGCTCCCCTTCCACAGACCCACACAGGAGGGTGAAGCACTGTAAATAGATGTTGGCCAGGGTCGGGATCAGACCGGTTCTGAGGACCCGTCAGCTCCAGGCGATGAAGGCGAAGGGTTTTTGCTGAGGCATTTACAGCGGCGTTCAGAGGAAGAGGAGCTGATCATGAAGTCATCCTCAGACCCAGTGAGGTCTAACCCCCCCCTCAGGTAAAACCTTCTCCTAAGAGTCTCTCCACCTGTCCCCCGTCTCCTCAGAACCTCTCCAGAGGTCACGATGCTGCACCGAGATCCAGCTGGAGGAGATGGCGCCAAACAGCAGGAAGCAGGTATGACGGAGCGTTCTGCTGCAGGTGGAGCTGAGGGGGAAAGAAGCTTAATCAGCAGCGTCTTCAGTCCCAGCACAGAGTCTTAAGGAGCTTAGAGCTGACGTGGCCTCAGATTATCTTCAGGGTGGGGTTAGAGGCTCCACACGAGGGGACCGGGGGGGGGGGGGGGGATATAAACACGGTAGGAATCAGGAATGATTTATTCTCACCTGTCCAAAAAAATGACCTGTTTAAACAAAGTAACTGATTCAGACCAGAATCAGACTCTTTGTCTCTCACCTGTCTGAATAATCAGAGTAATTATGGGGGGGGGTCTAAAACTGGACCACCTGACTCTTTTCTTCAGTCTGAAGTTTCCTGAACTTTACTGCTTACTCGATTTTTGTCTTGCTGCTGTTTTTTTTAATCTTTTTTTTTTCTTTTTTGCAGAATTCTTCCTTTGTTGGCTTTTATCATTATTATTATTATTATTATTATTATTATTATTATTATTATTTTATTATTATTAATATTTTTATTATTATTATTTTTTATTATTATTATTATTGTTAGTATTATTAATATTTTTATTATTATTGTTTTTATTATTATATTTATAATTATTATTATAATAAATATTTTTATTATTGTTATCATTATTTTAATTATTATTATTATTATTATTATTATTAATATTTTTATAATTGTTGTTGTTATTATTATTATTATTAATATTTTTATTATTGTTGTTATTATTATTATTCTATTATTATTATCATAAATATTTTTATTATTATTGTTATTAATATGATTATTATCACTATTATTATTATTATTATTATAAATATTTTTATTATTGTTGTTATTATTATTATTTAATTATTATTATTATACATATTTTTATTATTATTGTTATTAATATAATAATAATAATTATTATTGTTATTATAAATATTTTTATTATTGTTGTTATTATATTAATAATAATATAAACATTTTTATTATAATTATTATTATTATTTTATTGTTGGTATCATCATCATTACTATTATTACTATTATTATTATAAATATTTTTATTATTGTTGTAATTATTATTAATAACAATATAAATATTTTTATTAGAATTATTATTATTATTATTATTATTATTACCAATATTTTGTTGCCTTGAATTTTTTGAAAGTAGAGTTTTGACCATTTCTAAAATTTGTAACTTATTTGTAAGTACCTTTTTAAAATATTTTTGCACCTCAGAAGGCCGGCTGTCAATCAAAACCACGATCACAGCATGTTTCCGACTGCGCCTGTTTTCCCCACGACACTGTGATTGTTTGAGAGAAAACATTAAAGTGTTTTTTAACCCTACGGTCTGAACTGTCCATGTTCGATTTGGAAATTAAGTTTCTGAAAAAAACAAAATTAATTTGATGTTTCATGTTCTTCATACTTTTCTGAAAATGGACCAAAACTGAGCTCTCAAAAGGTCAGGTGGACCTCCATAAATCAGCTGATCAGTTCAGCGTTCTCTCTAAACCTTCAGCTGACCGTCCTTCGCTGGTTCCTCCCAACAGAACCAGACCAACATGAACCAAATATCATTTATGAATGCGAGTAACTACAGCAAAGTGGTCCTGACTGAACATCGCAGTGTGCAGCTCTAATGTGTGTGTGTGTGTGTGTGTGTGTGTGTGTGTGTGTGTGTGTGTGTGTGTGTGTGTGTGTGTGGACTGTGCAGCGTCACACAAACACTGGGGGGCAGATCGCTCTGGGCATCTGCCAGTCCTTCACAAGGTCACCAACCAGTAAGGTCATCCAACCCAGTGAAGCACAAACAGCAGGAGGCTTCAGCTCCAACATCAGAGACGTTCAGATTCATCAGCTGGACCTTCATCCAAATCATGTCTCTGAGTTTTTAATCCTCTGGATGATTTTTTTTTTTTGATCCTCAGAGTTTTTCTACAACACAAATCCATGAAACAAACATCTTCAGCTGCTTGTCCTCAAAGTCACACAGGAGATGATCTTTCTTCGAAACAGAGTTCAGACTTTAAAACCATAAACCTCCGCAGAGAGCGACTCCACTTTGACTCGTATTAGAAACATTCGCTGATATGTAATATCCATCAAACAGATACAGCGAATCACAGCTCTCTGCTAAATGAAAAAGGTCACTGAGGCGCAGTGAAGAGCGCAGCGCACAATGACGACGCACAAAATCTCCTCTGAGTGGAAACGCTTCAAATTTAATGACTTTGTCTGCCGACACGCGATTGGCCGGAGCTGCTGGCTGTGAAAAACTACGACTGACATCTACCGACGACCCAACTTACATTTGGAGAGCACCTCCATTCATCCATCCATCCATCCATTCATCCATTCATCCATCCATCCATTCATCCATCCACTCACTCACTCACTCATTTATTCATCCGGACAGTTGAGGTGCAGCAGTGAGGTTACTGCTCTACATTCAGACTCACAGGACGAGTTTTTTACTGCAGTGAAGCTCCGTCCTCCACTTTCATCCACTCTGTACTCACTGTGACACATCCACCCACAGACACACACATCCACACACAGACACACACAGACACACACAGACACACACAGACACACACAGACACACTCAGCAAACAGGAGACTGATCTCTGCGTCAAAAACACGACGTCCAGAAGAAACACAAACAACCCCCTCCCCTCCATCTCCTCCGCCTTCATCTTACCGTCCAGCCCGAAGCAGGAGCTCAGTTTTTGGGCGTAGTTGCAGAGCCCGTCGTAGCTCGGCTCTCTCCACGCCGTGTTCCTCTCCTCCATCTCTACACACTCACACACACACAGCGGCCCGTCCGTCCGTCCGGTCGAGCTTTACTCCTTCCTACTCATCAATTATTCAGGCTTTGGCCGGGACACATGCATGCGCGCGCACACCAGCCTCACACACACACACACAGTGACACACAGAGACACACAGAGACAGAGACACACACACACACACACACACACAGTGACACACAGAGACACACACACACACACACACACACACACACACAGAGACACACAGAGACACACACACACACACACACAGTGACACACACAGACACACACACACACAGTGACACACAGAGACACACACACACACAGTCAGCGGCAGGGAAAGTGCTGATGCAGCGCTCTCTGCTCTGATGGCAGATCAGCTGATAAAGCTTCACCCTCCATAAACCACAGAACCATCAGAACCACCAGAACTATAAGAACCATCAGAACTATAAGAACCATCAGAACCAACAGAACTATCGGAACCACAGAACCATCAGAACCACAGAACCATCAGAACCACCAGAACCCCAGAACCAACAGAACTATCGGAACCACAGAACCATCAGAACTATCAGAACCATCAGAACCACCAGATCCACAGAACCATCAGAACTATCAGAACCACAGAACTATCAGAACCATCAGAACCACAGAACCATCAGAACCATCAGAACCACAGAACCATCAGAACCATCAGAACTATCAGAACCCCAGAACCCCAGAACCATCAGAACCAACAGAACCATCAGAACCACAGAACCATCAGAACCATCAGAACTATCAGAACCCCAGAACCCCAGAACCATCAGAACCATCAGAACCATCAGAACTATCAGAACCCCAGAACCACAGAACCATCAGAACCACAGAACCATCAGAACCATCAGAACCATCAGAACCATCAGAACCACAGAACCACAGAACCACAGAACCATCAGAACCATCAGAACCATCAGAGACAGTCCTGATCAGACATCGTCTTCATTTCACCATGACAGTCAGATCCAAATCAAACACTGTGAAATCCTCCTCAGACGACCAGTTTGTAAGACCAGAACCAGAACCTCAGACTGGGTCCCCCTCTCTCAGTCTGTGACGGTTCTGCTGTCCTGGACTGGATCACAAAGCTCTTTATCCGATCATCAGGAAACTTTACGAGTTAAAAAATTGATCATATTTACGTCACGAAGACTTGACTTCATCAAGAACCAGAACCAGAGAGGAACAGCTCCGATCAGTTATTGATCGGTCCAAATCATCATTGATTTCACTGCTTTCCATACAGCAGCACATATGGATGGAGCTCTATGTGAACTTCATGATCAGTGTTTCCACTCGGACTTATTGATCCTCTCCCTCTGCTGCTCCCAGCTCTCGTCGGTATTGATCGATTGGTTCAGTAATTACGGTGATGATGCGTTCACAGACCCTCGGACATTCCAGGTTTCCACGGTGACGTCGCTCAAACAAACGAAGGTTCATTAAAAACATCAGATTAACATCAGAGATATTCATGTTCTTTAAGAAACATCTAGATTCAAGTCCAGATCTACGTTCTCCAACTCTCTGTGACCCGGTTCTGTAGACCTGAGTGGACCCAGCTGTCCAGGTTCTGGAGGGTTACTGCTGCTCAACAGTTCTGGTCTTCTTTGTCCTTTTCGGGGGTCATTATGAGTCTCCAAATGTGTTTCTGGTCCAGAACCATCAGGGATTCTGGTTTTGAGCTGAGAACCTGTCGGCTGTTCCCTCGAGTCTTCAGAGATTTTAAAATCTATGAAATCCAAAAAAAATCAACAAATGTGAGAAAAAAATCTGTGATTTATATGTTTTTATTATTTCATATTTAGGTCATTTCTCATCATGTGTCTTTTTACATTTTTATATATTTTTATATATCTTTATATTTTACATTTTTATATATTTGTATATTTTTACATTTTCATATATTTGTATATTTTTATATATTTTTATATTTGTATATATTTGTATAATTTATATATTTTTTTGTTCTCTAAAACAATAATTTGGGATCAATAAAATTTTTTCTGATTCTCATTTTGATCGTCTCGTACTTCCTGTCGGATTCTATCTGCTCTCCTCGTTCTTCAGTGACGATCTGAGTTTCACAGTTGATGGTTTTTAAAGTGATTCTGAGTCCATGTGAGATTTCCACTCCAGAGTCCAGTCTGTTTTTAACGCCCTGAGGATCAGGACCATCCAGTCCTGGTTCTGGTTCTGGTCCATTTGGTACAGAGATTTCTCCAGATCCTCAGTAGTCGATTAAAAATCCACTCGGACTTAAACTGCCATCGAACCCGCGAACCGAACCGGTTCCTAAGTCGGTCACGTGGTACGGCCGGCTTCGAACGTCATCACATACGTCATCAACACGAGCTTCCACACGCGAAATTTTTCGGGATTAGCCGACACCAGAGCAGTGGATTAAACACGCTCCGAAGCGTCGGACACGTCACTGTTCTGAACGTGAACCAACGTCACTGAAACAACGAGACGCGGCTGCGCTCGATCTACGCTAGTTTAGCTAACCGGACAGTTTCAGAGTAAAAATACAGTTTAGTGGATAAAATTAACCCCGACATAAAAACTCACACACAATTCTTACAAAGAGAACAAATTTACTCACCAGATCCGGAATAACAGCAGGAGTTCGCAGACCGCAGGAGAGTGTTTACCTCTGATGCGCAGGTAAAGTTTTCCTCACGTGACTTCCGGGACGTTTACGAGCAGTCGGAAAAAAGGAGAGGTGACCAGATGCAGCGCAAGATGGCGGACCCAAAGATAGAAAACCACATTTACAAAACACAATAAGTTCCTCCGATTGGCGGACCCAAAACAATTACTTCCGGTGGAAAGGCTTTCTCGTTGGCGGACTTCCGGCGCCGAAATACTTCAGGTAGTCGGATTTAGTCGCCGGATCCTTTTTTTTTTGCTCCGTTCATTCCATAAGAATCGAATTAAATTTATTATTGAGCTAAAAATCAAAATAAAACGTTTATGTATTAATTATGACTACTGTTTTGTTCTGATTTAATTCTGAAGTTTACAGTAATATGTATATATAGCCTGATGTCCTCATATTCTGATAATTTGTCAGAATAGGTAAATGTATATAGAAGTTATCATCTTACTCAAATTCTTTTGTAAGAGTTTGCTACAAGTATGGACTGTTTTAACCTCTCGTTACACATCATATAACAGTGTTTTCTAACTTTTCTCTCCAATAGCTTTATTACACAGCACATCAATGTTTCTTAACTTCTCTGTGACCTCGTTTAATGTCAACAATGTTGCCCTGACCCTCACATATTTTCTGTTGTTCATAATTATGTTTTATGAGAGTGCTTATGTTGCTGCACAAATTTACTCCCCCCATCCTTTAGTAACATTGTGTAACCAGGGACATCATTTATGAAATGGTGTGCTTCCTGGTGAACCTCTTCAGGATTGCTTGACTGTGCAAAATCCAAGTATACAATAGTTGTAGAGACACAAGTCACATGATCTCTTTAAGGTTCAGAAGAGCCATATAGCAAAAACAATTGAATAGCGATATCATTACAGACTGTGTAAAGAAATGGGAAATTGTCATACAACTGCTTTGAAGATTTCTTTAATTTTTTCCAAACAAAATTGTGAACAGTAAAAAAATATATATTTATACAAAATTCAGCACTGCCGTCGGTGTGGTGGGGGGCTTAAAACACGTTGCCACAGGCCATCATCAGCTCTGCTCTGAACCGGTTGATGCCATGCTCCTTCAGTGCTTTGATCAAAAGCTGAAAAACAGTCAAATAATGTGAACAATTGAAGTTATGCAGTATGGGTTAATTGTTGTTCTTGAGCTTTCCAAATGAATAAGAACAACCTCTTAACAATATCATCATTTTTCAAAGCAAGCTATATAGTTTGATCTACTCACCTCTGGGAGCATGACGTCAAAAACGAAATCAAGCAGATGAATCTCGCCTCTCTTTATTTTTTTAGAAATGTTTGTTGCCACCTCAATGAACCGCAGGAGCTCGAACATCTATTGAAGAAAAACACAGAAAGTAAACACCTTTCAAATGTAACACCCCTGAGAGTAAAAATACTCATGATGGATGGCATTTTTACTTACGCGCTGCTCACTCCAACTTAGTGTCCTTATCTTAAGATGCTGCTTTAGTCGGAGTGAGGTGGCGGGATTCCTCCAAAGGAACATTCTGTTGGAGCGGATCTTTCCAGACAGTAGATCATCGTGTAATGTCTGAAACCAAAGAGCAAGAGACAAAAATGTAATCATCTGAAAAAGAAACGGTGGCTTTAACAACTGATAGTGCATTCAAAAGCAACCTTGATCTGTGTCTTAGAAAAGACAGCATGAATTCCTCAACTGTCAACAGCATCCTTGATCCTGCAGAGAAATAAGAAAAGAGCAAGCCCTCATTTTTTCATCCTTTGAGCCTCGTATTTTTGACTGATACTATGTTTCCTTGATAAATTATGTTATACCGAGGATGCTCAATGGAGTCCTCGCACCCGCAGTCAAACGGCTCCATTTCAATCCCAGCACAATCCTGATGCAGCCAGCCCCTGCACGTCTTGCACTGGACCCATTTTATGACGTTTACCTCAGGGTAAAGCAATCTGATCAAATGAGAGACAAACATAATATCAAACAAACACGCTGTCCAATTGATTATACCTCTGCAGCACATTTGAATGTATAAATAATTTTCCTGCATGATTCGTGCATTTAAACTATATGTAAAAGTGGTCACTTCATGGAAAATCACTGAATAGGCCCCGATAATTGCATTTATTAAATTGAGTCTGCAACACACCCCTCTCCTGTGTTGTTCGATGTCTGGTAGACACAGAATTGCATTGAATCTGCCATGCACATTCTTTGGACATCCGATACCGTCTGCGTCATGGTTTCCTTGACAAGGCAATTTGAAAAGTAACATCAATTACCAAATACATCGAGACAATGTTGATCCATACAACTGTGTGCATTTTGAAGGACTCCCACTGAGATAATACTGTTTTTACAAGGCAATTTTCTAACCTCTATGTCCTGCTGCTCTGCCTTCCTCTTTAGACTGAAGACCGGAGTATGCTTTCCAGCAATGAGCTCTTGACATTCTTTGGTCCAGTGGGCGAAGATTTTCCCACAACTGTAATGACAATATGTCTTTAAGTACAATATATTGATTGTCTTCCAGTTAATTAGGACATCTAGTTTACTTAAACTGTCTACCTGTTCAAAGAATTGTTCTCCAGGAGCAACAGGCACCACCATCGCCGCCAAACAGGCATGTCATGCTGAAATTGTTGTTTGTATTTCATTTTAGTGCACAATACAAAATACAATCTTGAGGATGATACTGCGTGTTGAAAAGTACTTACAACTGAGTAGTCAAACTGTGACTCCATAACGATGTACATGGCAGACTTTAAAAAAAAATTATGAGACAACATGTGAGATAACTTTAAAAAAGTCCATGTTGGAAAGTTATTCTAGATACAATATTTGTGCATTACAGCTCGTTATGACCTACCATCAACATGAATATGCCACAGTCTGAGCCGAAGTCCTGGCTGGGGAAGCCCTGATTTAACAAAAGCAAACGTTAATCATCTTGTCACATACACTTTGTAGGAGCCAGATTGGGGTTTTGCAGTTTATTGTTATGTATTTTTTGTGCCCGCAGATGGTGCTATTGTGCCCGTCTATTTAATGGGTGGGTTGATTAGGAGAGGTGCGCACATAAAATGATGAATGAGTAAATAAATCAAAACAACAGAAAATGTGTGTGACATGTGACATTATTCCACCTGCGGGCACGCATCAACTCAAGCAAAAAGGTGTTCGCCACAAGTAACAGCATTGGAAAGCTGTTATACACTTTTCAACTGTAATATAGAGCATGCACAAATACCTCCAAATCTCTGCCCGTTTTCTCAGTCCATTGCCCAGGACATATCTTCTGCGCAATGTTCCTGTTAATTTGAGAGCGTCACTTAGATTTCCCATGATGGAAACAATGGAATGCAGGGTTAGGGTTAGTTTGAGTGGTCGGATGTGAGATTGAATGAATGCGGACGGCTTGCTTCTTTTCAAACTTCCTGAGAGTTCTTCTTCTTCTGTAAATTTTGCCGTCAGAAAGTGTAGGTACATACCGCCACCTACTGTTCTGGCATCGCAAAGCAGAAGTTCAAAGTTCATGTTTTGGGTCCGCCAATCGGAGGTAATGCGGAAACTTATTGCGTTTTGTAAATGTGGTTTTTTATCTTTGGGTCCGCCATCTTGGCGCTGCATCTGGGTACTCTTGGAAAAAAGAGTTGTAAGTTCGGTACAAATGAACGTTTAGGGTTGAACACAATTAAAAAGCTTTTATACAAGGCTTTTTTCATTCTTAAGAATTTCCATGAACAGTCAACAAAATGTGGGTTTTTTTTTTAAACTGAAATCCACCAAATTCTGCAAATTCCCACAAAAATACCAACATTAAAAACCCGAAAACATGAAGATTTATGTCTGAAAACAAACATCAGGTGATTTAAGAAAAAGCAGTAAACTTATTCATACATACATTTGTTCCTATAAAGATACATATATATATATATATAACTGATTTGTATATGAATGAATGTATGTATGAATTATAGCATGAATGTCTGAATTTTAATGATGTTACAAAAACTAAAAAGCAACATAATAACAATAATAATAATAATAATTTTAAAACAGACATGCAGATTTAGTCATTATACAGATAACTGAAAAGAAAATGAACTTCAACAAATGATACTTGGGTTGTCAATTACAACCTGTAGTTGTACATTTAATGTGTTATTTGTTGTATAACTATAACCCTGAATTTGAAGTAGTAGAAACACATCCAGTTATTCAAAGAAACAAACATAGTTGAAGGCTGTTTTACACCCTAATATCAAATCAAATGCGTTTATTTAAAATTCACGTCAACTTTTGAGGTTGAAATCTAATGAAACTGTTTTTATTTTGAAAACAAAAACCTAAACCATAATTTAATGTTTAAAACAATAAGTCATTAAAAAGTGTGAAACCAAACAAAGTAAATATCTCCTGTGGGTATCACACAGTAATTTATATTGGGCATGTTTCACTGAAACGACGTCCATCATTCTGACAAATACTACAACGATAGACCGAAGAGTCTGACTGACAGCGTTTCTAAACTTCATCTAATCCTTTTCAGGATCCTTAATCCAGATTATCACTGAACCCAGAGGTGAAAAAGGGGCGACTACAGGTCCATCAGGTACCAGCTAAGACGGCAGGTCATTTTTTTAGTTCCTGGATGTGCAGCGCTGTGTTTTCACTGACTGCCTAAAACACACAAAGTTATTCTCACCATACTGTGTTTTCTTTAAATGGAAAAAAGTCACCTTATCATTGACCATCAACAGTGAAGACGGCTCATCCAGGAACACCTGAAGAAGCTCCACATGTGCAGACAGGTGTGGTCATTCTGGATATCAGGGGAAATAAGACGAATCAGCAAAAATGAAGAGATTTTGTATTAAAGAAGGTTATTGTGAGTGTTGGTGTAAAGTAAATATACGTGGAAAACTCTAATTGCTGAAATTTAAGTGGTGAAAGACAAAAGTTCAGTAAAAACTTGTTTTTTAATGAGTGACAAGCTTCGCTGAATAACTTTGTTTTTTCCTCTTTATTTCACTTCAACAAAGTGAAACGAAAGTTTCTCTGAGTTTCTCTGTGCACATTTTTTTAATGCCCTCATATTCTCAAACTTATGGTAAATCTATTTACTCTTCCATGCTGCTCAGTATATATTATATAAAATAGACTGTATATATTATATAAAGTATATATATACAGTAGCTCAGGAGTTAGAGCGGTCGTCCAATAACTGGAAGGTTGGCGGTTCAATTCCCCCCTAATCCAAGTCTGTCCGTTGTGTCCTTGGGCAAGACACTTAACCCACCTTGCTCCCAGTGTGTGTCCTCCACTGGTGTATGATTGTGAGTGTTGTGTGGTGGTGGTCGGAGAGGCCGTAGGCGCAGAATGGCAGCCACGTTTCCACCACCACCAAAGTGTGACTGTGTGAGCGAATGAATGATGTATCCAATGTAAAGCGCTTTGAGGGTCTCTGATAAAGTGCTATATGAAATCTGATGCATTATTATTATTATTATTACAG
>OY660874.1:34302697-34322697 GCA_962446985.1 Xyrichtys novacula
GATCTCATGTTCATGCAGAGATCTTGGTTAATGTGAGGGAGGCTGATTCAAAGGTTTCCACAAACTAAAATGAAGCTTTAATTCGGGGTTCGGTACTGAATCTAACCCCTTACATCCTCCAACCCACCTGGTCCAGGATGCGACCCATCCTGTCGAACAGGACCTTCAGGAAATGTCCCTCAAAGAACGGGATGTCCAGGTTACACTTCTCAAACGGTTTTGGGTTCCCCCTCCAGTCCCAGCGCTGACAGACGCTGCAGAAGTCCCTGAACTGAAGAGTGTCGACAGTGAGAGACGAACCTCTGAATCAGACTCTAAAGATGGAGCGTCGTAGTCTGTACCTGTCTGTGTGCGTCTCTGAGGTAGGTGTCGTATCCTGTCCCCTCGACCTGATACGAAGACTTGGCCTCATCAGGAACCAGACACAGGAAACTACAGACAGAGAATTTAATCAATCAATCAATCAATCAATCAGTTTTTATTTGTACTTTTTATACAAAAACAATGTTGCAAAAAGTTCTTTACACGGCAGAGGAACAAAAGAAACTAAGAAAACTCTGATCTACCCCAACGCCGCCATCTAAACAGGAACGAGTTTTAAAATACATGAACTTCAAAAGGTTCAATTTCATAGAAACAGGAATTTTACTGTTTAAATATTTCACAGGAGCAGCTGTTCATCCCTTCAAACTTCAAATATTCAGATTTAGGAGGAAGTTACACTCCTCTAATGTTTCGGCTGTAAAGTTATTATAACGTGTTTGAGGACCAGGGAGTCCATCTGTCTGTAAAGTTAACGTGTTTACGTGGAATAAATCACTTTCATTATGTTCACACTGTGAAGGTCTCTGAGGAAGATGAGAGCAGAGTGAACTTTGTCCTCATCCTTCTGTTTCACTTTTTTATGTGTTAGAATCGATGAGCTGAAGAGACGTCTCTGTGGAAACCTCTCCTGTTTACCTGGAGTCTCACAGGTATGCTCCGCCCACTCAGTGCGAACAGACCGCTCACCTGTTGACGATCTTGTGGACTTCTGTCTTCCCGTCGGGCTTTGAGTGATCAGGACTCTGAGGAGGAGACGAGCTCAGCCAATCGGAGGACAGCCTGCTGTCTGGAGAGACATCATCACCGAACAGAGGATCCTCCTCCAGGTCTCTGAGGGACAAACACAAATATGATCAAACATGTAGATTTATTGATCAGGGGATCGAAGGTGTTAACTCTGCTCCTGTTTTCACAGTCTGTCAGTGAATCTGGATGAAAAATCAACATTTTAAAAGGTTTTTCAGTTTTTCTGACTCACACAGATTCAGAAAGAAAACATCTGCTCAGAAATACTCAAACAGCATCATTATCCTGACGTCCAGCTTTCCTGGAAACTCAACCGCTGCTAAAAATGATGGAGTCAAACCGTCAGGGAGGAGCAGCGCCGCATTCAGACACTCCTTTTCATTCAGACTTAAGGTCCTTACACAGAGAAGCGAAAAAGCGAGACGTAAATGCGAAAATATTCACCGGTCCAAAAATCGCTTTCGCCTATACACACCGGGTGCCAAGCGAATATGCGTATAAATTTTGCAAAGCGAAGTTCTACCCCCCAAAATCCCGCCAGTATTTCAGAATGTCCCGCGGGCGATTTAACGACCTCCTCCAGCAGCTGACCCCACGGCTGGAGAAGCAGACAACTAACTACAGAGAGCTGATTGGTCCAGAGGAGCGGCGAGCCACACGTCTGAGGTCAGATTACGATAATCGACACTTTTCTACATGAATGAGACAAAGTCCCGTTTTCTTGGAAGCTCCGGGCCCCCAGCCCCGTTATAATAAGCACATAATAGTTCATCTATAGCTCACTCGTCTCCAAGAGGAGCTGATGGGTTTGCCATAGCGTGCTTGATAAATGAAGATCATCAACAACATGACTTTTGATTGGCCAGAGGTCTATTAGGTCCAGATATTCGCCTGCAAATCTCCGAAAAATTCGACACAAGAGCAAAAAAATAAAAGACGCTTTTCGCCCCGCGGAAAAATCGCCGCCGGTGTGGAAGCTTGTATTGACTTTATGCTGTTTTTAAAAATGGCGAATAATTCGCGGCTGGTGTGTAAGGACCTTTAGTCAATGAAACTCTGAGGTTTAACTTGTTCAAACGTTTCAGCTTCTGAAGCTGAGGAGGATGAGAAGTTCGATTTCAACATGATGATTCAAACTTTATTAGTTACAGAGTTTGTTTCGCTGCGATCGTGACCAACAAACAACAAATTCATCCTCCAACAAACGACTCGACTGACGGCAAACGAGCGGGACTTTCTGACACAGTGACTCGGCACTGAACTGGTTTAGGACTTTAAAAGAACCGAGACTTTTGAAGATCAACTTTAGAAAAAAGACATGTGGAGGTCCCCAAGGCACCATCCTGGGGCCCCTTTAGTTTAACACATCAGCTCAGATAAAGACAAACACTACACAGGTGAGACACAGTTACATATGACCGTGTCTCCAGGTGACCGTGTCTCCAGGTGACCGTGTCTCCAGGTGACCGTGTCTCCAGGTGACCGCGGTCTCATACTTTCCTCCTGAGGACGTTGTTTCTGGAGTCAAAGAGGAACGAGTCGGCCGGCAGCTTCAGACTGAAGTCGTCAACAACTAACCGAAGCTGAAATCCGTCGGAGTTTAGGCCCAAAATAAATGAGTGATCTAGTTCTTCATAAACCATCTGGACTGCTCAGGTCATGGACCAGATCAGCCTTCTGTCCTTAGAACACGGAGACGCTCTGAACTCTTCTAACGCAGGTGAAGGACTCACCTGTTCACAGCCGCTCCTCTCACAGATTATTTTGAAGGAAAAACTGCAGCACCACTCTGACCTGAGGTCAGTTCATCAACTTCTTTATCTCTTATTTTACACTCATTCTCCTGGTTCCTCCAACTTTCAATGATCTTTCAGCTGAAACTGTGAGGAGAAGAGTCAGCTCCTCATCAAAACCAACACAGCCTGCAGATAAATTCACTTTATTTAACCGGATGATTGTCAAAGGTCAGGGGCGGGCCCTTACACAGCATCATGAGGCTGCCCGTTCTCCAGGGGCTCCCGCTCCTCCTGTGGCTTGTTCTCCAGGTAGTTCCTCTCCTCCAGGCCGCGCAGCACCAGGCTGTGCAGGATGTGCTGGTTTGGTTTCTGGATGAGCTGCTCGAACAGTCGCAGAGTCATGATGCTGATCTGAGGACACAGGAGGAAGACAGAGAGTTCGTTCAAACGCCAATGACTCATCTCTGAGCTATCAACATCTTTATTTCTTCACTGAGTCACATGATCCATCCTGACTGTCGATCGCTGAAGGACAGACAGACGCTTCTTTGTTTAAAGGAGAGACTACGGAGGGATCAGCCGATGATCTGTCTGATGTACCTCGTCTGACAGGTGGTCACAGTGCTCGATCAATCGGTGTCTGAGCGGGTTCTGACCGATGCTCGCCGCCGTCTCTGCCTCTCTGTCCTCGCCCAGCAGGAAGTAAATCATCTCCTGCAGCAGAGCGTCCGATGTCACCTGCCGGATGATCCTGTTCAGCAGAGCTGTGGAGGTCAGGATGCCGACCTCCGACCTGTGTGAGCCAACAACCACAAAACAGAGTTTACAGCGCAGCAGGGCGACGACAACACCAGGTATAAAAGACGCCGGCGTTAAACGATCAGAGTCACTCCGATAAAAACAGCGATGATCAAAAATAGACTTATCGGAGGTTCTGCTCAAAGACATGAACCCAGGACGAGAAACAAGATCATGAGATTCTGACACACAGAAAATCAGCGTTATGGTCCGCAGTGAGTGTCGCTCTGATCGAGTTTATCTTCAAATATAAAAACAGTCGATTTAGACTCTTTGAAAAAATCTAACTCTCTACCTCCCTCTCTGTCTCTCTCTCTCTCTCTCTCTTGCTCTCTCTCTCTCTCTCTCCCTCTCTCTCTCCCTCTCTCTCTCCCTCCCTCTCTCTCTCTCTCTCCCTCCCTCTCTCTCCCTCTCTCTCTCTCCCTCCCTCTCTCTCTCTCTCTCCCTCCCTCTCCCTCCCTCTCCCTCTCTCTCCCTCTCTCTCTCTCTCTCTCTCTCTCTCTCTCTCTCTCTCTCTCTCTCCCTCTCTCTCTCTCTCTCTCTCTCTCTCCCTCCCTCTCTCTCTCTCTCTCTCTCTCTCTCTCTCTCTCTCTCTCTCTCTCTCTCTCTCTCTCTCTCTCTCTCTCTCTCTCTCTCTCTCTCTCTCTCTCTCTCTCTCTCTCTCTCCCTCTCTCTCTCTCCCTCTCTCTCTCTCTCTCTCTCTCTCTCTCTCTCTCTCTCTCTCTCTCTCTCTCTCTCTCTCTCTCTCTCTCTCTCTCTCTCTCTCTCTCTCTCTCTCTCTCTCTCTCTCTCTCTCTCTCTCTCTCTCTCTCTCTCTCTCTCTCTCTCTCTCTCCCTCCCTCTCTCTCTCTCTCTCTCAGTTTTTAATCGAGTACCAAACTGACAGCAGATGTTTTTTTCTCCGGTGGAGTTACCAAAGTGTGAAACTTTTTATGATGGGTCTGCGGTGACGCTCTGAGACAGCAGCAGATCTGTGAACAGAGGATGAGTGACGGGTGATTCAGGCAGGACTCACGTCTGCATGAGTTGAGGCTCCATCACAGACACAAAGAATCGCTCTCTCACGGCTTTCGCCATCACTGCAGCTGCCGACTGAAAGAGAAAAAGAACAACGGCGTTCAGCCCGTAAGCTTCAGATGCTGAGAAAGTTTGGAGAGCGTCTGTTTTCTTCTGATAACTATAAGATGGTCGTCAGCGTTACAGACCCTCTGAGCCTCTTTGATGAGCTGGTCGCAGTAATCGAGCCAAGACAGGAAGGAGATGAGAGCGCGCTTCCCAGTAAAGACCGCAGCGTCCTCCTTCAGGTTATACACGTCCAGACTGAAATCAAACAAAGACGAGAAGATTCAGGGTGGGATGAAACTTGGAGAAACACCCGTCATTGAAAAGAAGATAAAGATCTACCCCCAGTTGACCGACTCCACGGTCTCGATGTCCAGAGGGTCCATGGACTGAGGCAGAGCTCTGTAAAACGAGACCAGCCTGTCGGTCAGGAGGTCACACAGCTCTGTGTTCTCCGTTAAACACTTGGCAGCTGCAGGCTCCGGTAGACTGACCAGCAGCATCAGACCCTCGCACGCCTTCACCACGATCCTCCCATCCTGAAATCCAAGGAGAGAAAAGTTCATTAAACTCAAAACTACAACCTGCAAAAACAGAAAGACTTACAGGATTACAGGACGAGGTTTGGGATCATGAGGAGGTCTTCTCTGAAAAAGTCTTTGTCTGGATGGACGCAGATGTTTCTCCTAAACCTGGAGATCTAGTTCAGCATTAATGAAGCCTTCACAGATGACATGGACTCTGCTGATCCTCAGACTATCAGAGATGCTGGATTTAACCTCATTAGTGGACGCAGTGATGAACTGAGTTCACAGTTTTTGAAAAGAGATTCAGCCGCTCTGAAAGTATGGAAACAGATTTGTGTCAAAAATAATCAAACAAAACTTCTTAAATGAGTGAAGAATCACAAACAAAAACTCGAGAGCGCAAAGAGAGAGCAGCGGCGTAACTGCGAACCTGACGGAGAGAAAGAAACAGGAAACAGTCAATAAAAGAGCAGCAGGTGACACGAGTTTGACTTCGGAGATGACCGTTCCTTTCCTTCTCTTAAATTCTTATTCAAGTTTTGTTTGATGATTTTTGACACTAATCTGATTCCATATTAAAGTCCTTTTTAGACGCGGTCATGTGACTGACCTGATGGAGGCGTTCCTCCAGCTGTTAAACTTTCCACCTGGTCGGTAACTTACGGGGCTCTTTGTGAGGTTCAGCAGGGAGGAGACCAGATTGTAGTTGTTGTTGTTATTGTTGTTGGTTGGACTGGCGGCGGCGGCGGCGGCTGTAGCCAGCAGCTCCTCTGTTTGCTCCTCAGATGGAGGCTGACCAGTATCTGGAGTCAAAACGTTCTCCTTCAGCAGCTCTGCTCCTCCTGGACTCTTGCTCTCCGGTCGTTTCGATTTATTCTGTAAAGAACAAAATCAAAGATTTTCTCCTCATAGTTTACGCCTTTACTTCCTTTGACAGCTGCTCGCTGTGTTTCCTGTCGGGGTCAAAGACGCTCACCTCCAGAAAGAAGTTGACGAGGTACGGGTCCTGCTTCAGTTTGGCACAGACGATACAGAGAAACTGGATCTCCTCGTTTTCTGTCGGAGCAGCCAGCACCTCCCCACACAGCCGGATCAGTTTCTGACAGAAAGAGTTGACCCGGTCAGTAAAACGACCATCGACTGACCACACGGAGAAACATCGAAACACCGTCACCTGTCTCACCTGTACAGGTCTGTGGACGTTGATGTGGGGCAGGAGAGGCTGACGAATGTGTGCGAGCAGCTTTGTGTAGAAGGTGAGCACCTGCTGCTTCATGCCGGGAGGACACTGAGGAGAGACGACAGAAGGACAAGATTTTACTCCTGAGGACAAAAGTGTAGATCAGATCAGAGTTTCTCCTCAGACTTCACACTAAAACAAACACAGGGCCGTCATGTCCTGCATGTTTCCGTGGAGACGTCCCTCAGATAGTCTAACCACATCAACTCTTACATCAGCCTTGCCCAGCGTGTAGAGCGTCTCCAGGATCTTGTGATGCAGAAGGTACTCCATGCAGGGCCCGGTCTCTCCTGACTCCCGCTCAGCCTCCTCCTGGGTCAGGATGTCCAGCATCTGTTCCAGGTGTGACGGGATGTTTGTGTCTGTGACCGGAGCTTTGTCATCTAAAGAGGGAAACCAGAAACGAGTCCAAACTCTCTTTCCTCTGTGCAGCAGGTGGAAAACTTCAGGTTTACATCAGGAGCAGTTTTTACATGTTTAGTTGAAACTCAAAGAACATTTGTTTCCAGCTGTGCCGTGCTTTATTGAACTGAATTACTGTGCAGCTTCTATATGAATCTGGTCCTTTAAAGCACAGACTGGTGCAGAAGACGGTGAACCACAGAGACCGACATTAAGAACTGATTCATCTGTGATGAAACATTTTAGACAGAGAGGAGAGTTATTACAGGAAAACCTTCATCTGAAGCCGATTTATCAAGTTCCTGTTTGAATTTTTTGAAGTTTGGGACATTTTCTCAGACGTTCCCTGATCAGACGCTCTGAGAGAGAAACAGATTCAGAGAAACAGATTCAGAGAGAGTCTGTTAAACTGGAATAACTGGGTAAACTGGTGAGAAGAAGCTGAACCAGCAGTTCAGGAGAAGGAGGCAGATTCTTTAAACGAGGTGTTTATCACGACTCTGATCTGACCAGACTGAAGCAGCTTCACAGAGTTCTTCACGTGATGAGACTTTTACTGAGCCGTTACTCATGAAGAAGAAGAAGAAGAAGAACCTGATACACCGTGAACACGATCATCAACATCTCCAGTGAAAATATCTGAAGAGTTTATGTTTCTAAA
This sequence comes from Xyrichtys novacula, assembly GCA_962446985.1. Lineage (NCBI taxonomy): Eukaryota > Metazoa > Chordata > Actinopteri > Labriformes > Labridae > Xyrichtys > Xyrichtys novacula. Next base: position 34,310,195 of record OY660874.1, read on the forward strand.
TCCTGGGGAAACCTGAAGCTGCCTGATGCTGAGAGGTTTAGATTTTTCATTTTATGACTTTGGAGAAAATTTTAACAGTTGCTCTGAATCTGCTGAGTCGTCATTACTGATGTGTCCTTCGGCGTCGAGGTTTTGGATCGTGAGCCGAGTAATTGCGGAAAATTTCCGTGACGTGCGAATCGAAGTTTGTGCTGATGACGGATGTCATGAGCCGGCGGCACCATGTGACTGGTTCAAGAAACGGTTTGTGGGTTTGGTAAATAATTCGAAATACAAGAGGCAGTGAAACGTAATCGAGTGGAAGGACAGTGGAAAAGTTTCTGTTTTTTTAATAAAAATAAATGAAATAAAAACATGTTTAATGAGCGTTCTGGTAACACAGTCAGATTACATCACAGCCCTCTCCATAATTTATGTCCGTTTCTTATTTTGAACCTGCTTCTGTTGTAAAATCGGACACCAGATTACTCAAAATGACCGAGCACATCCAGCTGACCTGATCTCTGGTTATCGGCGCTGACCTTTGTCGGCATAAGTCGATCAGTTATCGTCAATGTCGGCGGTGGAGTCGGGTGTAAACTTCAGCTGTTTGGGGTTCACTCAGGAACCTTCAGGAGGAGCTGTGTGCCTGTTTGTCTTACCTGAGGTCTCGATGTAGTAATGTGTGATGGCCTTCCAATGATAGACAAAGTCCTCCTGTAGGGGCAGAGACGGGGCCAGCTGGACAGAAACACACAGATGTTAATATTTCACAGTTTAATCAGAGTCACCTGAGGAACGACCTTCAGCTCTGATCTTCTGTTTCATCAGTTGCTTCATGTGGAGTCCTGCAGGGCTTTATTCTTGGACCAAAACCTTTTTTCCAGTACCTCCCACCTTTGAACTTTTTTCACCCACATGAGGATAATTATTCGATCTACCTGCAAAGACAAGAGTTCACTAGAGACTTAAACGGTCTCAGAGACATCAGAGCCTGGATTTCCAAACACCAGCGACAGATCTGAGCTCAAGGCTTTGGATCCAGTGCTGTCAGTAAAGTCCCCTCTTTGGACCTGGACTGCCTGGACTCCATGTCCGGAGTTTGTAGTTTTAACTGTTTACCTGTCTGGGGTTTGTAGTTTTATCTGTTTACATGTCTGGAGTTTGTATTTTGATTGGACCAGGTTTCAGGGTTAGCTGCAGGTTCGAAGCTAGCCTGCCTGAGCTAAGCTAACTGGGCTCGTTCACTCACAGACTGTTTATGTTTACAGTTTCAGAGGAAAATATTAGACCACATTAAACAGTACAGAGTGGATTAGTTCATATTTTCATGATTTTTTCACAGCTTTTCTCAAACCTGCAGTTTTACCCTAACTGGCTAATGCTAATAAGCTAGCTAACTCGGCTAACAATAGCTTGCCTTACCTAGCAAACCTTCAAAATAAACCGTTTCTAAACACACAAACACGATGACAGTGTGTTGTTATTTCAGGTGTCCTCAAAGACAAACACAGGTAACCTCAGGTAACATTTATCAAGCACTAACACACAGAGAAAAACACGTTAGCAGCTGTTAGCCTGAGCTAATCTGAGGCCTTTAAACGGACCTTTAAAACCGGATCAGATCTGTTTAAACTGATGATTTAAACCTGAATTTACTCTCTCACACTGAAACTCACCGCTTCTACAGCGTGCTGCAGGATGGACGTGAATTTGGAGAACATTTTGTTCTTAGATTGGACGAGTTTTTCCCGTGAAGACCGAGAGAAGTCCTCTATCTTCTTCTTCCTGCTGCCGCCCCGATGATCCAGGATGAAGGTTTTTCTCACAGCGAGTCTTCAGAGCAGAGAAAATCCTTCAGCTAAAACACTGAACACGGTTTACAGTACACGACCAGAGTCCACGAGCTCAGGTAACAGCCAGGTAACACTCACTAACCCTCTGTGGACACGGTGGCACTTCCCTCGCCAAACACCCCTGCTCTCATCCAGCAGGGGGCGCAGCTGAGAAACATTATCATGGGGGGGTTAATGTTTGAGGAATTCATGTTCATCTGAAATCTAAAGAAATTCGGTCCACCAGTCTGACAAAAAAATCCACGGTATCATATGTTAAATGTCAAAGTATTGTTTGATTAAAAAATATTAGAACAGTAAAATAAAACAAGTATAGTATGAAAAAAATGTCAGAATAGTATAATAAAATTCCATAGTAAGTGTGTTAAAATGTCAGAGTACAGTATGTAAAAAAATATGTTTTAGTTTGAAAAAGTGTCCCTTTATAGTCTTTTAAAAACAATAATTATTATAAAATACGATAGTATATAGTATGTGAAAATTATCATGGTATAATATGATAAAAAATATTGTATGACAGAAGGAAAAAAGGTAATTGTATAGTATAATAAAAAAAATCAAAGTAATGCATGATAAAAAATTACAGTACAGTTTGAAAAAAAATGTCAAAATGCATATTATGATAAAAATGTCATGATAAAGTGTAATAAGATATCAAATTTTGAAAAAAAAAAGTCATAGTATTACGGTGTCCCTTAAGTGTAAAACACAAAAACCTTTTGAAAACACCTTTTGTGAAACACAAAATACATTTTACAATACACATTTTACTGCTCAGTCATATAGCTCAATGCTTCAGTGTATGCTTTGGACGCGGGAAACAGGGTTTCGCCTCCTGCTTTATGTTTGGGCCGAGGCTGCATATCTGCTTTAGTTCTTGAAAATAATGATCCCCAGTTAATTTAAAATTTGTACTATTTTAAGCATGCTATAAAATTTAATAAACAATAAATTAAAAATAGATTATTAGTATTTAAAGGATGATGATGATGATGATGATGATGATGATGATATAGGGGTATGTGCCACTTTTGACATGCCGGTTCATTGCCTTTCCCATTGATGAACCGGGCTGAGATTTGGTCTACCCCCCCATTTTCGGGTATGCTGAATCTATAAATACTAATGAACCAGCGATCGGACATTCCTATCAAAAGTTATGGCGAAATGGAAATTTCCCATTGAAAATGAATGGGAGCAGAAAATGGCCAAAGTCAGTGTTTCCAAGTGTTCTACTTTGTCTGGAAATGTTGAAAATGGGTTGTGAGCACGTTTCAGGCCATTTCCTGTCGTTTGAGGGTTAGCTTCTCGGAGTGCTCCTGTGTTAGGGTTAGGATTGGGGAATGACTCCCATCTCCCTCTAAGTTTCGACCCGACTTGGGTCTTCTTCAGGTCTGTGCACACATAAGAAAGGGCTGCTGGGCACCAATTCATAGGTGTTGACAGCAGCTAAAAAAAGAAGAAATGTCCCTGTTCCCTTCTCACCTTTTATACCTTTTAACAAATAATTAACTGAATTTCTCGGATATTTTATGTTATTTTCTACTCTATTTAATTTGAAAATGTTAACCCTTTAACTGCTGATTCTTATTAATCCAAAATAATATATTTATGTTTAACCTGAGGTTAGGCTTAAGGCAGCATTTCTCAAAGTGTGTGGCCCGCCCCCCCAGGGGGGCGCGGAGCCATCTTTAAGAAGCTAACAAGTGGAGGGGATGCAGGGGGTGCATTCTACGGCATAACACCTGTTAAGTATGCTGCTATCCCCACCTGTACAATGTCCTCCTGAAAGTGTACAAAGACGCTTTCTGCTGTGCTAATTCATGGTGGGAAGTAGCTCAGAAACCAGGGCGGAGATAACCACCAACGCCGTGCTCTGCCTCTCACATTTTTAAAAGTGGTTACCGTAACTTTAACCCTTAGACAGAAACCAGGGTCATTTCTCTAAAAAATTTAAATTCAAAATTAAAGATTGGAATCTTTTATAAACGTATTATTTGAAGATAATATCTCAAAGCTCGTAATTTGGAATCTTTCTTACAACTAACATTTGAAATGTGTGCCCCAAAATCTAAAATTGATCCAACCCCAACCCTACGTTTCAACCTAATCTAAACCCTAGGTCTGGCCTTTACCCTGTGTCTAACCCTAACTCTAGTTCTTACCCCAACAGTAGGTCTAACTCTTACCCTAACCCTAACAAAAGTTATAGCCCTAATCCTAACCCTGGGTTTAACCCTAACCCTAGCCCTAACTCGAACCCTAGGTGTAACCCTAACCCAGCTCTAATATTAACCCTAACCCTAACCCTAACCGTAGTGTTTGAAACTACTATCTAAGGTTGTTATTGAAAATATGTTTAACCACTGACATTTAAAATTTCAGACCCAAAGTCTGAAGTTCTAAAACTATCTGACACTCACCCTAGTTCTTAAAAAACCCCTAGGTCTGGTCATTACACTAACCTTGGGTTTAATTATAATCCTAACCCAGTGTGTAACCCAAAGCCTAACCCTAGACCTAAACCAAACCCCAGCCCTAACCCTAACCCCAAACCCTAAACCCTAACCCCTAGCACTTACACTCACCCTAGACCTAAACCAAACCCTAATCCTAACCCTAACCCTAGCCCTAAACCAAACCCTAACCCTAAGCCAAACCCTAACCCTAACCCTAAACCCTAACCCCTAACCCTAACCCTAACCCTAGACCTAAACTAAACCCTAACCCTAACCCTAACCCCTAACCCTAACCCTAGACCTAACCCTAACTCCAACCCTAACCCCTAACCCTAGACCTAACCCTAACCCTAGGCCTAACCCTAACCCTAGACCTAAACCTAACCCTAACCCTAAACCCAACCCTGACCCCTAACCCCAGCCCTAACCCTAACCCCAAACCCTAAACCCTAACCCCTAGCACTTACACTCACCCTAGACCTAAACCAAACCCTAATCCTAACCCTAACCCTAGTCCTAAACCAAACCCTAACCCTAGACCTAACCCTAGGCCTAACCCTAAACCCTAACCCCTAACCCTAGACCTAAACTAAACCCTGACCCTAACCCTAACCCTAGACCTAAACCAAACCCTAACCCTAACCCCAACCCTAACCCTAACCCTAGGCCTAACCCTAACCCTAGACCTAACCCTAACCCTAACCCTAGACCTAAACCTAAACCTAACCCTAATCCTAACCCTAACCCTAAACCCAACCCTGACCCCTAACCCTAACCCTAGACCTAACCATAACCCTAATCCTAACCCTAAATGTTAGTCCCTAGGGGCTAGGGTTAGGGTTAGGGGTTAGGGTTAGGGTTAGGGTTAGGGCTAGGGTTAGGGTTAGGGTTAGGGTTAGGGCTAGGGTTAGGGTTAGGGTTAGGGTTAGGGTTAGGGTTAGGGTTAGGGTTAGGGTTAGGGTTAGGGTTAGGGTTAGGGTTAGGGGTTAGGTTGGGGAAATAATCCCGTCTCCCCTAAATTGCCCTACTTGGGTCGGCGGGGAGCGGGGAATGCACGGGCCTACGCCCCGTCGGACACGCTCCCCAGGTCCCGAAAGGCTGGCGGCTACTTCCGCCAGCTGAACCGTATTTGGTCTGGTGTGTATTAATTTGTAATGAAGTTCATGTAGTCCTATTTGACTTACTCACACATACACAATTCATACATGATCTATATTTGATCTATGTATCCCTACAATGTGCCTGCTGCGTCGACGTTTCGACCTAATTTGGTCTTCTTCAGGACTGGGCACATGTAACAGCTAAGGCTGCTGGGCCCCAATTCATAGGGGTGGACCAGCCAGCAGCCAGAAAGAAATGAAAAGCCCTACCAACTTGTCTCCCTTTTATATCCCCTCCGCCAAAAATTAGACTGAATTTACTTGTATTTAAGTTATTTTCTACTCTATTTAGTTTTTGAAATCTTAACCCTTTCTGCACCGCTTGTGCTTTAAATCCATATTAATTATGTTTATTCACATATTTGTGCTTTTAATAAACAAATTAATAGGTATTTTTGATCCCAATATTAGGGTTAGGGTCCTGCTTGACCTTTGACCTCTGTGGCCTGCTTGGCCGTTGGTCATTAAGTTGCCTCTAATGGTTAGGGTTAGGGCGAGTCCCAGGTTAGGGTTAGAATCCCATACTAGGGTTAGGGTTAGGGTTAGATTCCCAGGTTGGGGTTAGTGCTGGGGTTAGGGTTAGGGGTCAGCGCTATGGTTAGGGTTAGGGTGAGCGCCATGGTTAGGGTTAGGGCTAGATGCCAGGCTGGGGTTATCATCAGCAGCCGCCCGGACTGCGAGTCGGCTGATTTTTTGCAGGTCGGGACCCAGGAAACGCGGCGACAGTGGACGTGGCACTGGCTGGATAGGTTGGGGAAATAATCCCGTCTCCCCTAAATTGCCCTACTTGGGTCGGCGGGGAGCGGGGAATGCACGGGCCTACGCCCCGTCGGACACGCTCCCCAGGTCCCGAAAGGCTGGCGGCTACTTCCGCCAGCTGAACCGTATTTGGTCTGGTGTGTATTAATTTGTAATGAAGTTCATGTAGTCCTATTTGACTTACTCACACATACACAATTCATACATGATCTATATTTGATCTATGTATCCCTACAATGTGCCTGCTGCGTCGACGTTTCGACCTAATTTGGTCTTCTTCAGGACTGGGCACATGTAACAGCTAAGGCTGCTGGGCCCCAATTCATAGGGGTGGACCAGCCAGCAGCCAGAAAGAAATGAAAAGCCCTACCAACTTGTCTCCCTTTTATATCCCCTCCGCCAAAAATTAGACTGAATTTACTTGTATTTAAGTTATTTTCTACTCTATTTAGTTTTTGAAATCTTAACCCTTTCTGCACCGCTTGTGCTTTAAATCCATATTAATTATGTTTATTCACATATTTGTGCTTTTAATAAACAAATTAATAGGTATTTTTGATCCCAATATTAGGGTTAGGGTCCTGCTTGACCTTTGACCTCTGTGGCCTGCTTGGCCGTTGGTCATTAAGTTGCCTCTAATGGTTAGGGTTAGGGCGAGTCCCAGGTTAGGGTTAGAATCCCATACTAGGGTTAGGGTTAGGGTTAGGGTTAGGGTTAGGGGTTAGGGTTAGGGTTAGGGTTAGGGTTAGGGTTAGGGGTTAGGGTTAGGGTTAGGGTTAGGGGTTAGGGTTAGGGTTAGGTTTAGGGGAATGAATCCCGTCTCCCTCTAGGTTGACCCTGTGGGGAGCGGGGAATGCACGGTCCTTCGCCCACTGGACACGCTCCCCCGGCCCCCATGGATCACTAATTTGTGTTTAAGGTTTGTATTTGATTTGGTTTTAGTGTGTTGTGTTACATGATTGTTATTTCATTAATCTCTTTTTTTCAGGTTTTTGATTGTTTTTGGACACACAAACACACAAACAAACAAACAAAAGGTACATGATCGACACATGAACTATGTACAGGTGGTGTGCATCGCGACGACGTTTCGACCCTGCTTGGGTCTTCATCAGGTCTTATGCACACATAAAATAAATGGCTGCTGGGCCCCAATTCATAGGGGTTATCCCAGCAAGCAGCCAAAATAAAATGAGAATTTCCTGTCCCCTTTTCCCTTTTATATCCTTGGAGCAATAATTAGACTTAATTTCTCGGATATTTTTGGTTATTTTCAACTGTATTTAGTTTGAGAAAAGTTAACCCTTTAACTGCTGTTTGGTTTTTAATTAAATGATATATTTATCCTTTACCTGTGTTTAGGCTTAGACTGACCTAGGGTTAGGGTTAGGGTCAGTGTTAGGGTTAGGGTTCAAATCCGAGGCTAGGGTTAGGCTTAGGGTTAGGGCCAGGGTTAGGGTTAGGGTTAGGGGTTAGGGTTAGGGTTAGGGTTAGGGGTTAGGGGTTAGGGTTAGGGTTAGGGTTAGGGGTTAGGGTTAGGGTTAGGGTTAGGGTTAGGGGTTAGGGTTAGGGGTTAGGGTTAGGGTTAGGGTTAGGGGTTAGGTTTTTGGGTAAGTATCCCGTCTCCCCTAAGTTGCCCTACTTGGGCGGCGGGGAGCGGGGAATGCACGGTCCTTCGCCCACCGGACACGCTCCCCCGGTCCCACAGGAAACACGACTTGTGCTTAATAAATGTTGTTGTTGACTTGGTTTTAATGTGTTGCGTTATTGTTTTTAAATAGTTTCCATTTTTTTAGGATTTTTTGTTTTTGTTTTTAAATAATTTCCAGTTTTTTAGGATTTTTTTGTTTTTTATATACACAACACACAAACAAACAAACAAACAAACAAACAATACATGATCACACAGGAACTATGTACATACATTGTGCGCGTCGACGACGTTTCGACCCTACTTGGGTCTTCATCAGGTCATGCGCACAAAAAAGAATGGCTGCTGGGCCCCAATTCATAGGGGTGTGTACCCAGCAGGCAGCCAAATAAAAATGAAGTTATCCCTGTTCCCCTCTCCCTTTTATACCCTTGGAGAAATAATTTACTGAATTTTCTTAAATAATTTGTGTTATTTTGTACTCTATTTAGTTTCTGAATGTTAACCCTTTAGACGCTGATTGTTTTTTAATGCATGATATATTTATCTTATGTTAACCCTTTAGACGCTGATTGTTTTTTAATACATGATATATTTATCTTAATGCTGAGGTTAGGCTTCAAGTGACCCCCTAGGGTTAGGGTTAGGGTCAGTATTAGGGTCAGGGCTAGTATCCGAGGTTAGGGTTAGATCCTGAGGTTAGGCTTCAAGTGACCCCTAGGGTTAGGGTTAGGGTCAGTATTAGGGTCAGGGCTAGTATCCGAGGTTAGGGTTAGATCCTGAGGTTAGGCTTCAAGTGACCCCTAGGGTTAGGGTTAGGGTCAGTATTACGGTTAGGGTTAGTATCCAAGGTAGGGTTAGGGTTAGGGTTAGGGCCACGATTGGGGTTATGGCAAGCGCTAAGGTTAGGGTTAGGGTTAGCGCGATGGTTAGGGCTAGGGTTAAGTGAGGTTAGGGTTAGGGTTAGGGTTAGGGTTAGGGTTAGGGGTTAGGGTTAGGGTTAGGGTTAGGGTTAGGGTTAGGGTTAGGGTTAGGGTTAGGGTTAGGGTTAGGGTTAGGGTTAGGGTTAGGGTTAGGGTTAGGGTTAGGGTTAGGGTTAGGGTTAGGGTTAGGGTTAGGGTTAGGGTTAGGGTTAGGGTTAGGGTTAGGGTTAGGGTTAGGGTTAGGGTTAGGGTTAGGGTTAGGGTTAGGGTTAGGGTTAGGGTTAGGGTTAGGGGTTAGGGTTAGGGTTAGGGTTAGGGTTAGGGTTAGGGTTAGGGTTAGGGTTAGGGTTAGGGTTAGGGTTAGGGTTAGGGTTAGGGTTAGGGTTAGGGTTAGGGTTAGGGTTAGGGTTAGGGTTAGGGTTAGGGTTAGGGTTAGGGTTAGGGTTAGGGTTAGGGTTAGGGTTAGGGTTAGGGTTAGGGTTAGGGTTAGGGTTAGGGTTAGGGTTAGGGTTAGGGTTAGGGTTAGGGTTAGGGTTAGGGTTAGGGTTAGGGTTAGGGTTAGGGTTAGGGTTAGGGTTAGGGTTAGGGTTAGGGTTAGGGTTAGGGTTAGGGTTAGGGTTAGGGTTAGGGTTAGGGTTAGGGTTAGGGTTAGGGTTAGGGTTAGGGTTAGGGTTAGGGTTAGGGTTAGGGTTAGGGTTAGGGTTAGGGTTAGGGTTAGGGTTAGGGTTAGGGGTTAGGGTTAGGGTTAGGGTTAGGGTTAGGGTTAGGGTTAGGGTTAGGGTTAGGGTTAGGGTTAGGGTTAGGGTTAGGGTTAGGGTTAGGGTTAGGGTTAGGGTTAGGGTTAGGGTTAGGGTTAGGGTTAGGGTTAGGGTTAGGGTTAGGGTTAGGGTTAGGGTTAGGGTTAGGGTTAGGGTTAGGGTTAGGGTTAGGGTTAGGGTTAGGGTTAGGGTTAGGGTTAGGGTTAGGGTTAGGGTTAGGGTTAGGGTTAGGGTTAGGGTTAGGGTTAGGGTTAGGGTTAGGGTTAGGGTTAGGGTTAGGGTTAGGGTTAGGGTTAGGGTTAGGGTTAGGGTTAGGGTTAGGGTTAGGGTTAGGGTTAGGGTTAGGGTTAGGGTTAGGGTTAGGGTTAGGGTTAGGGTTAGGGTTAGGGTTAGGGTTAGGGTTAGGGTTAGGGTTAGGGTTAGGGTTAGGGTTAGGGTTAGGGTTAGGGTTAGGGTTAGGGTTAGGGTTAGGGTTAGGGTTAGGGTTAGGGTTAGGGTTAGGGTTAGGGTTAGGGTTAGGGTTAGGGTTAGGGTTAGGGTTAGGGTTAGGGTTAGGGTTAGGGTTAGGGTTAGGGTTAGGGTTAGGGTTAGGGTTAGGGTTAGGGTTAGGGTTAGGGTTAGGGTTAGGGTTAGGGTTAGGGTTAGGGTTAGGGTTAGGGTTAGGGTTAGGGTTAGGGTTAGGGTTAGGGTTAGGGTTAGGGTTAGGGTTAGGGTTAGGGTTAGGGTTAGGGTTAGGGTTAGGGTTAGGGTTAGGGTTAGGGTTAGGGTTAGGGTTAGGGTTAGGGTTAGGGTTAGGGTTAGGGTTAGGGTTAGGGTTAGGGTTAGGGTTAGGGTTAGGGTTAGGGTTAGGGTTAGGGTTAGGGTTAGGGTTAGGGTTAGGGTTAGGGTTAGGGTTAGGGTTAGGGTTAGGGTTAGGGTTAGGGTTAGGGTTAGGGTTAGGGTTAGGGTTAGGGTTAGGGTTAGGGTTAGGGTTAGGGTTAGGGTTAGGGTTAGGGTTAGGGTTAGGGTTAGGGTTAGGGTTAGGGTTAGGGTTAGGGTTAGGGTTAGGGTTAGGGTTAGGGTTAGGGTTAGGGTTAGGGTTAGGGTTAGGGTTAGGGTTAGGGTTAGGGTTAGGGTTAGGGTTAGGGTTAGGGTTAGGGTTAGGGTTAGGGTTAGGGTTAGGGTTAGGGTTAGGGTTAGGGTTAGGGTTAGGGTTAGGGTTAGGGTTAGGGTTAGGGTTAGGGTTAGGGTTAGGGTTAGGGTTAGGGTTAGGGTTAGGGTTAGGGTTAGGGTTAGGGTTAGGGTTAGGGTTAGGGTTAGGGTTAGGGTTAGGGTTAGGGTTAGGGTTAGGGTTAGGGTTAGGGTTAGGGTTAGGGTTAGGGTTAGGGTTAGGGTTAGGGTTAGGGTTAGGGTTAGGGTTAGGGTTAGGGTTAGGGTTAGGGTTAGGGTTAGGGTTAGGGTTAGGGTTAGGGTTAGGGTTAGGGTTAGGGTTAGGGTTAGGGTTAGGGTTAGGGTTAGGGTTAGGGTTAGGGTTAGGGTTAGGGTTAGGGTTAGGGTTAGGGTTAGGGTTAGGGTTAGGGTTAGGGTTAGGGTTAGGGTTAGGGTTAGGGTTAGGGTTAGGGTTAGGGGTTAGGGTTAGGGTTAGGGTTAGGGTTAGGGTTAGGGGTTAGGGTTAGGGTTAGGGTTAGGGTTAGGGTTAGGGTTAGGGTTAGGGTTAGGGTTAGGGTTAGGGTTAGGGTTAGGGTTAGGGTTAGGGTTAGGGTTAGGGTTAGGGTTAGGGTTAGTTAGGGTTAGGGTTAGGGTTAGGGTTAGGGTTAGGGTTAGGGTTAGGGTTAGGGTTAGGGTTAGGGTTAGGGTTAGGGTTAGGGTTAGGGTTAGGGTTAGGGTTAGGGTTAGGGTTAGGGTTAGGGTTAGGGTTAGGGTTAGGGTTAGGGTTAGGGTTAGGGTTAGGGTTAGGGTTAGGGTTAGGGTTAGGGTTAGGGTTAGGGTTAGGGTTAGGGTTAGGGTTAGGGTTAGGGTTAGGGTTAGGGTTAGGGTTAGGGTTAGGGTTAGGGTTAGGGTTAGGGTTAGGGTTAGGGTTAGGGTTAGGGTTAGGGTTAGGGTTAGGGTTAGGGTTAGGGTTAGGGTTAGGGTTAGGGTTAGGGTTAGGGTTAGGGTTAGGGTTAGGGTTAGGGTTAGGGTTAGGGTTAGGGTTAGGGTTAGGGTTTAGGGTTAGGGTTAGGGTTAGGGTTAGGGTTAGGGTTAGGGTTAGGGTTAGGGTTAGGGTTAGGGTTAGGGTTAGGGTTAGGGTTAGGGTTAGGGTTAGGGTTAGGGTTAGGGTTAGGGTTAGGGTTAGGGTTAGGGTTAGGGTTAGGGTTAGGGTTAGGGTTAGGGTTAGGGTTAGGGTTAGGGTTAGGGTTAGGGTTAGGGTTAGGGTTAGGGTTAGGGTTAGGGTTAGGGTTAGGGTTAGGGTTAGGGTTAGGGTTAGGGTTAGGGTTAGGGTTAGGGTTAGGGTTAGGGTTAGGGTTAGGGTTAGGGTTAGGGTTAGGGTTAGGGTTAGGGTTAGGGTTAGGGTTAGGGTTAGGGTTAGGGTTAGGGTTAGGGTTAGGGTTAGGGTTAGGGTTAGGGTTAGGGTTAGGGTTAGGGTTAGGGTTAGGGTTAGGGTTAGGGTTAGGGTTAGGGTTAGGGTTAGGGTTAGGGTTAGGGTTAGGGTTAGGGTTAGGGTTAGGGTTAGGGTTAGGGTTAGGGTTAGGGTTAGGGTTAGGGTTAGGGTTAGGGTTAGGGTTAGGGTTAGGGTTAGGGTTAGGGTTAGGGTTAGGGTTAGGGTTAGGGTTAGGGTTAGGGTTAGGGTTAGGGTTAGGGTTAGGGTTAGGGTTAGGGTTAGGGTTAGGGTTAGGGTTAGGGTTAGGGTTAGGGTTAGGGTTAGGGTTAGGGTTAGGGTTAGGGTTAGGGTTAGGGTTAGGGTTAGGGTTAGGGTTAGGGTTAGGGTTAGGGTTAGGG
>OY660875.1:10000-12500 GCA_962446985.1 Xyrichtys novacula
CGGTATGACACCCCTTTTTGCAAAGTCGCCCTCAAATGACAGGAAATGGCCTGAAACGTGCTCACAATGCATTTTCAACACTTCCAGACAAAGTCAAACACTTAAAAAACTTTGAATTTTTCCAATTTTCATCTCCCATTCATTTTCAATGGGAAATTTTCATTTCGCCATAACTTTTGATAGCAATGTCCGATCGCTGGTTCATTAGTATTTCTAGATTCAGCATACCCGAAAATGGGGGGTAGACCAAATCTCAGCCCGGTTCATCATTGGGAAAGGCAATGAACCGGCATGTCAAAAGTGGCACATATCCCTATATCCTGCCCCAAAGCTCCAACCCCGAAAACTTCACCCAGAATCAGGTTCTATGGACTCCCCGTGGCCTGAAACGTGCTCCTAACACAATTCTGGAAGGTGAAAAATTGGGTCCGCACTTAGGAAAATCTTCACATTTTGGGAAAATCTTCACATTTTCCTAACCCTAACCCTAACCCTAGCTCCAACCCTAACCCTAACCCTAGCTCCAACCCTAACCCTAACCCTAGCTCCAGCCCCTAACCCTAACCCCTTGCCCAAAGTCTCACCCTAACCCTAACCGTCGGACATGTGCAGCACCACCTCTGGTCAAAAGCGGTATGACACCCCTTTTTGCAAAGTCGCCCTCAAATGACAGGAAATGGCCTGAAACGTGCTCACAATGCATTTTCAACACTTCCAGACAAAGTCAAACACTTAAAAAACTTTGAATTTTTCCAATTTTCATCTCCCATTCATTTTCAATGGGAAATTTTCATTTCGCCATAACTTTTGATAGCAATGTCCGATCGCTGGTTCATTAGTATTTCTAGATTCAGCATACCCGAAAATGGGGGGTAGACCAAATCTCAGCCCGGTTCATCATTGGGAAAGGCAATGAACCGGCATGTCAAAAGTGGCACATATCCCTATATCCTGCCCCAAAGCTCCAACCCCCGAAAACTTCACCCAGAATCAGGTTCTATGGACTCCCCGTGGCCTGAAACGTGCTCCTAACACAATTCTGGAAGGTGAAAAATTGGGTCCGCACTTAGGAAAATCTTCAGATTTTGGGAAAATCTTCACATTTTCCTAACCCTAACCCTAACCCTAGCTCCAACCCTAACCCTAACCCTAGCTCCAACCCTAACCCTAACCCTAGCTCCAGCCCTAACCCTAACCCCTTGCCCAAAGTCTCACCCTAACCCTAACCGTCGGACATGTGCAGCACCACCTCTGGTCAAAAGCGGTATGACACCCCTTTTTGCAAAGTCGCCCTCAAATGACAGGAAATGGCCTGAAACGTGCTCACAATGCATTTTCAACACTTCCAGACAAAGTCAAACACTTAAAAAACTTTGAATTTTTCCAATTTTCATCTCCCATTCATTTTCAATGGGAAATTTTCATTTCGCCATAACTTTTGATAGCAATGTCCGATCGCTGGTTCATTAGTATTTCTAGATTCAGCATACCCGAAAATGGGGGGGTAGACCAAATCTCAGCCCGGTTCATCATTGGGAAAGGCAATGAACCGGCATGTCAAAAGTGGCACATATCCCTATATCCTGCCCCAAAGCTCCAACCCCCGAAAACTTCACCCAGAATCAGGTTCTATGGACTCCCCGTGGCCTGAAACGTGCTCCTAACACAATTCTGGAAGGTGAAAAATTGGGTCCGCACTTAGGAAAATCTTCAGATTTTGGGAAAATCTTCACATTTTCCTAACCCTAACCCTAACCCTAGCTCCAACCCTAACCCTAACCCTAGCTCCAACCCTAACCCTAACCCTAGCTCCAGCCCTAACCCTAACCCCTTGCCCAAAGTCTCACCCTAACCCTAACCGTCGGACATGTGCAGCACCACCTCTGGTCAAAAGCGGTATGACACCCCTTTTTGCAAAGTCGCCCTCAAATGACAGGAAATGGCCTGAAACGTGCTCACAATGCATTTTCAACACTTCCAGACAAAGTCAAACACTTAAAAAACTTTGAATTTTTCCAATTTTCATCTCCCATTCATTTTCAATGGGAAATTTTCATTTCGCCATAACTTTTGATAGCAATGTCCGATCGCTGGTTCATTAGTATTTCTAGATTCAGCATACCCGAAAATGGGGGGTAGACCAAATCTCAGCCCGGTTCATCATTGGGAAAGGCAATGAACCGGCATGTCAAAAGTGGCACATATCCCTATATCCTGCCCCAAAGCTCCAACCCCCGAAAACTTCACCCAGAATCAGGTTCTATGGACTCCCCGTGGCCTGAAACGTGCTCCTAACACAATTCTGGAAGGTGAAAAATTGGGTCCGCACTTAGGAAAATCTTCAGATTTTGGGAAAATCTTCACATTTTCCTAACCCTAACCCTAACCCTAGCTCCAACCCTAACCCTAACCCTAGCTCCAACCCTAACCCTAACCCTAGCTCCAGCCCTAACCCTAACCCCTTGCCCAAAGTCTCACCCTAACCCTAACCGTCGGACAT